>OY740716.1:118239573-118839573 GCA_963513945.1 Hydrotaea diabolus | reverse complement strand
CTGCCGCAATTGTCTGGCTCGGAGCCACTTAGCGCCTGACTGCCCGGTACTGGAGAGCTGTCGGAGATGCGACCACCGTCACCACACGTCTTTGCACGGCGGCCCACAGCTGACACGGTCGATATTTGATGCCACTGCCGCTGAGCCAGTCGTCCAAAGGTCCGTTGTATTTGTGCCAACGGTGACGGTTCGTGTGGCAGAAGATGATTTCGACTCTTGGGCTTCAGTGAGGGGTATTCTCAACTCTTCGTCGACGGTGTCTCGAATCGCAACAGCAACATATAGGCGCCTCAACCTGCCGTCCTTCCGCTTTCAAAATCAGCGGTTTGCCTCCTTCAAGGTGATGGCACGGCAAATGCGGAGCACATGGGGGCTGAAGGTGAAGGCGCTTATCACCGACGAATTGCCTCGACAACCCTACTGCGACCCACTTATTGAGGACCCGACATCAAACTTCTCTCCAGACACGTGTGCCGATATAGACCCTAGAAGCAACACTCCCATAGACTTGGAATTCGGCGCAGACGTTAACCCCGTGATCCTACAAGAGGGAGCCATCACCACGGGGCTTGGCAGAGTCCAAGCCTACAACACACATCTGGGCTATGTGTTTACTGGTCCAGCCCGAAATCCTTTTAATTGATAAGTGTATTTAGTTTTGTATGTAATCACCGAGTCATGGGGGGCAGAATGTTGAAACAGTGCTACAATTTGTAGCAGCACTGTTTCTATCGAGAATGTGCGATGGCTTGTGTGCATAAACGAAATGAATAAAAAAACAAGTACATTGACACCGTTGTGCACACAAGCCCTTTTTTCATATTTTCGCACATTCTCCCTTGTCCTTTTGTTTTGTTATTGTTGATGTCGCTTTGTGGCGAGCCTATGCGTGTGTTCTAAAACGGCTCATAGGCTCACACAAAGCGAAGATTAGTTTAATTGTAAACTGGAATTCAAATCGTGCGAAAGTTTTCCCCCCGTGACAAAGTGAAGTTTAATATTGTATATATATATAACAAGCAACATATTAAACATTAAAACTAACAGTGTGAACATAGAACATTAAAATACATTTAAATTACAAACCAATTTTGTGAACATTAAATATTTTTACAAACAATTATTGTACAAAAAAACACTGTGAACACATAAACATTTTGAAACTAAACATTTAGATTAAACATTGAAATTAAAACATAAAAAACACATCTTGTACATTCATACCTACATTTAGTGAACAAAATAAAACAATACACTGAATTAAACACACAAAAAAGATAGCACACTTTTAACTAAACAAAAAAGTAACTAAACAAAACAGAAACAAAAGAAAAAGAACCAGTGACAACAACAAAAACAAAAGCCCTTGCTCAAACAATACCAGTACCTCCTTGTCGCCAGTGTGGTGTGTACCAGAAAATCTAAAATTAGGTATCTGATTGTTGTATTGGTCTGTAAAATGTGTTTCCGATAATAGCATTATATCAATATTTTGACGATCAAGTTAATCTGTCAGTTCGAGTCTATGTTGGTTCACGCCGTTTGCGTTCCATGTAAATGTCTTAAGGAGGCCTATTTGTTGCTAAATATAACTTGAATAAACAGATATTGGTGACGCATTAAGTCGTGCATAGCAGACATGTACATTTTCATACTTTTACAAGATTTTGAATCATTGATTCAGCGTTATTAAATTGTTGCAAGGGAGCATTAGGTGTATGCACCCTTAGAACATTCGCGTATGTTACACCGTTTTCTGTGCCGTTTTCATTGTTCGAGTAAACTGGGATCTGTTGGATGTCTATTATAGAGTACTTATATTTTCTAGGTTCTAATCGAGTTCTTTGTTAACCCTACAACCTTTGTAGTTTGCAGTATGCTGTTTTTATTTATTTATATGAAGTAAAAATCCTTACAGACTATTTCTTACAAGAAAATATAAATTAACAATTAATAAAATTACGTAACGAGTCAAGAAAATCAATGTTATGAGTATAGATATTAAGTATGTTCGTTTACTTGCAAATTTCTACAAATTTGTGCAAATTTTTACTGGATCGTGTTCGTTTACACAAAAAGTCCAGTAAATGAGAGCCAGAGAGAGACAATTTTGACAGTTCGATGTTAGAGTTTGCAAATTTTGGTTGGAGAAATTTTAGCCAACCAAAATTTGCAAGATATAACAGATGTTTATAATCAGCTGTTTTATGTAAACAAATAAAAGTGAAAATAAATTTACAACAGAATTGGTAAGTAAAAATTGGAATATAAGTTTAAGGAAAGTTCCTGGCGAACACTTAATGTCAAGTTTTCTTTTGCTCATTTTTTTTATTACAAATAATAACACTTTAAAATTCAAAATAAAATGTAATGCAAACAGTTTCATGCAAATTTTTTTTACAAAAAGCTGTTCGTTTACTTTCCTTGCAAATTTTTTTTTAAAATTGGCCTTACGCTCTCAAAAGTAGAAACTTGCAAATTTTAACTATGAAAGTAAACAAACACACTTATTATTGTACTCTTTTATTGCGCTAGTTATCGGTTTATTAATAGAATAATTCGCAAAGTTCTAGTGGGAAAACTAAAATCAACCAGTGCCAACAAAAACGATGAGTCTATCAAGCCAAACACCAATTTATGAAAAAAAACTTAAGATACTTAGGTTCTTCTATTATCCAGCGTTTTTAAATTAATTAACTACATTTGTCTACATAGTTATAAGAGGGGAGGCTGAGAAAAATTAATTGAGCAAAGAGCCAACGATATAAATCTAGTTTGAATTTGTTCAAGCCTACAACAGTGAATTGAATAAAATGGATTACAGACTAAGGACGCGTATTTTAACTAAGGTCTAACTAATGAGGCATAAATTACCTTTACTGTGTGTGGATCCACAAAATCTCTACAATTCCTTTTAATAAAAGCTAACAGTGATTATGATTTGCGTACAATTTCTACACTTTTTTTTTGCTTTTGCGAGTGTTATAGATCATACAACGCAAACGGTTGGCAATGTATGATGTCCGAACTCTTCACAATGTTGGCATTGAACGGGGCCATTTCTTTTATGAGGTTCTTCAACACTGATTCTTTTATAAAACAAATACTGGAGTTATATTGGGTGAACTTAATTTTTCTTTAGTTTACTCGTATCCGGTTCGTTCAACCTTATACATTGGTAGGGGATCTGTCTTGTTATTTGTTATTTAATACGTTGACCACAGATTGTACGTTACAATTATTTTTCTAGCGCTCTTTTTAATTATTCATTTAATGATTCGTTGTTTTGATGTGTGTAATCTAATTTTCAGATACCTAAATTTGGATTTTATGGAACACACCACCGTGACGGCAAGGCGCATAGTGGCATTGATATCCTTATACGGAAACGAATAAAACATGAGATCGCAGAATGGGTCTCACATTTCAACATTTTCAATGGCTCGGACGAAACTTTCTTGCTGCTGGTGACTACAAAGCCAAACATACGCACTGGGTATTCCATCTAGCAAATCCTTGGGGAAACTATTTCTTCTCCGCGAGGTGGCTGTACTAATAGATGAGTCTCTTAGACTCACGTCTCCCAACACAAATTGGTTGAAAGACAGGAAGTACATTATGGATTTCAATCGACTTATTTTTAATGCAATAGATATAATCTCAAATTTTAATTCCATCTTAGAGCAGGCGGCCATCCACGCCACGTTGAAAAAAAACGCGAAGATGAAACTTGAATACTTACACTAAGAGGGAAATAGAGCTCCTTGTAACCGAGAAACGTAGGTTTCGCCGCTAATAGTTGAGGAATAGATCGACAAGGGCGAGACTTAGACTGGCTGACGCGAATTAGAGGTTGCAAAGTGCTCTTGAAAACGAAGACAGTAGACAGCAAGCAAACTATATCGCAAGTCTTACTCCTACATCCTCAACCAAATTCTGTGTTAAGTGGTGTTTGTCTTCTGCATAAAGAATGCAACTTAATGCTAAGATAGGACGAAATACCAGTAGTGGAAGGTCCCCTTAGAATTCCTTTTAAACTGCATGATGGCTTTAGAAAAGAGTTATACAGAATGTTGAATTTAAATGTAATTGAGGCTGTACATTAGAAAACAGTGTGGGTAAACTCAATAGTGCTCGTCGCTAAACCAAATGATTGTTCGAGACTCTGTTTGGATCTCAGAAATTTAAATAAGGCGATATTAAGACCTCACATTTCGTTTTCCAATGTTGATTTTAAGTCGAAATTGAATGGATCAACTTATTTGTCTTCTTAAGATGCTTACAGTGCATTTTGGATGATACCATTAAATGAATAATCATTAAAATTGTATACATTTAAAACTCAAATACCGAAATTTTCCATGCAGAAATGGTAAAACTGTTTGGCGATATACCTTGCCTTATAATTTATATTGACGATTTTTCAACTTTGTTCTTCAAGGAGCAAGACTTTGGTTTGCAGTTTAATAAGACCAAATGCACGTTTTTTAAGTCTGAAATAAAGTTCATAGGGCAAAGTGTTAATAAAGGTGTTAATAAAGGTGTAAGACCTGATGAGAACAAAATAGCAGCTGTTCGGCAAATGCCAAAAGCGGAGAATCTAAACGAGGTTCCTGGGAATGGTAAATTGCCTAGGTCCATTGTTGAAAATTTACCAGTAAAGAAAAAACATTTGGGAGAAATTTTAAATAATTATATGCAATCGCACTGGACGTCAATACATAATATGGAATTTGAAGAGAGAAATAACAATAACACCAGTGCTTACATATGTCGATCCAACTAAAGAATTGATTTAAATCGTGGATGCCTCGAAGTTTGCTCTTGAGGTAGCAATTTTACATGAGAGACATCCAATATACATCTATGTCTTTGACAGATGCCCAGATAAGCTATGTTCAGACTGAAAATGAGCTTTTTGCTATACTTTTCGAACGTACCTGATTTCATCAGTACGTTTATGGATCTAAGGTAATGGTTTAAAAGACCACAAGCCAGTAGTAAGTCTATTTAGTAAACCTATTTATAAAATACCGCCTACACATCAGTTTTACGCTGCGCATGCAATGTTATGATTAGCGGTCACTTAAAGACCTGGCAAATAATTAAAAATAGCTGAACAGTATGAAAGATGAACACTTTCAAAAATTTTTAAATATGTACAAAATGGCTGGCCAAAAAAAGATGGGATATTGAACAGCATGTTTCGCCATTTTTAAAGGTAAAGGATGCAATATCTGTTTTTAAAATTATTTTGCTGAGTAATTCCTAAAAGTGAAAACTATTCTAATTTTGTATTAACGCTTTATTTGGTATTTTTGGATCTTCCCCATCTTCTCTAACAATAAATATACGAATCTTAAAGTAAAACTTAATAGAGACTTAAATGAGAATGGGTGAGATGGATTTCTGTGCTATGCGGTTCTCTGCGTCTTTTTTTGCAAGATTTGCATTAATTTGTTCACATTGGTATGTCAACTGTATTAGTTTGACATTTTTGATGGTAGAGTCCGTAGAACGTTCACATAATTGAGAATTCAGAACTAGGTTTGGTAAACCTTGTGAATATAGGTTGTGACCTCTACAGCCAGACATTACAGGTTTGCGTTTTGACTACAAGAAGTATCCCTTGTAGGAGCATGTTTTCATTCCTCATGTACCTAGGGGCACCAGTAATTAACCGCATTGTTTTCGATTGGACTCTCTGAATCTTGTTAAGGTAGGTTAACTTGATTTTCCACATATCTGGGCACCGTATAGGCCGATAAGTTTGATTACACTATTGCTTAGCAAAATCTCGTATTTAAGACTCAGATTTGAGTTTGCGTTGAGGAGCCAGTGGAGTTGACACACCTTGAGCTTCAGCTGAGTTTTCTTAGCATCTATATGACTTCTCCGTGTTAGTCGTTGATCCAGGTGGATCACCATCGGACATGTGCTTAAGTTCTGTATAAAAGATATCTGTGTGCATTTTGTCTCGTTGACCTTTATCCTCCAGTCAGATAGCCATGATTCTACTCGTCTTAGATGAACGCCTAGATTCGTGGATGATATATCGGGCTTCTTGTGAGCTCATTATAACAGTATCATCGGCAAAAGTAAACGTAAGTACGTTTGGGCTTGTAGGTATATCGGCTGTAAAGAGAATGTGCAGGGTAGGGCCCAGGACACCAGCTAGTATCTCGCGATCGTTGGTGATGTGTTGCCTATTTTTGACTCTGAATCTGCAACTGAAGGAGACGATGCGTATTCGCCAGTAAATGTTTAAAAATTTTGCTGATCAAACGAAATTGCCAGACTCTGTCAAATTCTTCAGCAGCATCTAAAACCATGGTGCAGCCATATTCGCGCAGTTCAGACGATTTTTTTTGCATGAGTCGGACGGTGTTCTTGTTCAATGACCTACCCGGAATCTAAACTGATGGTCTGTTATTTAAATGTTTGACATGAGGAACGGTTTAATAGGAGATAGGAGCACTTTTTCAAAAGTTTGGATGCGCAGGGGAGTAAGCTAATCAGTCTATATGAGGAAGGGATTGGTTTGTCCTTTTCTGGCTTTAAGATCATTTGAATCAAAGAAATTTTCAACGCTTTGGGAAAGTAGCTATGTGTCAAAACTGAATTATACACTTCGGACAGGAACTTCACGACAATGAAAGGAAGTTCTATGATAATTTTAGGCGATATGAGATCATATCCGGGTGCCCTACCCGGATTTACGGGTTCCCTTTTAATATGCATGACCTCATTAGCAGTTATAAACAATGGAATTTTGGCGGGATTGGTTTTATCTACAGGAAGGAGTTCACTACTTGCAGTAGTTGGGCGAAATACCAGGTCTTGGAGTTTTCCATAAAGAGAATTTGGTTGAAGATGTAGGAGTAAGACTTGCAATATAGTTTGCATGCTGTCTACTGTCTTCATTTTTAAGAGCACTTTGCAACCTGTTAGTCGCGTCAGCCAGTCTAAGTCTCGCCCCTGGCGATCTAATTCTCTGCCATTCGCAGCGAAACCTACGTTTATTTTTTTTGAAGGTTTGTTGTATAAAGTCGAATTTATTCCACCGCATTAGGCACTTGCACAGCTGGTTCTCCCTAGAATGAATCCGTAGTTGTTATGTTGGGCGGTTTAGTCACCAGGAGCAAGAAATATGAAATGAGTATATCTTCTGATATCGCGAACCGCGGGGGTAAATATATTGCCGAAGTAGTTAGACAACCACCTCGACTCCGGATACCAGTACCTCCTTGTCGTCAGTGTGGTGTGTACCAGAAAATCTAAAATTAGGTATCTGATTGTTGTATTGGTCTGTAAAATGTGTTTCCGATAATAGCATTAAATCAATATTTTGACGATCTAGTTAATCTGTCAGTTCGAGTCTATGTTGGTTCACGCCGTTTGCGTTCCATGTAAATGTCTTAAGGAGGCCTATTTGTTGCTAAACATAACTTGAATAAACAGATATTGGTGACCCATTAAGTCGTGCATAGCTGACATGTACATTTTCATACTTTGACAAGATTTTGAATCATTGATTCAGCGTTATTAAATTGTTGCAAGGGAGCATTAGGTGTATGCACCCTTAGAACATTCGCGTATGTTACACCGTTTTCTGTGCCGTTTTCATTGTTCGAGTAAACTGGGATCTGTTGGATGTCTATTATAGAGTACTTATATTTTCTAGGTTCTAATCGAGTTCTTTGTTAACCCTACAACCTTTGTAGTTTGCAGTATGCTGTTTTTATTTATTTATATGAAGTAAAAATCCTTACAGACTATTTCTTACAAGAAAATATAAATAAGCAATTAATAAAATTACGTAACGAATCAAGAAAATCAATGTTATGAGTATAGATATTAAGTATGTTCGTTTACTTGCAAATTTCTACAAATTTGTGCAAATTTTTACTGGATCGTGTTCGTTTACATAAAAAGTCCAGTAAATGAGAGCCAGAGAGAGACAATTTTGACAGTTCGATGTTAGAGAGTTTGCAAATTTTGGTTGGAGAAATTTTAGCCAACCAAAATTTGCAAGATATAACAGATGTTTAAAATCAGCTGTTTTATGTAAACAAAAAAAAGTGAAAATAAATTTACAACAGAATTGGTAAGTAAAAATTGGAATATAAGTTTAAGGAAAGTTCCTGGCGAACACTTAATGTCAAGTTTTCTTTTGCTCATTTTTTTTATTACAAATCATAACACTTTAAAATTCAAAATAAAATGTAATGCAAACAGTTTCATGCAAATTTTTTTTACAAAAAGCTGTTCGTTTACTTTCCTTGCAAATTTTAATTTTTTTTTAAAAATTGGCCTTACGCTCTCAAAAGTAGAAACTTGCAAATTTTTACTATGAAAGTAAACGAACACACTTATTATTGTACTCTTTTATTGCGCTAGTTATAGGTTTATTAATAGAATAATTCGCAAAGTTTTAGTGGGAAAACTAAAATCAACCAGTGCCAACAAAAACGATGAGTCTATCAAGCCAAACACCAATTTATGAAAAAAAAACTTAAGATACTTAGGTTCTTCTATTATCCAGCGTTTTTAAATTAATTAACTACATTTGTCTACATAGTTATAAGAGCGGAGGCTGAGAAAAATTAATTGAGCAAAGAGCCAACGATATAAATCTATTTTGAATTTGTTCAAGCCTACAACAGTGAATTGAATAAAATGGATTACAGACTAAGGACGCGTATTTTAACTAAGGTCTAACTAATGAGGCATAAATTACCTTTACTGTGTGTGGATCCACAAAATCTCTACAATTCCTTTTAATAAAAGCTAACAGTGATTATGATTTGCGTACAATTTCTCCACTTTTTTTTGCTTTTGCGAGTGTTATAGATCATACAACGCAAACGGTTGGCAATGTATGATACGATTTTGTGCGTCCGAACTCTTCACAATGTTGGCATTGAACGGGGCCATTTCTTTTATGAGATTCTTCAACACTGATTCTTTTATAAAACAAATACTGGAGTTATATTGGGTGAACTTAATTTTTCTTTAGTTTACTCGTATCCGGTTCGTTCAACCTTATACATTGGTAGGGGATCTGTCTTGTTATTTAATACGTTGACCACAGATTGTACGTTACAATTATTTTTCTAGCGCTCTTTTTAATTATTCATTTAATGATTCGTTGTTTTGATGTGTGTAATCTAATTTTCAGATAGCTAAATTTGGATTTTATGGAACACACCACCGTGACGGCAAGGTGCATAGTGGCATTGATATCCTTATACGGAAACGAATAAAACATGAGATCGTAGAATGGGTCTCACATTTCAACATTTTCAATGGCTCGGACGCAACTTTCTTGCTGCTGGTGACTACAAAGCCAAACATACGCACTGGGTATTCCATCTAGCAAATCCTTGGGGAAACTATTTCTTCTCCGCGAGGTGGCTGTACTCATAGATGAGTCTCTTAGACTCACGTCTCCCAACACAAATTGGTTGAAAGACAGGAAGTACATTATGGATTTCAATTGACTTATTTTTAATGCAATAGATATAATCTCAAATTTTAATTCCATCTTAGAGCAGGCGGCCATCCACGCCACGTTGAAAAAAAACGCGAAGATGAAACTTGAATACTTACACTAAGAGGGAAATAGAGCTCCTTGTAACCGTGAAACGTAGGTTTCGCCGCGAATAGTTGAGGAATAGATCGACAAGGGCGAGACTGGCTGACGCGAATTAGAGGTTGCAAAGTGCTCTTGAAAACGAAGACAGTAGACAGCATGCAAACTATATCGCAAGTATTACTCCTACATCCTCAACCAAATTCTCATTATGGAAAACTCCAAGAAAGTATGCCTACGGATACGCAATTTCCTTTACGCAGTGCAAATGGCGAGTGAGCTGTATCGGAAGAGGAGAAAGCAAGTGTTTACGCAAACCATCTGGACCTAGTGTTTCGCCCAAATCCTGCAAGTAGTGGATTCCTTCCTCCAGATGAAATCAATGAATGAATTCATATTATAAGATAACCCGTAAATCCGGGTAAGGCACCCGGATACGATCTCGTAACTCCTAAAATGATCATAGAACTTCCTTTCATTGGCGTGAAGTTCCTGGCCGAAGTACTCAATTCAATTTTGATACATAGCTACTTTCATATAGACCGATCAGTTTACTTTCCTGCTCATCCAAACTCTTATCTAAAATCAAACCTCTCCTCATGTCAAACAATATAATACCAGTTTGGATCCGGAAAAATCACAGTACCATTGAACAAGTAGACCTTCTGACGTAAGCAATATAAGAATGGTTTCAACGGCGCGAATATTGCTGTTTCTAGATGTTACTCAAGTATTTGAAATAAATATTTTAATATTTTCCATCGAATACGCATCATTTCCTTAAGTCTTACTTAGAAAACCGCAGATTCAGTTCAAATGTAGGCAACACATCGCCGACGACAGCGACATACGACATACTAGCTGGTGTCCCACAGGATAGTGTCCTGGGGCTTACCTTGTATTTTCTGTTTACCGCAGATATACCTACGTCTACTTTTGCCGATGATACTGCTATAATAAACTCACACAAAATGACCGATACAGCATCAACAAATCAAGGTGTTCATCTAAGAATCATGGCTATCTAAGTAGAATCATGGCTATCTCAGTAGAGGATAAAGGTCAACGAGACAAAATGCACACAGGTAACATTTCTCTGAACTTAAGCACATGTCCGACATTGCAATTAAACTATATGCTATCCGATAACGTTACATACCTGGAGATCCACCTGGATCACGACTAACATGGAGCAGTCATATAGAAGCCAAGAAGATTCAGCTGAAGCCCAAGGTGTGCCAACTCCAGTGGCTCCTCAACGCATCTCAAAAGTGAGTCTTGAATTCAATATTTTGCGGTACAGTAGATTACACTCTCCTATCTGTCTATACGGTGCCTAGCTATGGGGAAAAGCAAGTTCTAGTAACATTGACAAGATGCAAAGAGTCCAATCGAAAACATTGCGGTGTCCCTTGGTACACGAGGAATGGAAACATCCACCGATATCTGAAAACACCCTTCGTCAAAGGTGCAATTTAAGATGATGCAAACAGAAGCTCCATGGCAACATATTAGCTAGACAGTTACTATGTACTCCAATCACGTCAAACCTTTGGAGAAATGAACGTATTTTGAAATATACCTGTGAGTTCTTGGTCACAGCGTACGGCGAACCCACGCGCGCAAATGACTGTGTAGAATCATCATTTCTACTTCACGAGGCTTAAACCAAAGAGGTTTAAATGCTCTGACATGTGATACTTATTGTAGTCAAAACAGAAAGCGGAAATATCTGGCTACAGAGGTCTCAATCTTTATTTTACAAGGTTTAAACCAAATCTGGTTTAACATTATCAGCTATGTGAACGCTCTACGAACGCACAACGTACAATACCGCGCATGAGAGTAACATCAACTCTACCAATCAAGAGTATTATGAAACTAAAGTTCTCCATTCTACAAGCCTTTACTCTACAAACAAAAATATCAAACTAATACAGCTGATATACCACTGTAACCTAATTAGTGCAAATCCTGCAAAAAAGACACAGAGAACCGCATAAGATTCAATAATTCCAAATAAAGCATAAATAAATAATAAGTTCCATGCCTCAGATATTTTTTCGAAAACGTGGGGCTAAAACAGTTCTTGCGAATCTCAACGAAAATTAGTCCCCGGGCCCAGATGGTATTTCGGCACTTGTCCAACGTAAGTTGTATAAGTCCTTATCGGGCGGGAATCTTCCCAGCGTGTTAGAAGGTTGCCAATAATCCTTCAAATTATCGGCCAATCGCGATTTGTTCAGCGCTCTACAAGGTAATGGAGAGCATGGTTAACCACCATCTTGTGAGGTATCTAGAGTCCAACGACCTGCTTATTGATCGTAAGTATGACTTCCGTAGAAATCGCTCTACCGAAGACCTGATGGCTTTATTGTCAGAGCGCTGGAGTCGGTAGAACCACCAGTTTGGAGATATCTCCAAGGTCTTTGAAAGTCTGGCTCGGTGTACTCTTACCAAAGCTGATTGCTTTTGGTGTCGGTAGTACTTTCGTTCGTTTTATATCGAGCTTTCTTAGAGTCTGTCCTTACTCCCTCTTTATTTCTTATTTTCACTGATGATCTGTTGACTCAGACCGTGAATACAATCTACTCCTTTGCGGATGACAGCAACCTCTGTTATTCTTATTCATTCAACCATAGCCGATTTATGGATGATGCACTTGGCTGGGATTTACAGTCCATTTGCGACTATGGTCGAATAAATAGAGTAGTACTGCAAGACGCAGTACTGCTTGTTGTCCCACAAGCGATTCGCTGACCCCATGATATCGTCAATTTTTTTCGATGGTATGAACAATCGGATGCTCTTTATGTCCTAGACATGAAAATACAATGTGACGCTCGTTGGGCGAGACATGTATTTGAAGTATCGAAAGAAGCACTCAAGGATATAGGCTTTCTAAAACGGTGTAAGTAATATTTCACTCCTTCTGATCTTTTCAACATCTATACGACCTATATCGGACCTAAGATGGAATACAACTCCCATATATGGGCAGGTGCTTCAAAATCGTACTTAGAGCTAATTGCCCGTGTTCAAAGGAGAGCGATGGTGCTGATAGGTGACAGTGGGATATCCAACTCAATTGTCTCCGTCGAGCATCGGCAGAATGTGGGAGTGTGTCGCTGTTCTATCGTTACTTCCATGTGTCGCTGTTCTATCGTTACTTCCATCTGTGGTGTATAGTTGCTGATCGAACTATACACCACAGATGGAATTCGTGTTTTGCCGTCCGTCAAATGTATTTCCCACCAATTCCGACATTTACTCCCTCTTTCCCTCCTCTGATACCACTCACCAACGCACTGCACTTCATACTCGTAATAGGGGAAGTCCACTGAGTGTTGGTCAATAGTAAAAACTATATGACGATATGAGTTTGTTTTTGTCTATCTTTATATTTTATATAAATTATATACTTTAAAGAAAAAAGCTCATAAACAATTTTATTTTTTGCTTAAATATAATTTTGTTTCGTTAGTTTGTGCCGCCATTTTGTTTTTCTTTACAGGTTTTAAAAGATTACATCTCGTAGAAATACTTGTGGACCCATCGGGGAAGAGCAAAAGAAGCTGTATGTATTGAACTGGTGTAGTATTTCAAATTCATGTGATCAATTTCTTTAGAAGAGAAAACTTTTACAGGAGCGTCTAACACACGCGTTTCGTCCAAGCAGCCAATAACGAATCCAATGTGACCACATGGATATGATGGGATTGACGTTACCGCAAAAGAGACGTTAGGAAAATGTGTCTGGCAACCAGTAATAACATTCTTTATGTGACCACAATCCAGCCAGAAACTACCTGCTTGGCAACACGCAATACCCCCATCACGTAAAGCAGCTTGCATTAGTCCATAATAATTCTCGTTAAACAAACTGACGGCTGGTCCGATAGGATCCGAACTATCCGTAATTATAACGTCAAACTGTTTTTTATGATTTTTCATGTAGCTGAATCCATCTCCAATTATAAGATTCACCTTAGGACTATTAAATCCTTTGGCCATGGTAGGAAGGTATTGCTTTGAGAGTTCAACGACACGTTCATCAATTTCGACTTGGTAGACTTCTTTTACCAATGGGTGTTTTGCAACTTCGCGCGCAACTCCACCATCGCCACCACCAACAATTAACACCTTTTCAGGGTTCGGGTGAGAGCACAGAGGTAAAAAGGAGATCATCTCTTGATATGAAAACTCATCCCTTGATGTACACTGGATTATTCCGTCTAATGTGAGACATGTTCCGTATGTTTCCCTAAAAATATAAAAATAAAGTTTAAGTTAATAATTTTTTTAAAATAATGCATATAAGTACAGGGTGCGGCTAAAGTTACTATATGATGTAAAATAATTGTAACTTCTTTGCTTGCGAGTATTTAACTTTTTCTTTTTTCCTATCTCAGAAATTAAACTTGGGAGAATATTTAAAAATGGAACGCTATACAATTGCGCAAAGAACTAAGATTGTTTTTCTATTCATTGAAAATCATCGTTCGATAACACTAGTCAACAGTCAAAATGTACTCGGGATGCGATAATTTTTTCTGTGTAGATAACCTTGACATGAGCTCGAAAAACGCAATAAAAAATTTTTTTTTCGTTTGGTTTTTGTTTTATTTTTTTTTTTTTAAATTTTAAAAATTTTTTTTTGGTTAATTTGTTTCGTCCGGCATAACTCGGGAACCACTAGCCCGATTTAATTGATTACACATACTCAACGTGCATACAGAAGATTTTATGGTGTAAGAACTGCTCCAACGGGTCCAACCATTCGTTCGTTGGTGAATAATTTTGCTGAATATGGGACTGTCGGAGATTCAAGACGTACGGGCAGATCGGCCGAAAATATTGATGCTGTGCGACAGAGCGTCGAAGAAAATCCGGAGACATCAACGAGAAGACGATCTTCCCAGTTGCAGCTTTCTGACCGCACTCTTCGGCGAATTTTAAAACACTATTTGCACCTCTTCCCTTACAAAATCCAACTAGTCCAAAAACTAAATCCTGAGGACTTCGTATTGCGCTTGGAATATGCTAGAGCAGTTTTAAATCTCGTTGATTAAAATGAAAATTTTTTGTCAAATTTAATGATGACCGACGAAGCGCATTTTCACTTGAACGGTTTCGTAAATAAACAAAACAACAGATTTTGGGGATCCCAAAAATCTTCATCAGAAATCTTTACACGCAATTCGTGTTACCGTTTGGTGTGGCATTACCGCCCAAAAAGTTTACGGTCCTTTTTTTTTTAAAACGATCAAGGTGTATGTGAAACAATAAATGGAGAACGTTAAAGAGTAATGCTACAAAATTTTTTATTCCCTCAACTGCCACCAAACGCCAATATATGGTTTCAACAAGATGGTGCAACAGCTCATACAGCCCGTGCAACGATGGACTTATTAAGACAACAATTTCCAAATCGGATAATTTCTAAAAACGGCGATTTGAGATGGCCACCACGATCGCCAGATTTGACTGCACCGGATTTTTTCTTGTGGGGCTATCTCAAAGACAAAGTTTATGTGAATAAGCCCCAAACCTTGCAGCAACTAAAGGACAACATTCAAGAAGAAATTGATCGTATACCACAAGAAACACTCAACAAAGTTACGGAAAATGCCATAAAAAGAGCACATTTTTGCGTTAGAGAAAACGGTTCTCATTTAACTGATATTATTTTTCATAATTAATGTAAAAAAATAACATAAAATAAACTTTCTTTTTATCATAAATTTTTTTGTTTTTTTCATTCCATTCAATAGTTATTTAAAAAACAAATCATATAGTTACTTTAGCCGCACCCTGTATATAAATTACAATAAGCTGCAAGAAACACTTAACATGGTATGTAGGTTGCTTATTATTATTACTATATGCTCCATTTGCTATCACCAAATGTTACTCATACTAAAACTAATTTTATATGAATAGAGTAGTTCGTTACTCTTTTTCTCTCAGACGATTTGAGCATGTGTCACTACAAGTAATTACATTTTTTGGTTGTTCTTTCGGGAGTTCATGTGTTCTCGGTCACTTCGGCAGTTTTACAAAACATAAAAATTAAACTACATCATTTCTTTTAAACACTAACTTTCTGTCGTCCTTCGTGTGAGAACCAATTAAATTTTCACAGACGTGATAGGTATATGGATTTCTGGCAAGAATAGACAGACTGTTGAACTCGCTCCCTCACTGTCTAAAACTGTTTTCAATGTCAAAAAAAAAACATATCGTAGAAAGCTGTCAACATTATTTTTTCGAACATACTTTTTTTAATTGGGAACTTTAAATTTCATTATTTCTTTTTCTCTACATTTTATCAATATTCACATTCACAAATATTCATCTGAGTCACATTTGGTTGCATATAGCTTACTTTCTAAATGCAGAAAGAAATTATTTTTTCACATAATTTTTTGTTTCGGAAAGGAGTTGTTTATATAATTATAATTAATGTAAATTAATTTATTTTTACCTAAGTACTAAGTATAGAACATTGAGTAATTTTATTTATTTTTTTATATTTATTCGGTCTTTCATCATCATTACGACTTGAAAAGTATTTATTCGGGACCTTTTTGTTGTTAATGTGCAATGCATGTATGAATAAACATATGTACGCACAAAACATGCACACTTTGTTTGTGCTATTTGCATTTGTGGTTTTCAACAAAGACCCATGCGAAACAGAATTGGTGAAAATGATACTGCGCTCTAAACATAAGTCGAAGATTATACGCAAAGGGTAATTCTCCGTAAAACAAATGAGTCTTCCGTATAATAGTAGAAACAGAACACTGCGGCGACGGAAACGGGTGCGGCAAGAAAATGTAAATTAAATGACGACGGGTGCGGCGACGGTTTTTGTTGTCATTTCTCAGCTGTTTTTATTTATTATTTGGCATTGAGTGATTTTGAAAAAATACAATAAATTTATTTGAATTTGAATTATTTTGAAATGTTCAATTCTAAATTGCATGCACAATCAAATAATTTTTATTTTATTATAATTTCCTTATTTTGGTCCATTTTATTAACTTTTAAAATTTATGAATTCTTCTTAGTGCAAATTTGCACAAAAACTATTAGCCCATACGGTTTTTGTTTACAAAAAACGTGAAAATATGGCAACACAAAGAGAGAGGCAGTAGCAAAAATTGAGAGCGCAAGAAAAACCGCAGAGAAAATAGAAATAGATTTAATTTAGTGCGGTTTTGCCTCTCAATTTTTCAACCGCTACCGCCGCAATGTTGTGTTTCTACTCTAAGTCATTTGATTTGTTGCCGAAGTAATTGTTGCCACATACTGCTGAAGAAAAACCTTTGGCGGGCCAATACACTTCAACAATTTTTATGTTGGTTCTAAAAAAGAAAAGAACAAAAAGGTATCGAACCAGAAAAAAAACCGTTGAAGTCGTAATTTTTTATTGTTATATGTTGCAATGGGCCGTGCAGATCTAAATTATCAACGATTTTGTTGTAAATGTATTTAAACTGCTAGTTCATACTCTACAGATTTTTTTACACCCTGCACTATTTTCTGAATCAGGGAATTATCAGATAGTTTTTGGCCATATATTTATAACTACCAAAAATAGTTACTTGTACTTATCGACTCTGAATCACGAGCTAATTCGATTTTACACACAGACATATGTAATCAACCAATTGTAGTTCGAAATTGATGAAATTTGAACAGAAGTATGGTTTTTGGATGAAAGATGGATGCTGGTAAACAGAAACTGGTCAGTTTAAGAAATACATAGCTTGTACACATATGTTCAACCGATTTAATATCTTAGCTCTAGAAACCACATATTAAATCCCATCTTGATGAAAGTTAAGCCCGTTCTTTTAGATCGATCAGTTGCCAGCTCAGTTAAAAATGTATTGTTGTTTAACAACATTATATGTAGTTTTGTAAGTCTTGTTTGTCTATGGGGATCTGCTTCCACAATGCCTCCAAAAGACCTGGTGGTCAGCTGAGTGGGCTTAATCGGACAATTTAAGAGCAGCACATCATGGGAGAGACGTCCGGGACGTTGCCATCAGGTCGTGCTTAATATGAATTGAGGTAACTCCGCCATCCAACACTCAGCTTAGCCGGAACTACACGCCAAGCAACAAAGTCCGCTTCGCTATACTCTCTGATGTGGTTCAGTCCTGAACAGCTCCTGAAGTGCACCTACTCCATGCAACGATTACACCTTACACACGTAGCATGATGGTGTATACAGTTCTGACAACCTGAGCAGAGCCAAGGTCCGGAGTTTTGTTCGACCCTCGGACCAGTAATATTCGATGCAGGCATTCCGGGAACTGCTGCTTCCAAAAAATGGACGAACAAAAATCACACATTGTTGAGGTAACTGCCCCTGGCCGAAGAATGTTTGCTTGGGATCAATCCGGTACATCGAACCGCATTCACACATTCTATGAGTGATCCATCTAGAGGTATTTTTTCAGGACAAAAAAAATAAAAATTCAAATTAAGTGTGGAATCTTTATTGGTAATTTGAAAGGACATGTAATGGCATTTATTTTTTGAATATAATTTCCTTCAAATGTTGGCCGCAACTACGCCTCAGGGTTTCCGTTCTGAGGGTTTAATTTTGGATGACTCGTTCGAGCATTTCGACCGGCATTGCTTTAATGACACGCGTAATGTTGGCTTCCAAAACCTGAATCATTTGCCAACATAGACTTTGGACTTTAAGTTATCCCAAAGAAAAATGTCTAAAGGTGTGATATCATTCGTCCTGTTGAAACCAAGTGTCGCCATGATTACGGGCTTCAATGCTAGGTAGCATAAAGATCGATCTGATGATCTGCACCATGATGATCTGTACCGATGAACCGTGGTTTTCTATGGGTATAATGACACCTCTTGAACCTCTTCTTGTTGCTCTTCAGCCCAAATGCGGCAATTTTGTTTTTTGACTTTGCCGTTGAGCCAGAAATGGGCCTGGGGATATTAAAATCATCATTAACAACAAATTAAGTATAATTTGACTCCCCCAACATTTCAATTATTATTCCTATCATAGTTATTAATTTACCGATTACTACCACGATAGAAATAATTGTTATTATCTCTATTTCGATTATTTGTTGCCTCAATTGGCGTTAGTCCAATTAGTTTCCCGAGGTTGCAATGCTAAAACCTCTTCTTTACATTAGTTTGTCTGTTCAATAATTAATTTAGCTACCTTTGAATCACTAAAATCTGTAGAAGCCAATACTGATTTACCCAAATCCAATCAAACGATCAATTGGCAAACATTAATTGTTTGCTTTATAGCCATCTCATGCGTCTTCTTATTCGGTATACCTTTGATGAGAAGTGGTCTTTCCAGAGCAGTCAACAAGCTCCTCCGTTTGTTTTGCAAAATCTAAATAATCAGCATTCTACATTTTATTACCCGTTCCAATATTTTCAGGCAATGATTCCCGTGCCTTTTCCTCTAACTTTGATTGAAAAAATCAATAAAAGTACCTGTCAAATTTGAATCTGTGAAATCCTGAAAAAAAATAATTTTATCTAAAAACAGTTTTAAAGAGCTGATTTCCATTATAGTTTTCTCTTATTATATTCCCATTCTCTTTTGTCCTGTAGTGGCAATATTTGTATCTAACTTGCTCTTCGCTTTAATATTAATCCTTCTAAAATTGTCCTCTTTCACTCCTTGTTCCTAACTGTTTCCACTTGTGTCATTAAATTCCTCAATCTCAGAATCTGAATCAGTCTCTCTCATTACTTCCCTCTTAAGCTTTTCAAATACACCAACTTCGTGAGGCACCCTAATCTAGTAATCTAATATGCCGAAACATCTGCTCTGAAGCTCTCCACAATGAATGATTATGTTATGGCTGGTATTTACTATGTAACGACGTGTATGATAAAAATTCAATAAGTAAGTCAACATATTCCTTTGTTCACAATGAGCGATTTTTAAATACAGCCATTTAAATCAATATTATAATCAACTATATAAAATGTTGAAGCTGCTGTTTCTTTTTATTTTTTTGAAATGCACTTTAATACTTTTAGTTGTTATTCTTAAGAAAAAATGTGGATAAGGGGTATAAACTTTGTAATTGTTATATGTATATGTATGTTTTTTGAATGCCACTGCTTCGTCATTGAAATTAAACTTTGACATATCAAATTATCAAAAACCGTTGAGTTTAATAATATATTTTTTTGACGAAATTAGCTGTTTTTGTAAAAATATTTCTTCCGCTATAAATATTTATTTCTTTTAAACGTTTTTTTAATTTATGCAAATTGCTTTTATTTTGACGAAATTATTTTTGTTATTCGTTATAATTATTCATGTTCTTCACATTATTTTTCAATTGTTCTCTGTACTACGAGTATTTACATTAGTTGTTGAAATATCGCCTCGGTCGCCAGATAAAGGTTCTCAACATATCAAACGCATAAGTCAAGTGTTTCGTGTACACTAACTGCTACATTTACTTCAGTATTGGTAGAGAGTTAACACGAGAGTCAATTTGGAATATGATATTTATAATATTGATACGTAATAGGTATAACTATTAATATGAGAGTATCATAAGTAATTACATCAGGGTTACATGACAATATGTAAATGGGGATCATACTATGGTTGCAGGGATCATAACGTTATTGCATGCGAACTAATGATGGTTGTGAGAATCATACTATGTTTGTATGTTTCACATACTATGATTATGACAATTATAATATGGTTTTGTTGAGAACCGTATGGTTGAGTGTTCATCATGATATGGTTGTTTGTTGATCATACTATAGTATAATGCTCTTCGATTTTTGTCAACCCAGCCATACTTATTTCTGAGTGCAGTTTGGCAACAATGGTCCAAAAATGTTGAAAAAAGATTGGAAAAATTAAATTTTAGCAATTTAAAAGCACAAGAAGGAAAAATTGTATGTTCTTCGGAGAAATAAAAAACCATAAAATCCGAACAGCAGCTAAACTAACAAAACCCAAATGGGGTTTCGAAAAAACCGCACACGAAATGGAGATTTCATTTTATGTGTTGTTATTTATAGTTAGCACATGTTTCATTACTTGTACATTCAGCACGGTGTCGAATTGATAGATTGTTTTGAGCACTTTCTTTTGCAGCAGTAATTTCAGCCGATCTTGCAGTACGTTGTGGTCCATGCTTAAGCCTGTCAGCTACAGACCCTCGTTCTTTGAAATCATTCACTACACGATAAGTAGTGCGTTCGTTGGCACGTTATTTCTCCAAAACTTTCTCATCAAAACAAAGTGGTATACCTTCCCGGCGACACCCTGTACTAATAAAATAACAAAAAGAAAAATAATGGTATTTTATTTATTTCGTCGACAAAATATTTAATAAATTACTCCTGAAGAAGAAGAAGAGATAAAATCATTTATTTTTGTTTATATCAAGGCACATTACTTGACCAAACGGGCCATATAAAAAATAAAGAAATAACTTAAGCAATACAGACCATATAAAAAAAAACAAATTAAAGAAATAAAAACAAACTTTTCATTAAAATTTAAATATAAGTATTATTATTTACTAATTGGATAATGCCGCCAAACACAGCTTGGTTTGAAATATTTGGATATATAGAAAAAAATTTAAATATCTTAGAAAAAAAGTCCTTGAAACTGGATTCAACTACATTAGGCGGATTTTAACGAACCCGCTTAGAGTATATGTTGAATAACTTTTTTTCTTCAAATTAAAATTTTTACGAGTTTTTTTAAACGTTTTAAGGTTATACAAACAATTCACTTTTAGATAACGTTTTGATATTTTTCCTTGAGCGGTTTCTTTTCTTGAAGTGGAGATAATCGGTTGTAACAGGTTTGACTTTTTTGTATGGGCGATTTATTTTTTCGACAAAAATTTTCGTTTTGGTCTCTTCATTGTGGTTAGGAGAATCCAACCGGGACTATTATAGTATTATTAGCTTTTTCGTCGGTTTTTTTTCAAAAATTGAATTATTTTGGATAAATATTCATCTGAAACCCTATAATCGTCATAAAATTTTAAGACGATCCAGCCGTGTGCGTCATTCCGTGTGTCTGTTGGAGGCACAGTAGCGTTGAAACTAAGCAATCTAGGATCTTGATATTTTACATGATGATGGCTCATGGTCATAAACTGTTTGGGATTGTAAATGGACAAAAATTACCTGGGTCTCTTTCTTTATTATAAAATTGCTCTATTCCATATATTTGCTTAACAATTATAATTTTTTGTGGACAGACAATAGTTGAAATGGGTAATATTAGTAGAGACGCCAAAAATACCTCAAAATTGTATTACTGCTGGATTTTTTTACTCATGTGGCCAAAAATGTCCCTCATGGCCAAAACGGGCGATTTGTAGTCAATATTGACATAAGGAAATATAATAATTCAATTAATTTGTATACATTCCATTGCAAATTTTTTTTTAACAATAAATTGTTTTTTTTTGATTATGCCGTCTTATGAGGATGAGCCCTAAACGAATTTGCAGTTATGATCTCTTGTTTGATGATAAAAAACAATTACGCAGTGCAACACGAAAAAATATAACCATATACGGACAAAAGACCAATTTTTGTTGCCCATTTTGCCGAATGTAGCGGTTGTCTTTTTGATTTGTCCTTTGTATCTTCGGTGTTTGCAGTCGGATGTTTAAGTGTTATACCGATGTTTTTGTTTTGAAGAGATCAATTTTTCTGCATTTAAAGTCATTGACTTCAAGAACCCCCTTCATATACTTAGCCATCATATCTTAACGTATACAACGATAATTGAAAAAAGTAAGGTAAAATGAATAATAAGATATGTAATCAACTTTAGTAAAAATTTGGTCCATGCGTTGCTCATAGGTGACCGCCATGGTAGTTTTGTTCATGTACAAAAGGAACAAAACTATTCTGTTACATTGTTTTCCTATTACTATTGAGAGATTAGCCAGCGTAAAGCCCGGTGCTATTAGCACAGCGCTATATTATGTGACGTGTACGCAACCCACGATGATATTGAGGAAACTAACTCAGTTCGTTGTAAAAGTGTATGCGCCATTCTTGTAAAAAGTCGGAACTTTATTTGTGATACATCGATCTTTTTGTCTCGATGAGACCAATTTTTCTGATTCTGTTGTTTCTGTTCCGGTGAAGATATTGACCTCAAGCATCCCCTTCTGGTACTTACCCATCATATCTCAGTTGCTACTACCCCAACGTACCACCCTAATATCAGAAAATTAATACGCACACAAAATCATTACACACTTGCTAAAGAAGTATGGTAATAATCCCAGCCGAAAAACTTTAAAAATTTGTTTGTTCATTTTTTTGAATGTAGGGATTGTCTTTTAAAGTTGTCTTTGGTATCTTTGGTGTTTATTTTGGGAGGTTAAATGTCTCACACATCGTCAGGTTGTCGTCACGAAGCCTGGTATGTGGCGATTACACACACTTAAAACCCTCCCCATAGAGCATACTCCCACCCTGGAACCGCTTCCGCATTACTTCAAGGTGGTGCTCTACGTATATTCTACTCACTAAAATATTGACCTACGTCTAAGTCCCGCTTTCTATATACTTCCAATTTTCTTCACTGGTAGTTATTAAATCTGTTGTTGTTGTAGCGGCAACTGTGTGTCGGGGTGACAACCCTTGGCCAAAGAATTGTTGCTTCGGGTCAATCCGGTCCATAGAACCAGCTGTCGTGGGATGGCATTATATCTGTGATGTTTTCTGGTGTCACATTTACAGCGTTCAAGTGCGTGTCTTTTTCAGCTCCATCTTGGGCATTTGAAAAAGGTACTTTCTGCATCATCTATGCAGTTATCTCCGTAATGCAAACCGGACCCTCGGTCTTTCCAATTTTGTGCAGATAGTTTTGAAAATATCCGTGGCCGGATAGCAGTTGTGTTAGGTAACAGTTTGTATCCGTTATCATTTTTCATCCATGCAACAATATTTGGGATAAGCCTGTCCATCTTCCACATCTTTGATTGCTCTATCTGTTTTGCCACTGCTGCAGCATTTGTTCTCTTTCACTGTGATAGTTTAGAACAAGCCCATTACTGCGCGATATCCATAATCGTGTCATCTCGCTTGCGAGTAGGTCAATAGGTACTATTCGGCTGATTACTAATATTGCTACTTCGGAAACTGTTCTATATGCAGGAGATACTCTGAGCACAGCGGCCAAGTGCTTTATCTTGCTTTTTATGTGCAGGCAGTCTGCCCAGGTCCTACATCCATACAGTAAGATGGAGTGAGTAGTGGACATCATAAGACTTCTTTTGTTTTGTGATGGGTCGCCAATATTAGCCATTAACCTACTTAGCGACGCAGTTGCTTTAGCTGTTTGTTGTCGAGTGCTTTATTTGAGCGTTGAAGCTTAGCCTGGAATCTATCCTCAAACCAAGGTATTTTATGGAGTCCATAAGTCAAGTGTTTCGTGTACACTAACTGCTACATTTACTTCAGTATTGGTAGAGAGTTAACACGAGAGTCAATTTGGAATATGATATTGATAATATTGATACATAATAGGTATAACTATTAATATGAGAGTATCATAAGTAATTACATCAGGGTTACATGACAATATGTAAATGGGGATCATACTATGGTTGCAGGGATCATAACGTTATTGCATGCGAACTAATGATGGTTGTGAGAATCATACTATGTTTGTATGTTTCACATACTATGATTATGACAATTATAATATGGTTTTGTTGAGAACCGTATGGTTGAGTGTTCATCATGATATGGTTGTTTGTTGATCATACTATAGTATAATGCTCTTCGATTTTTGTCAACCCAGCCATACTTATTTCTGAGTGCAGTTTGGCAACAATGGTCCAAAAATGTTGAAAAAAGATTGGAAAAATTAAATTTTAGCAATTTAAAAGCACAAGAAGGAAAAATTGTATGTTCTTCGGAGAAATAAAAAACCATAAAATCCGAACAGCAGCTAAACTAACAAAACCCAAATAGGGTTTCGAAAAAACCGCACACGAAATGGAGATTTCATTTTATGTGTTGTTATTTATAGTTAGCACATGTTTCATTACTTGTACATTCAGCACGGTGTCGAATTGATAGATTGTTTTGAGCACTTTCTTTTGCAGCAGTAATTTCAGCCGATCTTGCAGTACGTTGTGGTCCATGCTTAAGCCTGTCAGCTACAGACCCTCGTTCTTTGAAATCATTCACTACACGATAAGTAGTGCGTTCGTTGGCACGTTATTTCTCCAAAACTTTCTCATCAAAACAAAGTGGTATACCTTCCCGGCGACACCCTGTACTAATAAAATAACAAAAAGAAAAATAATGGTATTTTATTTATTTCGTCGACAAAATATTTAATAAATTACTCCTGAAGAAGAAGAAGAGATAAAATCATTTATTTTTGTTTATATCAAGGCACATTACTTGACCAAACGGGCCATATAAAAAATAAAGAAATAACTTAAGCAATACAGACCATATAAAAAAAAACAAATTAAAGAAATAAAAACAAACTTTTCATTAAAATTTAAATATAAGTATTATTATTTACTAATTGGATAATGCCGCCAAACACAGCTTGGTTTGAAATATTTGGATATATAGAAAAAAATTTAAATATCTTAGAAAAAAAGTCCTTGAAACTGGATTCAACTACATTAGGCGGATTTTAACGAACCCGCTTAGAGTATATGTTGAATAACTTTTTTTCTTCAAATTAAAATTTTTACAAGTTTTTTTAAACGTTTTAAGGTTATACAAACAATTCACTTTTAGATAACGTTTTGATATTTTTCCTTGAGCGGTTTCTTTTCTTGAAGTGGAGATAATCGGTTGTAACAGGTTTGACTTTTTTGTATGGGCGATTTATTTTTTCGACAAAAATTTTCGTTTTGGTCTCTTCATTGTGGTTAGGAGAATCCAACCGGGACTATTATAGTATTATTAGCTTTTTCGTCGGTTTTTTTTTTCAAAAATTGAATTATTTTGGATAAATATTCATCTGAAACCCTATAATCGTCATAAAATTTTAAGACGATCCAGCCGTGTGCGTCATTCCGTGTGTCTGTTGGAGGCACAGTAGCGTTGAAACTAAGCAATCTAGGATCTTGATATTTTACATGATGATGGCTCATGGTCATAAACTGTTTGGGATTGTAAATGGACAAAAATTACCTGGGTCTCTTTCTTTATTATAAAATTGCTCTATTCCATATATTTGCTTAACAATTATAATTTTTTGTGGACAGACAATAGTTGAAATGGGTAATATTAGTAGAGACGCCAAAAATACCTCAAAATTGTATTATTGCTGGATTTTTTTACTCATGTGGCCAAAAATGTCCCTCATGGCCAAAACGGGCGATTTGTAGTCAATATTGACATATGGAAATATAATAATTCAATTAATTTGTATACATTCCATTGCAAATTTTTTTTGAACAATAAATTGTTTTTTTTGATTATGCCGTCTTATGAGGATGAGCCCTAAACGAATTTGCCGTTATGATCTCTTGTTTGATGATAAAAAACAATTACGCAGTGCAACACGAAAAAATATAACCATATACGGACAAAAGACCATTTTTTTTTGCCCATTTTGCCGAATGTAGCGGTTGTCTTTTTGATTTGTCCTTTGTATCTTCGGTGTTTGCAGTCGGATGTTTAAGTGTTATACCGATGTTTTTGTTTTGAAGAGATCAATTTTTCTGCATTTAAAGTCATTGACTTCACGAACCCCCTTCATATACTTAGCCATCATATCTCAACGTATACAACGATAATTGAAAAAAGTAAGGTAAAATGAATAATAAGATATGTAATCAACTTTAGTAAAAATTTGGTCCATGCGTTGCTCATAGGTGACCGCCATGGTAGTTTTGTTCATGTACAAAAGGAACAAAACTATTCTGTTACATTGTTTTCCTATTACTATTGAGAGATTAGCCAGCGTAAAGCCCGGTGCTATTAGCACAGCGCTATATTATGTGACGTGTACGCAACCCACGATGATATTGAGGAAACTAATTCAGTTCGTTGTAAAAGTGTATGCGCCATTCTTGTAAAAAGTCGGAACTTTATGTGTGATACATCGATCTTTTTGTCTCGATGAGACCAATTTTTCTGATTCTGTTGTTTCTGTTCTGGTGAAGATATTGACCTCAAGCATCCCCTTCTGGTACTTACCCATCATATCTCAGTTGCTACTACCCCAACGTACCACCCTAATATCAGAAAATTAATACGCACACAAAATCATTACACACTTGCTAAAGAAGTATGGTAATAATCCCAGCCGAAAAACTTTAAAAATTTGTTTGTTCATTTTTTTGAATGTAGGGATTGTCTTTTAAAGTTGTCTTTGGTATCTTTGGTGTTTATTTTGGGAGGTTAAATGTCTCACACATCGTCAGGTTGTCGTCACGAAGCCCGGTATGTGGCGATTACACACACTTAAAACCCTCCCCATAGAGCATACTCCCACCCTGGAACCGCTTCCGCATTACTTCAAGGTGGTGCTCTACGTATATTCTACTCACTAAAATATTGACCTACGTCTACGTCCCGCTTTCTATATACTTCCAATTTTCTTCACTGGTAGTTATTAAATCTGTTGTTGTTGTAGCGGCAACTGTGTGTCGGGGTGACAACCCTTGGCCAAAGAATTGTTGCTTCGGGTCAATCCGGTCCATAGAACCAGCTGTCGTGGGATGGCATTATATCTGTGATGTTTTCTGGTGTCACATTTACAGCGTTCAAGTGCGTGTCTTTTTCAGCTCCATCTTGGGCATTTGAAAAAGGTATTTTCTGCATCATCTATGCAGTTATCTCCGTAATGCAAACCGGACCCTCGGTCTTTCCAATTTTGTGCAGATAGTTTTGAAAATATCCGTGGCCGGATAGCAGTTGTGTTAGGTAACTCCTGCTACCTCGTCGGATTCTTCGGCTATCGCGGAGGACTCGCCTCCGCCATACTCGAGCGCGATAAAGAGAGTGGGCGTCGCTGCTGAAACGGTTCGCGACCAGAGCGACACAAAATGCCAAGTGTGTCAGCGAACACATCCGTTGCGGTACTGTCGAAAGTTCCGGTCAATGCCATTTGAAAAACGACTTCGGGTGGTCGTTCAGTACCGTTTCTGCGCACGATTTCTTGCAAGGTCTCATCAGGCTCGGGACTGAACCAGCACCCAGAAGTGTCGGATTTGCGGCGGCGACCATAACAATCTGCTCCACTCTGCAACTGGGAAGCCGGTGACACCGAAAGAAAAGTTCCCCCGCATTCGAGCGCCCATATCGCGTTCGCGCGCTACTGCAGATTCACACTGTCTCGCGCCGGCTACTGCGGCCTCTGGTCTGGGATTGGCGTTGCCTTTACAACAAGTAGTGGCGCTCTCTCCCAGTCTCGTGGTCCACTTGCTGGCGTCCTCAAAGCGTGTGCCAGTGAGGGCAGTGTTGGATCATTGCGGTAGGCAGAGCCAGATTTGCGCCTCAATGGTGGAGCATCTTCGGCTTCCGGTGTCACTGCTGGGTGGAGTTAGAGTGTGTCGGCTTGGTGTTGCGTCGACGTACGACCCAGACAAGCGTCTGACATTGACGGCTACGGTCAACGACCTGCGAGTGTCCACCCCACTAGAATCGGTGTCCGAGCGGATGAAAGACGCCTTTGTTGGCTTTCCCTTGGCGGATCCGCAATTCTACAGGCTGGGCCGCGTTGCTTTGGTGTTTGGACCGGAAGTTTAAGCACAGATCGTGACGTCGCAGATCGTCGCGAACCCTGGTTGCCCCGTCGCCCACTACACAATTTTTGGCTGGGTGCTGTCAGGCGTATGCAACTTAGTATATGAGACATCTGGGGTCCCTACTGGCCCGTTCACGGGGTCCTTACTGGCCCTTCGCTGGAGTCCCTACTGGCTCCACCGCGTTTCCAGGGTCCCTACTGGCCCACTTTAAATAAAAAGGAAATTATAAATAAAAGCTCACAAAAAAAAAACTGCACTATACTACCGTCTTATTTTAGGTTAAGATATACTGTTTACAACATCCCATGATGTTGCAAGGTGGCCGGCAATGGTTCATCCTAAACCCTGTTTTAAATAAGGTTCCAACACTGATAATTAGCAGTGTACTTTAATCCTTTTTCTACTCGTTGAAATCTATTTACTCCTTTAATTACAACCTTGTATGCGTACTTGCATAGATTTCAACGAGTAAGTAATCGCTTTCTTTCGGAGTCGCCGCCACTTTCTCCATCTTGGTTGTTGTTTACTTACTCGTTAAGTTAATCGTTTACGATCTCCTCCTTTGATCGCTCACGTTCGCTGTCGTTTTGTACTATAAAAGGGTAATATTGCTTTCTAATAAAGCTTCCAACATTTTGGAAATAAATTTATTAAAACCCTTTTTGACTTTTTATTTTCATAAATACCCTCGCTCACGGCGAAACATTCTGCATCATCTATGCAGTTATTTCCGTAATGCATACCGGACCCTCGGTCTTTCCAATTTTGTGCAGATAGTTTTGAAAATATCCGTGGTCCTACATCCATACAGTAAGATGGAGTGAGTAGTGGACATCATAAGACTTCTTTTGTTTTGTGATGGGCCGCCAATATTAGCCATTAACCTACTTAGCGACGCAGTTGCTTTAGCTGTTTGTTGTCGAGTGCTTTATTTGAGCGTTGAAGCTTAGCCTGGAATCTATCCTCAAACCAAGGTATTTTATGGAGTCCATAACAACAGTTTGGTCCATTTTTACATTCTTTTATTTTGTGGGTCTTTTCTCCTCACTTGATGCATAAGATTTCTCTATCAGGTTCTTTACATTCCCACTTCGTGTCTCCAGTTCTAATAGCATCGTCTAATGGTAGAGTGCAGGCGCATCCTGCATATTACCCATCCGATCTTAATTTTGTTTTGTCTTAGTAGAGTTTCTGCGTTTTCGCACGAAACGTTTACCACGGCTCTGCTTTGTTCCCTATAGTTTGGTGCGCTTAGTGTTACTTATAGATCCTATTCAGTAGTGGTCTACGAATAGAAATCTCGAATTTCTATGGAAGATTTCGGGCTCAATTCTCTCAGTTCAGCTGTATCACTCAAGGCTACCTTAATCACATCTGAAAGCTTACTGATGACACTTTCTCTCTTATCAAGTTCGAACAGAGTCGCTCCTTCTCTAGTCTTTCTTATTGTTTTGATCTTTACGTTTGATTCTTCCGGGTTATATTGCTTGTGATATTCTAAAGCACTTTCGCATACGTGTGGCCTCCTTTTGGTTTAATGATCATGGCATCCGATTTTGTTTTTTTCGCAGGGGTTTTGATTTTATCTCCGGAATAGTGTTCATCGCTGCTGGTTTCACCTCCTTCTGAATTCTCTTTTAACGTTTTTGTACTGTTTGCAGCCTGCTTTCTGTTCATCGTTCTTCTGTTTTAAACGTTGACGCTATCGTTTTTTCTTTGTTAGCAATCAGCTTTTGGGTTTTGTTGTGGTTTTTCTTCGCATTTCGCTCTTTCTCTGCTACTTTCCAGCTTCTTCTATGGTTGTATATGGCATCTAGAAGTTCATCGAGTTCAGATACACCTCTCTTGATGTACAGGCTAATATTTACAACATCCCATGATGTTGCAAGGTGGCCGGCAATGTTTAATCCTAAACCCTGTTTTAAATAAGGTTCCAACACTGATAATTAGCAGTGTACTTTAATCCTTTTTCTACTCGTTGAAATCTATTTACTCCTTTAATTACAACCTTGTATGAGTACTTGCATAGATTTCAACGAGTAAGTAATCGCTTTCTTTCGAAGTCGCCGCCACTTTCTCCATCTTGGTTGTTGTTTACTTACTCGTTAAGTTAATCGTTTACGATCTCCTCCTTTGATCGCTCACGTTCGCTGTCGTTTTGTACTATAAAAAGGTAATATTGGTTTCTAATAAAGCTTCCAACATTTTGAAAATAAATTTATTAAAACCCTTTTTGACTTTTTATTTTCATAAATACCCTCGCTCACGGCAAAACATTCTGCATCATCTATGCAGTTATCTCCGTAATGCATACCGGACCCTCGGTCTTTCCAATTTTGTGCAGATAGTTTTGAAAATATCCGTGGCCGGATAGCAGTTGTGTTAGGTAACAGTTTGTATCCGTTATCATTTTTCATCCATGCAACAATATTTGGGATAAGCCTGTCCATCTTCCATATCTTTCATTGCTCCATCTGTTTGCCACAGCTGCAGCATTTGTTCTCTTTCACTGTGATAGTTTAGAACAAGCCCATTACTGCGCGATATCCATAATCGTGTCATCTCGCTTGCGAGTAGGTCAATAGGTACTATTCGTCTGATTACTAATATTGCTACTTCGGAAACTGTTCAATATGCAGGAGATACTCTGAGGGCAGCGGTACGCAGCGTCCCGGCCAAGTGCTTTCTCTTGCTTTTTATGTGCAGGCAGTCTGCCCAGATCCTACATCCATACAGTAAGATGGAGTGAGTAGTGGACATCATAAGACTTCTTTGGTTTTGTGATGGGCCGCCAATATTAGCCATTAACCTACTTAGCGACGCAGTTGCTTTAGCTGTTTTTGTTGTCGAGTGCTTTATTTGAGCATTGAAGCTTAGCCAGGAATCTATCCTCAAACCAAGGTATTTTATGGAGTCCATAACAACAGTTTGGTCCATTTTTACATTCTTTTATTTTGTGGGTCTTTTCTCCTCACTTGATGCATAAGATTTCTCTATCAGGTTCTTTACATTCCCACTTCGTGTCTCCAGTTCTAATAGCATCGTCTAATGGTAGAGTGCAGGCGCATCCTGCATATTACCCATCTGATCTTAGTTTTGTTTTGTCTTAGTAGAGTTTCTGCGTATTTGCAAGAGAAATTTACCACGGCTCTGTTTTGTTCCCTATAGTTTGGTGCGCTTAGTGTTACTTTTAGCTCCTCAACTGACCCTTTTAGCTTGTTTTAATGGCTTCTATGACCTCGTCAGTAGTGGTCTACAAATAAAAATCTCGAATTTCTATGGAAGATTTCGGGCTCAATTCTCTCAGTTCAGCTGTATCACTCAAGGCTAACTTAATCACATCTGAAAGCTTACTGATGACACTTTCTCCCTTATCAAGTTCGAACAGAGTCGCTCCTTCTCTAGTCTTTCTTATTGTTTTGATCTTTACGTTTGATTCTTTCGGGTTATATTGCTTGGGATATTCTAAAGCACTTTCGCATACGTGTGGCCTCCTTTTGGTTTAATGATCATGTCATCCGATTTTGTTTTTTCCGCAGGGGTTTTGGTTTTATCTCCGGAATAGTGTTCATCGCTGCTGGTTTCACCTCCTTCTGAATTCTCTTTTTACGTTTTTGTACTGTTTGCAGCCTGCTTTCTGTTCATCGTTCTTCTGTTTTAAACATTGACGCTATCGTTTTTTCTTTGTTAGCAATCAGCTTTTGGGTTTTGTTGTGGTTTTTCTTCGCATTTCGCTCTTTCTCTGCTACTTTCCAGCTTCTTCTATGGTTGTATATGGCATCAAGAAGTTCATCGAGTTCAGATACACCTCTCTTGATGTACAGGCTAATATTTTTTTTTGAACAAGGCTAATCTCATTTTTATCGAGAACTGCTCTACATTGCTCCAGGCTTTGTACTTCTGAAAGCCTTGCTTGATAAATAAGCTCTTGTCTTGGCGACATCTGTGGTCGTGGGGCTTTGCCACTGGGTTGTGGTGTATTTGCATCTTATTCGTCTTTCCTTGGTTCATCTGTAAGACGTTCTTCATTTGATTGTATAGTGGTGTATGCGCCAGACCATTTTTTCTGTTTTTAGAGTCATTGACATCAAGAACAACTTATGCAACAATAATTAACATAATTAATATAAAATTAAATAATGATAATTTTTATCAACCATTTTTTGATGTGATTCCAGTTGGCGGTTCCCAAGTTTAGCAACACTGTCCTTTATATCATAAAAGGTCTTTCCCGATTTAAGGTTCTACATCTCCAGAAACTACAAATTCACCCAATCGCGTTGGAATTGTTCATGAATGGTTATGACAAAACATTTGTTGTTTTAACAAGAATATAAATTGTTTTGGTCGTATCTGGGGTATTCGAGCAGCAGGAATATAGTGAGTTGCTGGTGCATTGATGATTGCCCGGAACGCCTTCTCGGCTACCCGAACATTCGAGGGAATTGGTCGATTTTTAAAGCTACCGTTCGTGGCTTCTCTGAAGACATTACAATCAGTCTTTTTTAGTTGATATATGTATGGCGTTTAGAGATTATGATGTAAGATGGTCTATTGATGGAGGTGAATATGGGGGTGATCAGATTCTGACCATATGACGGGTTGCCAGGTGACGTCGTTAATCAGGCCATGCGGTGCCATAGTTTTGTCTATCAAGCTATCAAGGGCGTCCTCAATCACTGTGCTCTGCAAAAGCTATGTCCCTTTTTCGTTGTCTAGGACAGAATGTCACAGCTCGTGGTGGACATTAAAGTCTAATAAGACCACGCGTTTATTGCCTTGTACCAAGTTACTTATGTCTGGTAAATAACGCGAGACACAGCTACCAACCAGCGGGATGTACATTATTGATATATAGCGGCAGTCCCAGACTTGACGGCTACCCCCATACATTTCATGTATGGATCACACGAGTTAAGCTCAGGCGACATAGGTCTGTACTGCACAGAATGGTGCAATAGTAAAGCAAGTCCCCACCTGCGACCCTAACGTAGAACATTGTATCCGTCACGACAGTAAAAGCTGAAGGCGGCATTCAGCTTAGTTTCCTGGATGGCAGCGACCATCATGTTTCTCCGACTTATAAATTTTGTAATCTCACTTTTTTTTGCGTAGGCCGTTGCAATTAAATTGCAAAATGTATGCACTGTTAGGGGGTGTCAGGGGGTGTTTGTGGTGTTAAATTGTGTATATTTTGATTCCCACAGTCTCCCACTGCGGGGGAGGCTTTTAATTGAATGACGTTAAAAGCGTACATTCAATACGTAGGTCCAAGGTCCTGGGTTTTGTTCGAACCCGGCTCGGGCCAGTAATATTCGGAGCAGGCATTCCGGGAAGTGCTGCTCCCACGGTGAAAAAATGGACAAACGAAAAACACATATTGTTGAAGTGACTGCACCTGGCCGAAGCGTACATTCAATACGTAGGTCCAAGGTCCTGGGTTTTGTTCGAACCCGGCTCGGGCCAGTAATATTCGGAGCAGGCATTCCGGGAAGTGCTGCTCCCACGGCGAAAAAATGGACAAATGAAAAACACATATTGTTGAAGTGACTGCACCTGGCCGAAGCTGATTTTAATATTGGGTTTTTTCATATATTGGGTTTTTCATTCATATACTTCAGAAAACTCCGAGCCTCATGCATTGTATACTGCTTTTTAACACAGCATGTCCGCAAAGGTGACCATAACTTGTATGCCCCTCATGGAGTACAAAAGGAGTAGACCTTTTGATCTCGAAAAGAAGGACTAGGAGAGTTATGCATGACGAAACATCAGTAATGATAATCCAAAAAACATATTTAAAAACGAACACACATTGATGCATTCCTTTTAGTCCATTTGGAGTATTAGGCGAGACATAAACTTTGTTTTTTTTAACTTCGGCTATTTTTTTTAGCAAAACAAAATAAAAATGTTTCAATTGCTCGTCATATAATTGCTCGGATATACATCAGCTCTCCGCGCGCGAAGAGAACGGTCTTGAAAAGAACTACTCTCGGAAATTAATTATAATAAAATAAGCAGGGAAAGTGCAAAAATAAACATAATTGCCGGGAAAATATTTATCTAAAATTGTTTGAATTCATTATAAGTATAAACTTGTAAGGAATTCAAGCAGTTTTTTGACAAAATAAAATTTTGAGTTGAACAACAAATCCAGTTGTGTAAAATCAGCGTAACAAAATAAACGAAATAAAAAAGGCACACACAGCTAAACAAACTCACAGCTTGATGAGCCATCGTCTCACTCATGAGTTAGAACAACGCAGACACTCTTTCTGCAGTGTAAGTTCGCGGAATGCATACTTCGCGATAAATGCAGATGTAAACAATGGAATGAGAGAGGTAACGCCACTAAGACAAAAAACTATCTCAACAGGCAGTGCTAGCAACAACAATATTAAAACAGAAAGCACAGCGAACATAGAAAGAATACAGGAAAACAACGACAAACAATTAAAGGCGGTACAGACAGGCATGAATCGATACATTACAATAAAGCGTAAATCCAGCCCTGCCGAAGGTAACTCTAACAAAAAAGTTGCAAAATTGTAAGGGTGAAGAACCACCAATGTCCGTCACGGGTAAGAACCGGTTTGCATTGCTGAGCGAAGAAGAACCTCAATCATCTTTCTCGGCAAATGCCGCAACTCCAAGGCCGCCCCCAATATACCTACGTGAGAGTAGCTCAAATGAGCTAGTAAATATCATTGCCCAACTTGTTGGTAGTGGTGGCTTTCACATTGTGCCACTAAAGAAATGGAACATTAACGAGATAAAAATTCAGGCATATACCGAACACGGCTTTCGCGCTATTTCTAGTTATTTTAACGATAGAAATAAAATTTTTTACACTCATCGTCTAAAGAGTAGTAAGGGTATCACGGTAATCTTAAAAGGCATTGAATCATTTGTAGCACAAGATGAAGTAAAACGCGCACTGGAAAAAGAGAATTTTAACGTTCACTCCGTGATAAACGTTCTTAACAATAAAAAGGTTCCCCAACCAATGTTCAGAGTCGAACTTCAACCTGACTCGCGGAAACTAAAGAAAAATAAAGTTCATCCTATATACAAACTTCAATATTTGTTATATAGAAGAATTACGGTCAAAGAACCCCACAAAAGAAATGGTCCCGTTCAATGCCAAAATTGTCAAGAGTATTGACACACAAAATCATACTGCACTTTGTCAACCGTTTGTGTTGTATGTGGTGATCTACACCAATCATCCGTCTGCAAAGTAAAATCGCAGGAACAGAAAAAGTGCAGTAATTGCGGGGAACAACATACCGCAAACTACAGAGGTTGTAGGGTTTACAAAGAACTTAAGCATGAACTAGAAGAGAAACGTAAACTCATTTCTAACCGAAACGCGCCGAACCCTATAATCGACATCCAACAGACTCCAGATTACTCTAGCGACGGAAACGGTATAACATACGCGAATGTTCTAAGGGCGCATACACTTAATGCCCCAGTACAACAACTTGGTAACTCTGAACCAATGATTCAACAACTGGTACAGAGTATAAACATGTTCATGTCAACTATGCAATCAATGATGCAAAAATTCATGCGTAACCAGAATCAGTTAATTCAGATTCTACGTACCAAAAAATAGGCCCTCTTAAGATATGTACATGAAACGCAAACGTTGTGAACCAACATAGACACAAACTGACAGAGTACCTAGATCGGCAGAATATTGACATAATGCGACTATCGGAAACGCATCTTACAGACAAATACAATTTTCAGATACCTTATTTTAGATTTTATGGTACTCACCACCCCGACGGTAGAGCTCATGGGGGCACCCAATACGAAAACGAATGAAACATGAAGTCGCTGAAGGAATCTCACAAAACTACCTTCAAGCGACAACAACTCGTATCAGATTCGACGTAGTTTTCTTAACATTTCAGCAATATATTTCCCCCGCGGTTCGCGATATCAGAAGATAAACTTCTGAACTTTTTCAATGGCCTCGGACGCAACTTTATTGCTGCTGGTGACTACAATGCCAAACATACGCACTGGGATCCCGTTTAGCAAACCCTAGGGGAAACCAGCTGTATAAATGTCTAATGCAACGTCAAAATTAATTGGACCTTATATCTCCCAGTCAACCTACATATTGGCCTTCTGATTTCAACAAAAAGCCTGACTTGATAGACTTCGGTATAATAAGAGGAGTTAGTAATTCCAACTTATCTGCTAGTACCTGCCCTGACTTATCGTCAGACCACTCGCCAGTTATAATTCTTCTTCACGAGAAGACAGTACTTTAGATGACCCAATAAGGCTTACTTCATACACAACTAACTGGTTAAAATACAGAAAGTACATTAGCAGTCATTTAGATTCGAATCATATAATTTCTAACGCGGAAGATAATGATAACAACGTATCCAACTTGAACGTGATCCTGGAACAGGAGGCCATTTACGCTACACACAGACAAATAAAAGCGACAAATAGTATAAATACTTACACTAACCGGGAAATAGAGCAACTTGTAAGTGAAAAATGGAGGTTCCGTCGCGAATTTCAGCGAAATAGGTCACCAGCGGCCCGACTAAGACTGACTGAAGCTACTAAATGGTTGCAAAGCGCACTTAGAAAAGAAGACAGTAGACAGCAGGCTAGTTTCATTGCAAGTTTAACTCCGACTGCTTCAACCAAATTCTCATTATGGAAAACATTAAGAAATATTAGTATGCCCACCGAAACGCAATTTCCAATATCAGAAGAGGAAAACGCCAATGTTCTTTCAAACCATCTGTCCCAGGTATTTCGCCCAAATCCTGCAAGTAGCGACCTCCTTCTAACTGACGATAAAATGTCTGCCGTAATTTCATTGTTTACTAACACAAATGAAGTTCTGAATGTCAATAAAGAAACCGTGAATCCAGGTAAAGCACCTGGATATGATCTTATGACGCCTAAAATGACCTTGGAACTTCCCTATATTGCTGTGAAGTTCCTGGCAAAATTATATGACTCTATTTTGAGATATGGTTACTTTCCTAAAGTGTAGAAAATTTCTCTGATTCAAATGATTTTAAAGCCAGGAAAGGACAAATCAATACCTTCCTCATACAGGCCGATCAGTTTGCTTCCCTGCTTATCCAAACTATTTGAAAAAGTTCTTTTATCGAAATTGCAAATACTAACCGGCAAATACGCATCGAATTCTTGAGTCTTACTTAGAAAACCGCATATTCAGAGTCAAATGTGGGCAACACGTCACCGATGACCGCGAAATACTAGGAGGTGTGCCCCAGGGAAACGTCATGGGGCCTATCCTTCACCTTCTGTTTACTGCAGATATCCCTACCAGCCCAAACGTGCTAACATCCACTTTTGCCGACGATACAGCTATAATGGCCGCACATAATAAGCAGGATATTGCATCTATGAATCTATGTGTACATCTAGGACGAGTAGAATCTTGGTTCTCTGACTGGAGAACAAAAGTCAAAGAGGCTTAATGCACACAGGTAACTTTCACACTGAATTTTAGCACTTGAAACTAAACAATATCCCTTTTTCTCAATCTGATCATGTTACATACCTTGGAATCCACCTGGATCGCCGACTCACCTGGAGAAGTCATATCGAAGCTAAGAAAACTCAACTGAAACTTAAGTTCCATCAACTTCACTGGCTCCTAAACGCGAACTCAAAACTATGCCATGAATATAAGGTCCTGCTATACAACAGTGCAATCAAACCTATCTGGTTATACGGTGCCCAGCTATGGGGCAAAGCAAGCTCGAGCAATCTCGACAAAATCCAAAGAATCCAATCGAAGACATTGCGGCTCATAACCGGTGCCCCTTGGTATATGAGGAATGAAAACATCCACCGAGACTTAAAAATACTTCTCGTTAAAGAGGCAATTCAAAAAATCAATATAAAGCACAAAGAGAAGCTCGAACGCCATGATAACATACTTGCTAGACAAGTGTTGTGCAGTCTAAGCTCTTTAAGACTTCGGAACGCCGTTGTTTCTAATCTACACTTGTGCTTCATCCGTAACAGTAATCGCGAACACACACGTGGGTTACGCGTGGTTACGTGGCTTAAATGCTCTTATACGTGAACAGTCAATATCAATCGCGGACGAACACTCAAAAAAGACTGTGTAGAATACTTTATTCTACGTCACGTGGCTTTAATGCTCTCATACGTGATCCTTAAAACAGTCAACACGAAAAACCTACAAAACTAAATTACGTCGTCCACTCTGATATTCTAGAGTTATCCGTTATACATACATAACTAGAGTTCTTCACTCTGCATAACATCGCGAACACTCTGTAAATGACTGTAAGGGTCCTCTGGCCCTTTATCACGAGGTTAAAGCCAAACCAGGTTTAAAATTCTCAGACATGTGATCCATTCCAGTTATATACTACTTTGACCAAATTAATTTAAATTCCTGACAATTAGAAGAGATCCACATTAAAAGAAATCCATACTAGGATTCATTATTGAATTATACGTAAGATTCGTATATTTATTGTTAAGCTCCTTAGGAGCAGATTCAATAATGCAAATGAAGCATATATAAAAAAATGGCTCGTCATTGCTCTTTTATTGCTCGATTGTGAATTAATCCATATATTTCATACTGTGTTGTATTAGAGAGGTGTTTTCCCCAATGTATTGAATTTATGAAAGGAAAATCGTCATACATAGGTTCATTATTGAATAACGCAGCAAGTTATCAAAATTTACTTAAAATTCAGTCATCGGTATCAACAACTTAATGACGATTTCGTGCTTTTTATGTTCTTTTTTATCGTATATTTGCCCGAAATCATTTTTCAATGTAAATGACAAGTATCAATCTTTCAAAAAAAAATTTATTTAAAGTTATTTTTTTTTGTTATTTTACAATTTTATTTATATCAGGCTTACAAACACACTAGTCATTATTTATTTGACGAACAATCCTGGAAAGTCGTAGTTTTTTTTGGCTGCAAAATTATTTAATATCTTTCTCAACGTTTTGTTGGTTTGTTTGCAACTTCTTCAGGAATATTTTATTAAATATTCTGTCGACGAAACAAATTAAATAACATTAGTTTAATTATTGCTATTCTAAAGGTATATAGTTTATCCAACTTACTTATATTAATAAAAAAAAAATTGGACTTCACGACACAATTAATAAATAATAAAATAATTAATCGCCAATATAAAAATCACAGACTGAGAAATTTTTTTAATACTAATACCACATAACTGAATGCTTCAAAATATCGCAACTGAATACTTCAGATAAGTGTTTTCCTTATCTTCTTTGGTGTTTTTATATATATTTATTCTTATTTGGATTCATAGATTCCCACATGTATGTCTTCTGTTTTCGTTTCTCTCTCTTTGGCGAGTATTTCGACTCTTTTGAAGTTATTTTTATGTCCGCTCTCTTTTACATGTTGTGCTAGTGCAGTTTTCTCCTTTCTAATGTCTAATTCGTGTTCTGAGAATATAATGCCTAATATTCTCGTTATTGTTATAACGTATACTCTTTAGTAGAATTCTTTGTCATTGTCAGTGCAAGTGATCTTATATTACAGCTCTGCATGAATTCAATTAAAACGGTGTTTGCGATATTCATGCCAACAACAAATAAGTGAGTACGCGCCACTCTCTCAAATGAATTGAGTGAATGTACATGTTGTTATGAGTGATACATTCATACAATTCAAATGAAAAAAGAATTAATGAATGTATTTGAATACGAAGTACAACGTGTATTCATATAGCACTGCAGTATAGTTAGCTAAAATATATTTCTGAGGAATTTGTGTGTGTGTGCCTATTGTTGTTGTGTTTGCTTTCGAAGAATTTGTTGCTTTTTAACATCACATTTGCACAACACATATATACACACGCATGCCACACACTGAATGTAGTATGTATCCAAATATTTTCTCTTCACGTCACATTTGCACAACACACACATACATACGCATGCCACGTACTGAGTGCTGTATGTATCCAAATATTGTCTCTTTATCATATAGAGATCATTCAAAAGAGACAGTTCTCATTGCTTTTTGTATGTTGTACCAAAATATTCGTATAAATCTCTTATGATCTATTTGTGTACAAAAAAATTCATGTAGCCATGCGGCCCTCTATCTCATATACAACGTTGTCAGTGTTGACTTTGTGTATTGTTTTTGTTGTGAATACGTTGCAAAGTGTTTTATTGGATTTGTAATCTATTATTGTATTCTTGTCATTCAATGTATTTTGTAGCTTCTTTGTTTTGTTGCTCGGGTTTTATGTCCTTGTCATTAGATTCTTAATAATGGATGTTGGGTAGTTATTTAGCTAATGTACTCTCTACTTTGTCTATATTGTCCTTTTTAAATTTTTCGTCGCTAAGAGATAACTTTTCACTAATAACGATTATTGCACGGTTTATCTGCATTGTTTCAGGTTGTGTAGAATAGTTATTAATCATTCTTGCTGATGCCGTCTCCTTCGTATGTAATTGGTAATAAATTTCTCATTATTTTTGAATATTTTTATGTCCAGGTGGCAATCACTTGATTCAAAGACTCTTTTTGACAGTACATTGAATGTTCTTGTGGTAGGAATTAAGAAGGTGCATAATAGTTTCTTCTTCATTTTTGCGAATAACTGCAAATAGGTCATCCAAATACGTTGCAATGAATTTAATTTGTATGTGTTTTGCCTCTAACTCGTTAAAAACGTCGTCCAAAAGGCCGTCTCACACGATGTCAGTAATCGTCGGGGAAAGAGGGTTCCCATAGACATGTCATATGTTTGATGTTAAGCTTTGTTGTCAAATATGAAATAGTTGTTCACATTAAAGGAAAATTGAAGAATTTTGATAAATTTCTGTCAAGGTATAATTGTGATGTCTTTGCCATTTGTCAAGAATGTTCTTAATTGCTTAGTGAATATGTATATTAGTAAATATTGATATCACGACAAATACTACTACTATGTCCTCTCAATCTATTTCTCCTTCCTGTATCTTTTGTTAAAGTTTAATTCAATTCTTTATGTTGTAGTTAGTGGATGTTATTTCCCTGAGTCTGGACCCAATATATTTGGATAGACAAGGTGATGATGGTATGGTTCTTAGCGGATCACCTATTTTGTGTATTTTTAGAAGTCCGTATAACACAGGGCACTCAATTTAGATCTTGTGTTATAGTGTTGTTAGTTTTCAGAAGTTTTTGAGTAGGATTCACATTGACTGGTTTGTATGTGGATTTGTCTTCCAGAAGTTTGTGATTTTTATCATGTAACCTTATTACTGTTTTGATTCCCTTGTGCGCAGTGGTTGCGATTTTATTATCTTCGTATTGCTTGAGAAGTTTATTTGCCATGTCGTATAGGTATAGAACACATTTTCTCATTTATTGTTTCTTGGATTTCACTTAAAAAGTGTTATGCTATTTTTGCCTTATCATCTTTTTCTGATGATCATCATTTATTGTTTGTCGTTGGGCTTGTTCTGGTTATAGGCGCGACTTATACGTGTGGTGATGGCGTGTTAAGCAGTTGTCGTGCTGTGGTGCTTGCGGAATTCTTGCTGATGATCAGCACAAGAATAGCGTTCAATCAGGCAGGGGAGGAGCTTTAACATCAGCATTGAGATTCCTTTCGGACCCAGCGTCTGACTTTGCGATGCGGATGATTCATCAACGGTAAATTCTGGTGGTGCCACTTTAATTCGGAGAGCGCGGATACGACACAATACTCTCCTGAATAATATTTCATTTTCTCGCGAATGTCATCCTCTTTAGATACTGATGCCTGAATTGTGCAATCATAAGCGTTCGACACAATTACAACGTCATCTAGTAATGTTAGAGAGATAGAGGTTAAACAGAGTCGGGGATATCACTCCACCCTTGTTTAACTCTACGGGGCTCCGACTTTCTGTCTTTAAATTTTACACATGACTGGCGCCCACACATGTTACTACCCAACGTTTCAAACTGGGTGGAAGGGACGTTTCTGCAATGTCCTCGAACTGAGTGGTATGATTGACCGTGTCGAATGTTTTTGTTAGGTAAAGAGCCACAAGGGCTGTCTAGTCGTTTGGCTTGTTTTGGTAATAGCCGCGACATATACGTGTGGTGATGGCGTGTTAAGCAGTTGTTGTGCTGTGCTGCTTGCGGAACCCTTGCTGATGATCAGCACAAGAAAAGTGTTCAATCAGGCTGGGGAGGAGCTTTAACATCAGCATTGAGATTCTTTCGGACCCAGCGTCTGACTTTGCGCTGCGGATGATATGGGCAACCTCATCAACGGTAAATTCTGGTGGTGTCACTTCGATTCGGAGAGCGCGGATACAACACAATACTCTCCTCCCACCGAAACAGCAATTACCCTTCTTTCAACTTGAAATCTTTTCGAATTCCATTTAAATAAGTTAATAATTTCGTTTTGAACAAAATTTTCAAAAGTAACACCGTCATAAGTGTGAGAATGAACTAAGCGTAAAAATACGTTATGTTAGAAATCGAATATGGTTAAAAACAGTATACTGTTTTTTGGACCCCGATGTACTGTGTTTTCACATTTCAAAATTGACAATCCGTGCGACTTTAAATTTGTTTACCCTCCACTATTTATGCATTGTAAGCTGTTTATGTTAAAAAAGTTGACACGGGACCTTTAAACACGCTTACATTTTACTACATTCACACACTTGAGGACCATGTTTCTACTTTTGACCTTATTGCAGATAGCTGTAGCATGTGCAGAGGATCGAAAAAGGCAATCCGATGTGACCCACAAGGATTTTCTGGTAGTCGGTATGTTGACGTCATCGACATTCACATTGAGCGACAACCACACCTCTGCGGTCCATGCAGTAAACAGTGAGGCTGATGATTTGGAAGCGGATATTTTCATATTCTTTGCAGTGAAAAAAGTCAGTGAGGTCATATTTTATTTTCTCGCAAATGTCATCCACTTTAGCCCCTGATGCCTGAATAGTGCAGTCACAAGCAAAACTCTACAGGGCTCCGACTTCCTGTCTCTTAATTTTAAACATTACTGGCGCCCACGCAAAGGGACGTTTCTGCAATGTCCTCCAACTGAGTGGCATGATTGACGTGTCGAATGTTTTTGTTAGGTAAAGAGCCACGAGGACTGCCCTGTCGTTGAGCTTGTTCTGGTTATAGCCGCTACTTATACGTGTGGTGATGGCGTGTTAAGCAGTTGTTGTGCTGTGCTGCCTGCGGAACCGTTGCTGATGTTCAGCACATCAGCAATCAGGCTGGGGAGGAGCTTTACCATCAGCATTGAGATTCCTTTCGGACCCAGCGTCTGACTTTGCGCTGCGGATGATATGGGCAACTTTATCAACGGTAAATTCTGGTGGTGCCACTTCGATTCGGAGAGCGCGGATACGACACAATACTCTCCTTTTCGCCTTTTCACTCTTAGGGTGCTCAATAAAAATCCGGTAAAAATAACACGCGCACCTCTTCGGATCTGTCACTGAACATGACGGCTGGCCGATCATCCTTTCTTCCAGGGTTAGAGAGAGATTTGACCGTTGTCCACAACTTAGCAATTTCGGAACATAAGTTGCACTGCTTCAAGTGGTCTAGTCATTTGTTCCGCTTATAATCGTTGACCAACCTACTGATCTGGCGAACGGCTGCTGCGTTGATGATGGCTGTTGAAGATGTCTTTAAGTGTTCATTCAGGAATGTTTGTTCTCTCTGTTAGTTTCGTGTTTTGCTATAGTTCTTTTAAAGTGTTGTTGTTCAAGAGTATTTAAAATTAATGTATTGAAATAAGCTCTTTATTTTCCAGTTTAATTTGTCATCAGCTTCTTATTCCCTCCTTGATTTCGGCGGGCCCTCCGATTATTCATATTCACATTTTTAATGACCAGTTTGTGGTTTATTTCTTCAGTTTTTTTTTATATATGGGTAAATAAAATTAATAATTTCATCGCGTATATCCCACACATTTTAAGTCAATAAAAAACATTTACCTTTTTGATAACGGTTTAATCTGTCTGCACTTATGTGTATAGCCTTTGGTCTAAGGATGGTGAAGTAGCGTTCACACAAACAGCAATTACTCTTCTTGCAACTTGAAATCTTTTCGAATTCCATTTAAATAAGTTAATAATTTCGTTTTGAACAATATGTTCAAAAGTAACATGGTCATAAGTGTGACTATGAACTAAGCATAAAAATAAGATATGTTAGAAATCGAATATGGTTAAAAACGTATACTGTTTTTTGTCCCCCGATGTACTGTTCACATATCAAAAATGACAATCCGTGGTTCCACTTCACCAACATTTAGTATTCATGTAACATATGCATTACCATTCTTGCGAATTATATTCTTAATCACCATTTATGCATTGTACAGCTGTTTAAAAAGTTGACACAGGACCTTTAAACAACCTTACATTTATATATTTCTGATACATAACTAAGCAAGGTTTTCCTTTTTTGACCCATCATTATACATACCATGTATTTACATATATTGTTTCCATTAAGGAGGCAAGTGCTTCAACAGAAGTTTCCTAGTCGTAGCTGTTTGGTGCTTTATTCTGAATTTCATTCTACTGTCTTCGTCTTGCTGATTCAAGTCAATGGCATTGCGGGTGACATTTCCGAGTGGATTTCGTAATGCATGGCCGATCCGCTGCCGTTTCCTACTCAATACTTCGAAATGTATTTAGCTGAGGTGTGCGTATCCAGAGTTCTGTGTTCAATATCCAGTTGGGCCAGAAAGGCTTAATATCCTCCTTTTGGCATTTGCTAGTAAAAACATGCAATTTGTTAATGTATTTGCCAAAAAGATTCACACTAACTTTTTTGTTTCATTGAGAGTGGCAATTAATTGTGGTTCTCACAATGTGTTTAGTTGGTTTATCGCTTTCAAAGAGTTCATAGTGCGGTTTGAGACATTATCAAATCATCCAGTTTATTTTATGATGCTACCCAAGTAGCAATATTATTCGCCATGTCAAAGTGGCTGTGTGTTAGAAGGTATATGTAGTCGGTATAGTCAAGATTGACCACCTAGACTCCATGCTATGACTTCAGTTGGTGGTCGTTGCATGTCTCAAAATCGTGGGCAGCATTACGTTAAGGAGTAGGAAATGGTTTAAATCCAATTTTTGAGGAACGTATCTAAGCCGTATACGAAAGTACCAATGAAGTTAAATACAAAGGGAAGTGTCATTAAAATTCTCGGGTTCTTTGTCGCATTATTTATGGCGTGTTCTCGCAATAGAAACGGAAAAAAGCGAATTTTTTTATATAGGTCGTTAATTTTATACAGGTCACACTTATGAATCCATTTCGATGAAACTTGAAACATTGTTAAGCTCTGAGCCAAGGACGATCCATATTGAAATTTGTCCATAATACTATACATGGTATTTCTCGGTTTAGGGTCATACGTTTCTTGAAATTACAAACTGCACCCAATCGTGTTCAAATTGCTCATGAATGGTTATGACCGACCGTTAATTAGCTCTGGTTGAACCGAACCATACCGGTCCGTATTTTCATATAGACCACAAACAAAGTTCTCTCCCGTTTTGAGTTCTTACTGCTGTAAAAGCGACAACGACGCGAATCTCTAGTGAATCTTTCATTCACAAAGGACCATCCTTATTTGAGGCTAAAAGCCACACTTTGAATCCAATCAAGCTCATATGAACCATAGGAAGAAGAAGAAGAAAATAGATGGCGGCAGTCCATATTTCCCGAGTTACGGTACCCTAAAGTTTGGGTCATCAATTAACATACAAAATACAATATTTGCGTCGTTTGAAAGCATATATATTCCCTTCTACATCGGGTTTAAAAATAGTCGATCAAATTTACCACTGCGAGTCAGTATTTTATGGGTTTTTGATTCGAGTTTTTGTGAAAAAATGGGTCACCGGAAACATGCAATTGGATATATTTTTTCAACGACATACTAACAAATCGAACTAGACCGAAACTTCAAGAGAATAGAAAGAAATAATCAAGACAAAAATTATGGAGTTTTGCAAGAACATTAAACCTTTGTCAGGTGAGTCGGAGTGGCCAATCTGGAAAAGAAAAATCCGAGACATTTTGGATTTTTATGAGGGAGCTCTAGATGTAATTGATTTAAAGATTACCAAGCCGTAAAATCTGCCAGAAGGTGCTACAAATGCACAAGCCATAGAGCACAACAGAAAGGCAAATTCGTACGCAAAAACAGTCATAACGAGTTGCATATCGGATTCGGTGATGTATGGATAAGGACAATGCGTTCGAAACATGGGAAGCGCTGAAGAATATGTATGAAGCAACAGCGAAAGGCCAACACTTCAAAGTATGAACAGATTTATTTTCATTTCAATGGAACGAAGATGAAGACGTCTCGACACATATAGCCAAACTTAAAGTTCTTTGGGATGAATGAATAAGGGCATAAGAGCAAAGGGTGAGAAAAATTTGCCAGATATGCTATTTATATGCAAGGCTTTGCATATCTTGCCGAAAAGTTACGAGATGTTCAGGTCAAATTGGATGATGATGTTAGGTGAAATAGACAAAACCGTGAATGAACTTACTATCCATGTTCGAGAGGAACTTCAATAAAAATAACAGCACAAGTAACATTCGACATCAAGAGGCACTCAACTAAACAAAGGTCCAAAGGATAAGTACCATAAAAACAAACGAAGAAGGACGATGTATTTAACTATTGCAGGAAGAAAGGACATTGGTTAAAAGATTGCAGAAGGTGGTTAGCTGATGGTTGACCTACAAAGAATACATTTTCATCAGCTGGTAATGTACAAAAAACATCAGTTGCACTTCATACTATTTGTAATGAGATTAATCAGATAAATACAAACTTGGACTGGTGGATTGACAATGGTGCAACATGACACGTCATGCAAAAACAGTCATAACGAGTCGCATATCGGATTCGGTATACCAAAAAGTGATGGATAAGGACAATGCTTTCGAAACGCGGAAAGCGCTGAAGAAAATGTATGAAGCAACAGCGAAAGACCAACTCTTTGAAATATGTACAGATTTATTTTCATTTAAATGGAACGAAGATAAAGAGGTCTCGACACATATAGCCAAACTTAAAGTTCTTTGGGATGAATTGAACAACGGCATAAGAGCAAAAGGTGAGAAAAATTTGCCAGATATGCTATTTATATGCAAGGTTTTGCATATATTGCCGAAAAGTTACGAGATGTTCAGGTCAAATTGGATGATGATATCAGGTGAAAAAGAAAAAACCGTGGATGAACTTACTATCCAACTATGCATGTTCGAGAGGAACTTCAATAAAAATAACAGCACAAGTAACATTCAACATAAGAGGCACTCACGATTACCATAAAATAAAAAGGTCCAAAGGTACCATAAAACAGACGAAGAAGGACGATGTATGTAACTATTGCAGGAAGAACAGTGGTTAAAGGATTGCATACTATTTGTAATGAGATTAATGAGATAAATAAAAACACGGATTGGTGGATAGACAATGGTGCAACAACACACGTCACTAACTGCATTAAACTTTTTACGCAATTTAAATTCTTTGATCAAGCACATTTAATTCAAGCTGCTGGAAAGGAAACACTGAAAGCAATCGGAATGGGTGTTAATCCAATTATTTCAACAGTGGACGGTAAAAATTTAGAAATGATTTTAAAGGACTTTTGGTACGTTCCTGAAATTCAAAGAAATTTATTTTCTGTTTTGGCTGCTCAAGATCGAAATAAAAATAGTGAATTTAAGTCGACGGCTACAAAGTGCTGGCTAACGGCGGATGATAAAATTGTTCTACGTGGTCATAGGTCAATTAACGGATCATTATACAGGACATATTTTAATCCAGTAATTAAGACCCAGGATGTAAATTTCTACCTAACCAGTAGTTCGACATTGCAGCTATTTCATGAAAGATGGGGTCACCAAGATAAACATCATGTCAAGAATAATTTGCTAAAAGAATTCAATATACATGTGAAATACGATAACAAAATCTGTGAACCATGTATTTACGGAAAAAGTACTCGACTATCTCTTGGAAGACGTGAACGTTCAACAGTAACCAGTAGTTCGACATTGCAGCTATTTCATGAAAGATGGGGTCACCAAGATAAACATCATGTCAAGAATAATTTGCTAAAAGAATTCAATATACATGTGAAATACGATAACAAAATCTGTGAACCATGTATTTACGGAAAAAGTACTCAACTATCTCTTGGAAGACGTGAACGTTCAACAGTTCCTGGTGAATTAATATCGTGCGACGTATGTGGTACCTAATTTTATGAAAGGATGACTGTACAAAGTACAGGTATGGTTATATTGTTAGAAATAAATCGGATGTAAAACATGCATTAGCGGAAATGCTGGCACATGCCAGAAAACAAAGACATATAGTAAAAACTTTGATGAGTGATAATAGCGGAGAGTTTAATAATGCAGAGATAAAAGAAATTCTTAAACGTAATGGAATTAACCAGAAGTTTACGGCCCCATATACTCCACAACAAATGGTGGTGCGGAAAGAGAGAACAGGACATTTAAATTTTCTAACCCTGAGGTTGTATTTCTACAGACCTTATGGGCGGAATTTATTAAGTCGGCTATCTATATATTAAATAGAACAGGGAAGTCATCAGTTCCCGATGTATTATGGTGTGGCAAATTATGGTGTGGCAAAATGCCAAGAATTCGTCACTTGCGTATTATTGGATCAACCTGCTATATGCACGTACCAAGTCAGAAACGCAGAAAATGGACGGTAAAGCTGTAAAGGGTTAACTTGTCGGTTACGATGGAGATGAGAGGTACAGAATATACATTGAAGAACAAGAGCAAAGTAGAGGTTTCCAGAGATGTGAATGTGAATTTCAAGAGAGAATTAATAATAAAGAAGATACTAAACAAACAGAAGACAAAGCAAATAAAGACATACTGATCAAATTAAAATTCTTCGATGAGGAATATGAAGACGCAGAAGGAATATTAGAATAAGAAAGTGGTTAATGTCCCAGAGAAGATTCCGAACAAGATGAACCCATTTCTAAACGTCTCAAAGATCGAACAATAATGCATAATCCGAGGTATAAAGATTTCTTAACGATGTCCCAAGAAGTTTTTACACAAATACAAACGCCTTCTACATACACAAAAGCTATTCAAAGTAATCAGGAAAAGAAAAGTAACAAGCTATGCAATCTGAAATCAATTCATTAAAGGAGAATATTACATGGATTCTGAAAAGTTTACCAAAAGGAGAAAAGGCTCTTACTGGAAGATGGGTGTATCGAGTTAAGACGAATCCTGATAGAAGTATTGAGTAGTATAAAGCTCGGCTTGTTATTAAAGGCTTTGGCCAGAGGAAAGGCATTGACTACGAGCAGAACTTTTGTCCAGTTGCAAAGATGACAACGATACGTGCGGTCTTAAGTATTGCTGCAAGCGAAGAGATGCACTTAGCACAGTTTTTCTTTATGGCGAATTGAAAGATATCATTTATATGAAACAGCCTGAGGGATTTGAAGATGGATCTGGAAGAGTTTGTCTACTTAAAAGACGTTTTGATAATAAAATTGGTCTAAAAGCAAGTGCTGCTGACCCTTGTCTTTATATAAGGGAAAGAAAAGGAAATAAGTTACTATTGACACTTTACGTAGATGATGGATTAGTTGCTGCCACTGATTATGAAGAACTGAATTCATTTTTAAATGAATTAAAATCTGAATTTAAAATCGTAGTGAAAGATGCGAATTATTTCCTCGGCTTAGAAATTGAAAAGAAGGAAGACGGTATCAAGATTAGCCAGAGTGCGTATGCCAGGAAAATACTATAAAGATTAAATTTCTCCGAATGTAAATCTGATGCAACACCGATGGATAAAGTATGTAAAATTATTAAATCAGGGAAAGTAGAAACCGAATTTTCGTATAGAGAAACAGTTGGTGCATTGATTTATTAAATGCTTGGAACCAGACCAGATTTGGCTTTTTCAGTTGGTTTCTTTGCAAGATCTTTGGAAAATCCTACTTCAGACTATGTACAAAAAGTAAAGCGAGTTCTAAGATACATTGCGGGAAGTTTAGATATTGGTATAGAATATGCTAAAAATGGTCCAAAGTATTTATAATGCTTTAGTGATGCTGATTTTGGAGGATGTTTAAAGACGGGAAGATCTTCAAATGGAGTTGTTGTAACATATGCTGGAGGAGCTATATCCTGGTTAAGTATTAGACAACAAATGGTTACAACATCTACGACTGAGGCAGAAATTGTAGCAGCTAATGAATCATCCAAAGAAGTTATATTGCTTACAAGGCTTTATAACGAAGTTCTCAACCTAAATAAGATACCGGTCATACAAATAGACAACACTGCTGCTATTCGTCTAGCTCAAATATGTACATGGAAGTTTATGTCAGCTCAAAAAATTAATGAATTCAATATGTTAAACTAATAAAGCATATTTTTGGAAAAATATAAATATAAGCCTATTTGGTTTTCAAATTATATTTTTGTTTCTAAATACAAGGAAACCTTTTCAACTTTGTATTGAAAAAATATACCAGCCATTGTTATTAGTTTCGCACGATCTCTAAATCGTTCTTGTGTTATTATATGTATGAATGCTTAGATTCATTGGCATGCTTTTTTCCAAATGTAACAGCTTAATCTACTACATGTTTGCTAAGTACTAAAATTACCCTATTTTTGTAATTACTGGTGCATTAATACATACTATTTTATAACGTTTAAGCCTAGGATTCACCTAAAACAAAATTTTCACTTCAGAGTTTAGCTTTTATTTCTATACGGAAGAATTGTAGTGTAGAGCAGTTTAGAAAAAACAGCCGTTATCCATTATACAAAGTCTAAACAGCTCTTCTAAACATCCACATAACAGTTGCTTATTCCGCCAACTTTTTGTTTGAGCTGAGTACTACCAAACGAAAATAGCTAAAAGGAGCTCCATGTGGAGTAGAACCTTATAAAAAATGATTCCAGACCTTGCATTACCTCCAAAACATATAAGAACACATTGGGGAACATAGCTTGAAGCAGTTAATTACTATCCCAACAGTTATACAAATATTTTAAAGGTTCTAAGTATATATATATATATATATATATATATATATATATATATATATATATATATATATATATATATATATATATATATATATATATATATATATATATATATATATATATATATATATATATATATATATATATATATATATATATATATATATATATATATATATATATATATATATATATATATATATATATATATATATATATATACCCATATATATATATATATATATATATATATATATATATATATATATATATACCCATATATATATATATATATATATATATATATATATATATATATATATATATATATATATATATATATATATATATATATATATATATATATATATATATATCAATATATGTCCATCCGTAATGGGATGTTGAGGGACTTAACTAACCTTTATGGTATTAATTCCGGGGATCCTGTTTAACAGTTTATTCAACCAACTGAGTTTGTTTAATAAGAGTTAGTCCAGCTGTTGGCAATTTTTTAATATGTTTTGCAATATACTTATAACCGTAATAAGAGGCAATACAAATAAAGTAAGTTTTAGTTTTGGGGTCTGCCAAGACATCCTTTGAAATTTTAATTGATTGAGCTTCTTCAGCGTTTAATGCACTTAGAACCTTTAAAATATTTTTATAACTGTTGGGATAGTAATTAACTGCTTCATGCTATGTTCCCTAATGTGTTCTTATATGTTTTGGAGGTAATGCAAGGTCTGGAATCATTTTTTATAAGGTTCTACTCCACATGGAGCTCCTTTTAGCTATTTTCGTTTGGTAGTACTCAGCTCAAACAAAAAGTTGGCGGAATAAGCAACTGTTATGTGGATGTTTATAAGAGCTGTTTAGACTTTGTATAATGGATAACGGCTGTTTTTTCTAAACTGCTCTACACTACAATTCTTCCGTATAGAAATAAAAGCTAAACTCTGAAGTGAACATTTTGTTTTAGGTGAATCCTAGGCTTAAACGTTATAAAATAGTATGTATTAATGCACCAGTAATTACAAAAATAGGGTAATTTTAGTACTTAGCAAACATGTAGTAGATTAAGCTGTTACATTTGGAAAAAAACATGCCAATGAATCTAAGCATTCATACATATAATAACACAAGAACGATTTAGTGATCGTGCGAAACTAATAATAATGGCTGGTATATTCTTTCAATACAAAGTTGAAAAGGTTTCCTTTTATTTAGAAACAAATATATAATTTGAAAACCAAATAGGCCTATATTTATATTTTTTCAAAAATATGCTTTTATAAGCAAAATATTACTTTATTAGTTTAACAAATTGAATTCATTAATTTTTTGAACTGACATAACTTCCATGTACATATTTGAGCTAGACGAATAGTAGCAGTGTTGTCTGTTTGTATGACCGAAATCTTATTTAGGTTGAGAACTTCGTTATAAAGCCTTGTAAGCCATATAACTTCTTTGGATGCTTCATTAGCTGCTACAATTTCTGCCTCAGTCGTAGATGTTGTAACCATTTGTTGTCTAATACTTACCCAGGATATAGCTCCACCAGCATATGTCACAAAAACTCCATTTGTAGATCTTCCCGTCTTTAAACATCCTCCAAAATCAACTAAAGCATTATAAATACTTTGGATCATTTTTAGCATATTCTATACCAATATCTAAAGTTCCCGCAATGTATCTTAGAACTCGCTTTACTCTTTGTACATAGTCTGAAGTAGGATTTTCCAAAGATCTTGCCAAGAAACCAACTGAAAAAGCTCTGGTTCCAAGCATTTAATAAATCAATGCACCAACTGTTTCTCTATACGAAAATTCGGTTTATACTTTCCCTGATTTAATACTTTTACATACTTTATCCATCGGTGTTGCAACAGATTTACATTCGGAGAAAAAAAAACTGTGCTAAGTGCATCTCTTCGCTTGCAGCAATACTTAAGACCGCACGTATCGTTGTCATCTTTGCAACTGGACAAAAGTTCTGCTCGTAGTCAATGCCTTTCCTCTGGCCAAATCCTTTAATAACAAGCCGAGCTTTATACTACTCAATACTTCTATCAGGATTCGTCTTAACTCGATACACCCATCTTCCAGTAAGAGCCTTTTCTCCTTTTGGTAAACTTTTCAGAATCCATGTAATATTCTCCTTTAATGAATTGATTTCAGATTGCATAGCTTGTTACTTTTCTTTTCCTGATTACTTTGAATAGCTTTTGTGTATGTAGAAGGCGTTTGTATTTGTGTAAAAACTTCTTGGGACATCGTTAAGAAATCTTTATACCTCGGATTATGCATTATTGTTCGATCTTTGAGACGTTTAGAAATGGGTTCATCTTGTTCGGAATCTTCTCTGGGACATTAACCACTTTCTTCTTCTAATATTCCTTCTGCGTCTTCATATTCCACATCAAGGAATTTTAATTTGATCAGTATGTCTTTATTTGATTTGTCTTCTGTTTGTTTAGTATCTTGTTTATTATTAATTCTTTCTTGAAATTTCACATCTCTAGAAACCTCTACTTTGTTCTTGTTCTTCAATGTATATTCTGTACCTCTCATCTCCATCGTAACCGACCAGATAACCCTTTACAGCTTTACCGTCCATTTTCTGCGTTTCTGACTTGGTACGTGCATATAGCAGGTTGATCCAATAATACGCAAGTGACGAATTCTTGGCATTTTGCCACCCTGAGGTTGAATTTCTGTAGAAATACAACCTCAGGGTTAGAAAATTTAAATGTCCTCGCCATCTCTACTATAGTCATGTTCTCTATTTCCGCACCACCATTTATTGTGGAGTATATGGGGCCGTAAACTTCTGGTTAATTCCATTATGTTTAAGAATTTCTTTTATCTCTGCATTATTAAACTCTCCGCTATTATCACTCATCAAAGTTTTTACTATATGTCCTTGTTGTCTGGCATGTGCCAGCATTTCCGCTAATGCATGTTTTACATCCGATTTATTTCTAACAATATAACCATACCTGTACTTTGTACAGTCATCCTTTCGTAAAATTAGGTACCACATACGTCGCACGATATTAATTCACCAGGAACTGTTGAACGTTCACGACTTCCAAGAGATAGTCGAGTACTTTTCCGTAAATACATGGTTCACAGATTTTGTTATCGTATTTCACATGTATATTGAATTCTGTTAGCAAATTATTCTTGACATGATGTTTATCTTGGTGACCCCATCTTTCATGAAATAGCTGCAATGTCGAACTACTGGTTACGGAGCAATTTACATCCTGGGTCTTAATTACTGGATTAAAATATGTCTTGTATAATGATCCGTTAATTGACCTACGACCACGTAGAACAATTTTATCATCCGCCGTTAGCCAACACTTTGTAGCCGTCGACTTAAATTCACTATTTTTATTTCGATCTTGAGCAGTCAAAACAGAAAATAAATTTCTTTGAATTTCAGGAACGTACCAAAAGTCCTTTAAAATCATTTCTAAATTTTTACCGTCCACTGTTGAAATAATTGGATTAACACCCATTCCGATTGCTTTCAGTGTTTCCTTTCCAGCAACTTGAATTAAATGTGCTTGATCAAAGAATTTAAATTGCGTAAAAAGTTTAATGCAGTTAGTGACGTGTCTTGTTGCACCATTGTCTACCCACCAATCCGTGTTTTTATTTATCTCATTACAAATAGTATGCAATCCTTTAACCACTGTTCTTCGTGCAATAGTTACATACATCGTCCTTCTTCGTTTGTTTTTTATGGTACCTTTGGACCTTTGTTTATGGTAATCGTGAGTGCCTCTTATGTTGAATGTTACTTGTGCTGTTATTTTTATTGAAGTTCCTCTCGAACATGCATAGTTGGATAGTAAGTTCATCCACGGTTTTTTCTTTTTCACCTGATATCATCATCCAATTTGACCTGAACATCTCGTAACTTTTCGGCAATATATGCAAAACCTTGCATATAAATAGCATATCTGGCAAATTTTTCTCACCTTTTGCTCTTATGCCGTTGTTCAATTCATCCCAAAGAACTTTAAGTTTGGCTATATGTGTCGAGACCTCTTTATCTTCGTTCCATTTAAATGAAAATAAATCTGTACATACTTCAAAGAGTTGGTCTTTCGCTGTTGCTTCATACATATTCTTCAGCGCTTTCCGTGTTTCGAACGCATTGTCCTTATCCATCACTTTTTGGTACACCGAATCCGATATGCGACTCGTTATGACTGTTTTTGCATGACGTGTCATGTTGCACCATTGTCAATCCACCAATCCAAGTTTGTATTTATCTGATTAATCTCATTACAAATAGTATGAAGTGCAACTGATGTTTTTTGTACATTACCAGCTGATGAAAATGTATTCTTTGTAGGTCAACCATCAGCTAACCACCTTCTGCAATCTTTTAACCAATGTCCTTTCTTCCTGTAACAGTTAAATACATCGTCCTTCTTCGTTTGTTTTTATGGTACTTATCCTTTGGACCTTTGTTTATGGTAATCTTGAGTGTCTCTTGATGTCGAATGTTACTTGTGCTGTTATTTTTATTAAAGTTCCTCTCGAACATGGATAGTAAGTACATTCACGGTTTTGTCTATTTCACCTAATATCATCATCCAATTTGACCTGAACATCTCGTATCTTTTCGGCAAGATATGCAAAACCTTGCATATAAATAGTATATCTGGCAAATTTTTCTCACCCTTTGCTCTTATGCCGTTGTTCAATTCATCCCAAAGAACTTTAAGTTTGGCTATATGTGTCGAGACGTCTTCATCTTCGTTTCATTCAAATGAAAATAAATCTGTTCATACTTTGAAGTGTTGGCCTTTCGCCAACACTTCAAAGTATATATATATATATATATATATATATATATATATATATATATATATATATATATATATATATATATATATATATATATATATATATATATATATATATATATATATATATATATATATATATATATATATATATATATATATATATATATATATATATATATATATATATATATATATATATATATATATATATATATATATATATATATATATATATATATATATATATATATATATATATATATATGTGACCCGGTCTACGAAAAGGGACCTTCGGTGTAAAAACAAGTTTTCGAAAAAACAGCTGTTAAAGATAAACAAGTCATGTGATCAGTTTCGCTTCAGTTGTTCCCTTCTCTCTGTATCCCTACTCATCCTACCGTGTTTAATGATATTCAGTGTTGTTTCTGTCTCGAAAAATATCGTATTAGATGGCGTAATTTCGTGGTTTTACCGAGTTCTTTTTTAGTTAACGACCAACAGTGAAGAGGTGATTACGTTTACTGAATCATTTTTATGCGTCTTTTGATTCCGAAATAAATTAAAAATGAGTGTAGATGAAGAGGTTAGTTTCGTTCTTAGACAATATATTGGTGAAGACGAACAAGATAGTGATAAAACCGACATTGATAACGATTTCGACAGCGATCATGATTTACATCAGGCAGGAGATAATACAGAGGAAAGTTTCGTTAAAATGGACTTATCTATTATGGATTTAGAAGAAGAAAAGCTGATAACAAAATATTTCTCTACCGATTGTTGTGTTAAGAAATGCAATACACTTATACCACGAGATCGGATTGTTGATAGTAGAATGAACTGTCTCGAACTTTCCAAAAACAAACTAGATCTAGTGATACTAAGTAATATCGAAGCTGGAATAATGTATAATGCAGAATTGCAAAGTGTTTACTCACAAATAGCTAAGCGGAAGGTAGAAGAATGCAGAAAAGGTAAAGAAGTTACAAGGCATCAGATTCAGTTCTCTTTCCTCGGCATACCAATTTGTCGTTCACTTTTCCTTTTTCTGCACGCATGCAGAATAAAACGTTACAAACATTTGGTAACTCATTATCATAAAAACGGTTTAATAGTGCGAGAACATGGCCTAGCTAATAAATGCAGTACGAATACGAAATCATTTACACCAGCTGAAATTGAAAAGGCTGTAAAATTTATCGAATACACTGCAGATCTGTTAGCTTTGCCACTACCTGGCTGACTTCCAAAATTAAAAGATTACCGAGTAATGAAATTACCTTCGAGCGAAACAAAGTCGTCAGTTCATCGAAAATACATTGATTCACTCCAAAAGAACGAACCAAAAATGAGTTATCGCAGCTTTTGTCTTATATGGGCCAAGTATATTCCGTATGTAACAACAATGAAACCAGCAGACGATTTATGCGACACATGTCGTGGTAAGTAGATGAATTGGTACTTACCTTAATAATTACATCCAATACTAAACGTGATTTTTTTTTAACATAGGAAATACGGTTTCGATTGCGCTGACTAAAAACGTCTCTGATATTGAACGAGAACAAAAACTGAATCAATTTCTTGATCATATTCACAAGGCCCGTAACCAACGAGCGTATTATCAAAGTTGGTGCGAAAATACTGATGATACGGTAGTAATTCTTTCGTTTGATTTTGCCCAAACTGTACATTACCCTACTAGTCCACAGCAGCCGGGCTCAGCATACTTTAAAGCTACAAAAAAGTGTGGAGTTTTTGGAATCACAAACGAAAAATTGAAAATTCAGGTGAGGATATCAAACATTGAAATTGTACAAACTCGAACCACTTGAACTATACCTAATTTTCATTTTCAGCATAATTACTTAATTGATGAGAAGGATGATATTGGTAAAGGACCGAACTGTGTCATCAGCATTTTGCATCACTACTTAGAAACCCATTGCAAAGATATCCCAAAACTGGTTATTTTTTGTGACAATTGCGTAGGGCAAAACAAAAATAATACCGTATTATCGTATTTACAATGGAGAGTTGCTCGAAAACTTGAACAAACGATTTTATTCAATTTCTTACTAACAGGACATACGAAATTTGCGCCTGATCGCTTCTTCGGGATTTTCAAAGCAAAGTATGCTCTTAGCAACATCGATACTTATGAAGATTTATTGCAATGTGTTGTTGAATCCTCACCCGGTGGTTATAATAAAGTAGTATCAGCAGAGAATGTTACATGGTATCAATGGGATACCTATTTCAAACTATTTTATCGGCCACTCGTTGGCATAACGCAGTTCCATCACTTCATAATCTGTACAGATTGTGTAAAAGCAAAAAAATTCGCGGATAGTGAGAACGAGGACTCTTTTCATCTATTGTTGGAACCTATCGTCAGTGAAATGCCAAAAACTATACATCCAGTTGGTTTAACGTTGGAACGCCAATGGTATATTTACCAAAATCTCCGCAGTTTAGTCGCAGATCCAAGAAAAGTAGATATTTTAGCCCCAAAACCGGAAGAAAAGCCAAAGAAACAAAAATCCAAAGTTGATGGAGAAGATAATTCTGCGGCTCCCTTGCAAAACAAGAATTCGATATCGAAGAAACAAAAAGCAAAAGGTAATAACAAGAAAGATTCTGCAGCTCCATTACCAAAAAAAAAGTTGGCATCGAAGAAACGAAAGGCAGATGGTAATGACGAGGAAGATTCTGCGGCTCTACTACCAAAAAAAAATTTGGCATCGGAAAAAAAAAAATATAAAGCGTAAAAAAAATTATAGATTTATTTTATATTTCGATTTTTATGTAAAATGGCTGGTTTCCCTTCAAATAAAAGTATGAAATGATGTTTATTATGTTATAATTCAATGTCCAATTTTTTTTCATTTTCACTCATTTCTGCTCTTTTTTTTGGAAAATTCCTGACAAACTTCTTTACGAGTTGGAAACTTCTGCTTTGCGCCATTAGAAAGAGCACACATTAATTAGTCTATCCGAATCGCCAAAAATGTGAAAAATGATATTTTCACACCGAAGGTCCCTGGTCTTTTCGTATATATATATATATATATATATATATATATATAGTCGTCGGGTGTGAGGTATGGTCCAGTTCCACCAGAGCTAACTTACGGTCGGTCATAACCATTCATGAGCAATTTGAACCTGATTGGGTACAGTTTGTGGTTTTTAAAAACGTAGGACCTTAAACCGAGAAATACCATGTATGGTATTATGGACAAGTTTCAATATGGATCGTCATTGGCTCAGAGCTTAACAATGTTTCAAGTTTCATCGAAATGGAGTCATAAGTGCGATCTGTACGAAATTTACGACCTACATGAACAAAATTTCGCTTTTTTACGTTTCTATTGCGAGAACACGCCATAAATAATGCGACAAAAAACCCGAGCATTTTACGTAATGACACTTCCCTTTGTATTTAACTTCATTGGTACTTTTGTATACGGCTTAAATATGTACGTTCCCCAAAAATTGGCTTTAAGCCATTTACTACTCCTTACATAATGCTGGACATGATTATGAGAAATGCAACGACCTCCAACTGAAGTCATAGCATGGAGTCTAGGTGGTCGATCCTGACTACACCGACGACATATGCCTTCTAACACACAGCCACTTTGACATGGCGAAAATCCTCAAAACGTGTCAAAGGCAGGGCCCATGATAAACATATCTAATTTCGCTCTCAAAAACACTCACCTCGTGGACGTACTCCAATATTGCTACTTGGGTAGCATCATAACACAAACTGGATGATTTGATAATGTCTCAAACCGCACTTTGAATTCTTTGATAGCGGACAAATTAACACATTGTGAGAACCACAATTAATAGCCACTCTCAATAAAAAAAAACCTTAGTGGGAATCTTTTTAGCAAATATGTTAACACATTGCAAGTTTTTAGTACCAAATGCCAAAAGAAGGATATTAAACCTTTCTGGCCCAACTGGATTTCTAACACAGAACTCTGGATACGCACACCTCAGCTAAATACATTTCGAAGTATTGAGGAGGAAACGGCAGCGGATCGGCCACGCATTAGGAAATCCACTCGGAGATGTCACCCGCAATGCCATTGACTTGAATCAGCAAGACGAAGACAGTAGAATGAAATTCAGAATAAAGCACCAAACAGCTACGACTAGGAAACTTCTGTTGAAGCACTTGCCTCCTTAATGGAAACAATATATGTAAATACATTGTATGTATAATGATGGGTCAAAAAAGGAAAACCTTGCTTAGTTATGTATCAGATATATATATATAAATGTAAGGGTGTTTAAAGGTCCTGTGTCAACTTTTTAAACAGTGATTAAGAATATAATTCACAAGAATGATAATGCATATGTTACATGAATACTAAATGTTGGTGAAGTGGAACCACGGATTGTCATTTTTGATATGTGAACAGTACATCGGGGGCCAAAAAACAGTATACTGTTTTTAACCTTATTCGACTTCTAATATAACGTATTTTTATGCTCAGTTCATAGTCACACTTATGAAGATGTTACTTTTGAATATTTTGTTCAAAACGAAATTATTAACTTCTTTAAATGGCATTCGAAAAGACTTCAAGTTGCAAGAAGGATAATTGCTGTTTCGGTGAACGCTACTTCACCATCCTTCGACCCAAGCAACGAATGTGTTTTTAGAATGATCAAAGGCTATACACTTAAGTGCAGACAGATTTCAATTCAATGAGAAACTGCCGGCTGTGTTCCACCGAACGAAGTAAACACATTAAAACTTCCTCTGATTCCCGATGATTGGCTTCAGAATTAATCATTTTTTTATCATTATACTTTACGCTATAATTCAAAGGTGATCAATATTGATCCATACTACATAGATAATCAAAATACCCTTACTTCACAGAAATTTTTGACTTATCCAGAATAATTAATTTAAAAAAAACAGACTAACATGCTATAATAGTCCCAGTTGGATTCTTCTGAACATAATGAAGAACCAAACGGAATAGTTTTGCTGAATTAATAAATCTACACCACATAAAATTAAACCTGTTACCACCGATTATATAGTAGTTAGTGTTTTATTTGAAAAACGAACAAATCCGCTTAAGGGAAATATTAAACCGTTTTCAAAAAGGTAAATGTTTTTTATTGACTTAAAATGTGTTGGATATACGCGATGACATAATTTATTTTTATTTACCCATATATAAAAAAACAACTGAAGAAATAAACCACAAACTGGTCATTAAAAAATGTGAATATGAATAATCGGAGGTCCCGCCGAAATCAAGAAGAGACGAAGCTGTTGACAAAATAAGCAGGAAAATGAAGAGCTTCTTTCAATACATTAATTTCAAATACTCTTGTAACAACAACACTTTAAAAGAACTATAGCAAAACACAAAACTAACAGCGACTTGTCGTTGTAAAACAGTTCGTGGGACGCAAATCAGCTGTTCTTCGTTAAGAACTTTGCAAACGCTAACGGACGATTGCGTCGGACATGCAGTAGTTTTTCTATTTTTTAACTGGTTTTGGTTTCTAATATTTTACTTAGTAAAGCTGGTGGTTAAGTTTCGGTTTGCGTATACTTTCTACTGATTATTAAAATTTTTGTGCCGATTGGCTGTTGATAATTATCTGTAGCAATATTCAATAGATCTATTGTTTGAGGAGCTGTATGGCAAGGCACCGCTCTCTTAAACCCAATATCAAAAAGATTACGGGGTTTTCATCATATTAGCGAGAACCATTCACGGATACGTTCTGGCCATCATCATTTTTTGAAAAATACGAATTGAAATATGAACCGCTCCAAACCGTGGTTTTCTCTAGTTATAATGGCGCATCTTGAACCACTTATGGTTGCTCTGCAGCCCGGATCTTCTTCGAGCTTTTGAAGAGCCCTAACACAGGAACATCGTGAGGGTTTCCTTGTTGAAATGGCAAACAATACTAAAAACAAAAAATAAAGTTAAGCAAAGTCATCGTAATCTGCGAAACAGCCCTTTTAAAAAAATACGAATAGATTAATCACCATATATTTAGGTACGCGACTCTAAATACAATTAATATAAATTAAAACAATGTTACTTAATTTACATTTATTTTAATTTAACGATTTCTTGAGTAAATTTGACGAAATATGTATTAATGATGATGAGGTTTCAGTTTCTTTTGACGTTATTTCTTTATTTCCAAGCATTCCAGTAAATTTCGCAATTAAGACAATTGAACAGAAATGGGACACTATAAGGGAATTTACAAATATTACAAAGGATCTTTTTTTAGAATTGGTGAAATTTTGCATAAAGAAGTCTAGGTATTTTAAATACAGATGAAAAGATATACGAGCAGCGAAAAGGGATGCCAATGGGTTCTCCAGCATCCCCAGTAAAAGCCGACATAGTTATGGAAGAGCTTCTAGACACCTCACTAGACAAGATGACATACAAACCAAAATTATTAACGAAATATGTGGACGATCTCTTTGGAATTTTTAAGAAAAAAGTAATTAAGAACACTCTGGATGTACTCAACTCATTTAATAGAGAAATAAAGTTTACAATGGAGATTGAACAGGACGGAAAATTACCATATTTAGATTCAATAGTTTGTCGACAAGGTCAGTTACTAAATTTGGTTGGTACCAAAAACCTACAGCTTCTGGCAGACTTATTTACTTTAGTTCAAAGTATCTTAGACGAGTAATTATTAATACAGCGACAAACTTCATTAATAGAATTTTAGATATTAGCGACATACGTAGAGTTTCACAAACATAATTTAGTAAAAATTAGAACTAATTTAAGGCAAAATGACTTCCCACAAAAACTATCATAGACCTACTTAACAAATGGAAATCTAAATCCAATTCCTCAGCTGTCATCGCAGAACCTGTAACAAAAATATATAAACCAACAAAATATATACCGGATTTTTCAGAAAGGCTTAGCCATTCCAACATATATAACAAAGACAAATATCAACTTGCACTAAACCCACAGTACAGTAAACAGTTTATTTAGCAGGACAAAATCTCGAATAAATAACGAAGATAAATCAGACGTTGTATACCAAATAAAGTGCAATGGTGACGAGTACGACATATGCCAAAAGGTAAATAGACCCATAGAACAAAAGACCGCACTTGCGGCCAACTGTACATTGACTGGATTAAGCCTGACTTTACAGACGTAAAAATGGTAGCGCAAGAGAGAATTTAGAGAAGAAGATACACTTTCGAAATGCTTAACATTATTGACGTACCTAATGAGAAGAGAATTAATTACTAAACGGACACAGATGGGATCGCACACATATATAGAAATGTGGTGCAAAAGCACAGACGCAAGCACAAAAATCAATTGATAGCGATAATCAAACGGACGACATTGTTTTGTTAATGTAATTATTTTTCAAATATTGTGTTAATGTTTCGTTTATTAAATGTTATCATGTTTTGTATTTTGTCAGTGACAACCCCTGAAGATGATTGACGAAGTCAATCGAAATATTGTGATAAATAAAAATTAAACAACACATAGAACAGCGAGTTTAAATAAATGACCTCAAGCCGAAAAATAATTTTATAAAATAAAAAAATAATTATCATTTCCTGAAATTTTATTTCGTGGCCTTAATCAGCGTCACGCTATGTTTTTCGTGACTCCTGCACCGACACCACATCCCCGCCAAAAACACGTTACTTGGTGTAGCTGATAAATAGTAAATTTACCAAAGGGCCAAGAATCTTCAATTGTACCACAAATGGTACAATTGTACCATGTATTCTATCAATGGTATGTACATGTGCCTGTTGCTGTACATTCTCTTTTTTTGTGGGTATAAAATAAAAACGTATTAAGCAAGAAATAATGACACTTTAAATATGTTTAAGTGTTATTGATATTATTTAAATGAAACGTCATCATATGATTGAATGCCTTTTTATTATTGTGAAAGGCAAGTCAAATAAAATAAGAAACCGATTACAATATTAAGTTACTATTTTTATTTTTTTATTTTTCAGTTATTGTTAGCTTGAGGTTATAAGCAAAAAACAGATGTTGGTGTTTTTATAATTTATTTAATTTTAAATAACCCAATATTTCGAACTGACTTCGTCGTTCATCATCAGGGGTAATCACTTTAACAAAACCGAGAACATATAATTACAACAATACACAATTTGCTATCACGAATAACATAATTTTTGTTAATAATTACATTTAAATAATTGTTTTACTTCTGTCCAGTTGTACTTGTAATATTCAACTTATGTATGTCTTTCCGTCGGTACTTGTTAGCAATATGTCTGTATGTATGTGCACATCTATCAGTGTCAGCTTTAAAGTTCATTCTCTTAGATGTAGGAACGTCGTCTATGTAAAGCATCTCCAAATTGTGTCTTCTCTGTTTTTCACAAATAACTATTTCAAATATGTGTTTATGTATTCTATGTAAGTAGGCACGGCTTAAAATAGTTCGTATTGTCATCTACATTTCACCAAACCAGTCTGTCCAGATTATAATAAAATTTATTTATTTTTCACTTCTGCTTTTTTTCAATACTAAAATAATAATGGGTGGTGACTTTAATACGGATTTTTCAACCACGAAAGCGCTGTCACTTATCGAATTCCTATACGATAAACTTACTATTAACACTCCGTTTCAGTCCCCAACTACTATCCAAGGAACTAAAACTGAAGCTGTTTTCTCACGTCATTTAGATAGGATAGAATCAAAAGTTTATGTGTTATATTTACTTAACATTAATAAATTAGAAAAATAAAAGTAAATTCAATAAACTATTCTTTTTTATTTTCCAATGTAACATTTACTAATGTGTTCATAGAAATCGAACAGCTACCGTGTAACAAACATGTGTTAACACATCGCCCGTGAGTTCGAACACTCATTCGTTTTATTTTTTGAACGACAGCCATGAGCATTAACTATCACACCTTGTCGGTCCACAAACTACTTGTAGTAAAATAAAAATGTATATTCAAAACTTGAGCAAAAGAAAATACATAATTGTAATAAAATGTCTTATAAATTATGTAAGTAGAGCTTTAAGTTGTTTTTCATCTTGCTCTTCGTATTTTTCGACTTTCTTTCTTACGTCTCTATAATTTGTATGTCCTGGTATTTTGATGTCTCTTGGTGAACAATTTTCTTAACTTTTAGAGAAAAGCTCTGCCCAGGCCACAATTCATTTTGAATTTCACTAAACCAACCGTTTTTAATAGCGTTCATATTATTACTAAATCACCACTCATTTTTTTTGTAATATTGCTACTCGTATATAGACTCAAATACAGTATGAAGCAAAAGTTGGCATAACAACGAATGTGCTCGTTACGACTTTGTGGTTAATGCTTCTTCTTATCGTATTGGAAAGAGATATGCAAAATACGATTGTCAAATTTGTACTTTATTGCTTTTGTAAAATATCGACTCATAGGGTGGTAAAAAGCAATCTATTCTGAAAATAAATTTATTGAAACGTAACGTTCAGGATTATTGTTTATAGTGTTGTTCTTCTTTATAGGCTTATGATAATACGAAACGCCCCCTGTCATGAAAACTTTATGGTGCCGAAATAATGTGTAAATAAAACAATTAGGTATAGTCACTACATATGTATCTGCTGTTCCAATTTACATTAGAGAAAAGTTGGCCTACTTCAATTTAAGGTAACACTTGATATTCTGGATAGCTTCAAAATATTATCGGCGAGTTAACATCGGGTTCATGTGCACGAAATTGGTATGATTCAGTATTCAAATCAATATTTTGTTTTAGCCCTGCTGTGGTTTTGTACACAGAGTTCTCATATATATACATATGTATGTACATACATACTGTATATGCATCTGTGTACCTTTGATCACATTTGCTTTGCGCCTGCTTGCCATCAAATTATGTATGTTAATAACAAAAACATTAAAACATTCACCCCACAAATGTGCAACGCGTGCAACTACAGAGTATTGACAGCGTATTTTAAGTCTTCGGACTAGTGAAATTATAATTGGCACCCAACGTTAAAAGAAATATCCCACAGGATATCAACAGCAAATATCCCATAGGATATCAGTTCCCAACATCCCAAAGGATATCACCAATGCTAGCCGAATAATCCTTTTCCTCCTGACACTCGTGTACAGGAGGAAAAGGACCAGGTGGGAGTTTCAAATCGTCATGCTAGCAGCTGTATTTCTGTAAGTTAATATAAGTAGTAAGTAAGTGATTCCCTGTTCCTGATAATAACAATGGACAAACTGACAATAATAACAGACCTATTGCCAATATGGAAGAAACGATTGCGAGAATTAGCGCACAACAGTATCAAATTGCCATTAGACAACACTTGAGACCAAGCGCAGATATAGCTGGTGTGGACCAAATTATTGAGACAGATTTAGGGATAACTTACCGGATTTCGATAAAGTTCCCGATTTCGTAAGAAGCTTAGGAAAATTTGCGGGAAAAGCTTCAGAATTTAGTTCATGGAACAAAAGCGTGGACGGAATTCTTAAATTATACGACTCATGCAAAGGAACGCCAAAGTACTTTGCAATTCTGAATACAATAAGGAATAAGATTGTCGGTAACACCGACTCGGCTTTAGAATCGTATAATGCACCCCTCAACTGGGATTGTATTTCCAGATGTTTGACCCTTCATTACGCGGATAAGCGTGATCGAACCCCATTAGAGTATCAAATGACGACATAAGTTCAGGGAAACAATAAAATACAAGACTTTTACCAGGAAGTATATGCCCATCTTTCACTTATAATGAATAAGTTGCCATGCTTAGATATAAGCCGAGAATCACTCGATATTCTCGCACAAACTTACAGAGGCAAGGCCCTATTTACATTTATAAGAGGCCTAAAAGGACAAATGTCAATACATCTCGGCATGAAGGAACCAACAGAGCTTCCACAGGCACTTCAATTATGTCTGAAAATGGAAAACCAATTTGCAAGGGCTCAATTTGAAAATTCCCATAATCATGTAGGTATAACTAACAGAATTTTCAATCAACTCCACAATTACAACCAAAAGCTCAATACCACAACCAACACCAAACATCGTTTTACCCACAGTTGACATTTATGCCGCAACCTTCTCCTAACTTCCGACAATATAATTCAATCACACCTACGTATTCACGTTATAATACTAATCAATTGGCTTATCCACAATCGTACCCGAATCAGAATTTTCAACCTCCTAGTCCGAATGCACCGAAGCCCCAACCTAGACCTGAACCAATAGAAATAGATCCATCCATGCGATCTCGGGCTGTAAACTACATGAATCGACCAGCTCCGAATGATAGATATTTTGGCAAAAGACCTACAAATCAATCTGATCAATTGCGGAAGCCCGATAAGGTACAAAGATATTTCCACTTAGACACAGAAGAAAATCATGGTCCAAATGTTGAAGAGTACAGGTCAGATTTCGAAAATTACGAAAATGAAGATAAATTGCCGCCTTTTGATGATTATATTTCAGAACAATACTATGTTCTTGATGAGGGAGACAAGCTAGAAGCACAAGAATTCGTCGACATTCATTTTTTAGATTAACTAACTCGTCACTACCTTTCTTTAAGTGTAGAACGAATACCGGACAGATTTTAAAAATTTTAATTGACACCGGATCAAACAAAAATTATATTCGACCCAGTCTTGTTAAAAATCCATTGGAAAACGATAATCTTTTTTTTTGCGAATTCAGTGGGCGGAAAGACTGCCATAACACAGCACACCTTCATTAATTTTTTCGATAGGAACAACGACTCGCTTACATTTTTTCTACTACCAACACTTAAATCATTTTACGGAATACTAGGGAATGACAGTTTGAAAGAGTTATCTACAGAGAAGATAAAGGATAAAATAAAGGTACAACAAAAAATATCCAGATCTGTGAATGCTATCGACATTAGGACAGAACACTTGAATGCTGAAGTAAAACAGAAATTAGACTTAACAATAGCAAATATAGAATTGTTCTAGATTATCGTAAGCTAAACGCAGAGACTATCCCGGATTGATATCCGATTCCAGAGATAAACGACATTCTTCCTTAATTGGGCAAAAACAATTTGTTCTCAGTCTTAGACTTGAAAAGTGGATTCCATCAAATACCACTTAAGGAAAGTGATAGACAGAAAACTGCGTTTTCCGTTAATAATGGTAAATACGAATTTACCAGATTTACAGGCTAAGGAATGCGCCTTTCATCTTTCAACAATTCAGTTGTATTCTCATCATCAACAAATAAAGTTTATATTTTGTTAAGTCTTCGGATTAGTGAAATTATAATTTGTATATCAGACTCATTTGTTTTGACTTGAATGCTATTGTTAACGTGAGCGCAAGCCCACGCGCAAAGTACATGCATACGTATGTATGTATTTATTTACTTTTGTAATGCGTTTTGGTTTGCTATTTAAACATGTAATATATAAACATGTAATATATATTAGTTTATATCAAACGAGCTGCTTTAAGTAAATGGTATGATATTGTAGAACGACACGCATTGTACGTACATATGCATGTTGAATTAAAAATCATACTAACTAGATTTCTTACCGAAATCTGTTGCAATTTATAAGGGAGTTGACAGCTGAAATCCGATGCAAATTAAATCAAGTAGAGTTCGTTCGTATGTACATGCAAATGTATAATGTCTGATCCGCATATAAAATTTAAAGTCACATTTACCCGATTCCGTGTCAAAATCCATTACAATTTCTTTGGAAATTGACATCAGAAACCCGATATGAATGAAATCAGGTAGATTTTGTCTGCATATGTGTATGACATGTATGCGTATAGCCTAGTATTCACCCTAAATTTTCAGTTAAAGGCCCATTTAGTCTCGACGGTTGACGGTTGACGGTAGATTCTGCAACCTGTAGAAGTCTACCGTCGTCAACCGTCAAACTGTAGTTATCTCCCTCTAACACATGCAAAATGCAACCCTCAACTGAAATAGCTGATTGCCTACCGTCAACCGTCCACCGTCAACCGTCGAGACTAAATGGGCCTTAAGGCCCATTTAGTCTCGACGGTTGACGGTAGATTCTGCATCCTGCAGAAGTCTACCGTCGTCAACCGTCAAACTGTAGTTATCTCCCTCTAACACATGCAAAATGCAACCCTCAACTGAAATAGCTGATTGCCTACCGTCAACCGTCGAGACTAAATGCAAGGTTTATAAATACAAGGTTACGCCATCAGCAAAAATTGCCGTTAGGTGACGTAGTTGGTGACAAACATCAAAAAGAAGTGGGTTGCCAGCTCTATTTCTGCCTACTTTTAGTTAACAAAGCTAAGATTTCATCTGAAAAATGTACATATTGCAGTGAGTTGGCAACCCTACAGCTGAAATCACTTTGTCAGATTTGTGAAGAAATAAAACAACAAATCGAAACGTAAACATTAAGTGTGCAGTGGGCAAATGTATGAAAACCAACAGCAAAAATATGTGAGTATGTGTATAAGTAACATTTTTATTGTTTGATTAGAAACATTTAGTTAAAAAACATTGTGGCTAACGAATCAATATTTAAAAAAACACATAGAAGAAGCTGAAGGTGTTTAACTTGAAGAAAATGTAAAAAGAATGTTTTTCCGGTGCAGAATGTACTTTAGGTTAAGAATATTAAATGCCGACATTACCAAAAATATTTATACCAAAACAAAAAAATTAAATAAAACTTTAACTTAATATACAAAAAATTGTTCGTTTTTCGCTAATAAATAAATTGATGGCAAAAATAGTCAATTGTCCCACTGTTATGAATACACAAATATTATCAGCTGTTAGCTCGAAATTTTTAGCCAATAGGAACAAAGTTTGCGTGACGTCATTGGTGACAAACGTCAAAAACAGAAAAGGGAAGGGGGCTGGGATGGCGTAACCTTCTATACATAAACCTTGACTAAATGGGCCTTTATAAGTTTTGTATAAGTATTTATCTCTAGACGGAAGCATTGCATTGTAGAGCTGTGTAGAATAAGCAGCTGTTATTTGTTTTTAAATAAATAATTTTAATCATATTCTTTTAAATGTAACTTCAAAAACGACTTCACAACATTTGTTAATTTTTTTTTTGGCAAATTCCTTGCCCAAACAATTATCAAGACATACATTTTCGTTTGCTGATGGTGAATAAAGTCTACACTGCTCTTACAATCTCTGTAAACCTCTGTAGCAGTTGCAAATGCCGCAACATTTTCGTTTCACCATAGTACCATCAAAAGAAAATACCCTCCAAGTAAAATAAACGTAACGCATTTTGCGGAGCGAAAACGAACTGCATACGGACCGCCATATCACTAACACTTGCTTAGTTTTTCATATAAAAATACGACGAAATTAATTCTGCTTAAAACTCTTCGTAAAAGTGCCGTCTTTTACGGTACGAAATGGAAGTGATTTTGCGTAATGGAAACGAACGTATTTAAACCAAAAAGTACCTAAAACAATCCGTTTACGTGCCGTTTTTGCGATACGAAAACGAACTGTTTTTTCTTAATAGTAACGGCATTAACTGTTTTTTCTCATTCGGGCAGCCATGTTGACAGAACACTTTAATTGTTTTAGTTGATGTTTGAAGTGTGATGATCTGATTGTTGTTAAACAAAATCAGCTTTTGTAAGTGTTAATATAATAGGTATTTATAAAACGTTTGTAGTATATTTATATCTACATATCTATATTTTGTAATAGCCAATGAATTCATAATCATTCACAATATATGCAACATTAATTCTTCAGTATAAAAAAGCTTATATTATTTCGATAGAGAAAGAAATTCAGTACGGAAACAGAACGTTTTGCAGATACAAAAACGTACCGCATCAGTGTTACGTAAACGCAACACTCTGGTATTACGAAAACGGACCGCTTTAGTGTTACGTAAAAGTACTACTTTAGCTTAGCCTTGGCGTACTACCAATACATTCAAACTACTACTTTTTTTCTTCTAATTCTCTTATTCCGAAATTAACGTTTACGGTGCATTTACGTATCGTAAAATCGGTTCGTTTTCGTAGTCTTGTATGAAAAATGACTTCGCCAGCGTTTCGTTTTCGTGCCGGTTTTCTTAGAGGGTAACTAAACGGAATTTACCATTGGTAAATCGCCTGTGGCCGCTAATTAAAAAATATTATATGTAATATATAAAAATGTGTGAATTTTTAGTCTCTGTGCTAATATTATACACTTGATGGTGCAAAAACTTTGATTTATCGTGAAGGATTTGTCTGACTCATTTCACATTATATATACATATATGCCCGCGATTGTGAAAACTATGTTTTTGGATTAAAACAACACCATAAGCGATTTAGCTGAGCCGTCGCCGAGCAAAAATATTAACGATGGTGGTAATTCAGCATCAATCCATCACAATTTCGGAATTTGCTTTCATGCAAAGGTCGACCAACTCCATTCAAGAAATCAATTTACTACGTTACTACGGATGGATATGTGGCCGCGGCATCTTCGGAACGTCACATCATGTTTTTCAACACTAAATGAATCGCGGTCACATATTCATGGTCACAGCTGTCCTAACCGAGTCCGGGGAAACCAGTGGTATGGCTCGACCACAAGGATTATGGTTTCCTTACCGCCGGAGGTTCACTGCGGATTGGCCATCCCCATAAACACCAAGTGACCACTACATTAAATAAATTTGCGGTATGAGCTAGCTGCAAACTGAAAAAAATAATTTTTTTCATTCCAGGGACTTGAGTTGGGTATAACTTCATGTCCCCTCTCTCGGAAGTTAATATAAATAGAAGATGGTTTTTGGGTGGCACCATGCAAAAAAGCCACCGCCAAAGCGAAGCTCCACGCAATTTTTTTTTCGAATTGGCAGGACTGATCATAACGTATTTAACATTTTTAATGATCTTAAAGTGTCAGCACGTTAGTCGAAGTCAACATTTTCATCCTGGTAAAGTTCACTTACGAGCAACGTTTTATTTAAAATTGCTACCGAAATACTGAGTCGGCACTGGCAAAGTTTCACAAAAATCCAGAATTTCATCGAAAAATCAACTTCAGCGATAATGCTCATTTCTGGCTGAGTGGTTTTGCAAATAAACAAAATATGCGTTGTTGGACAGCAACAAATCGACATGTGCTTCAAGAGACACATGTGTGATTGGGCCGTATTTTTTCGTCGATTAATACAATTGTCATGTTGCCGTCAGTGGTGCTATCGTGCCACGTTAGATAATTAGTTTTGGCCAGAATTGGATGAGCTTGACATCGCCTATATGTGGTTTCAACAAGACAGTGCTACTAGCTCTAAAGCACTCGTTACAATCAAATTACTGAAAGGCAAATTCGGTGAACGTGTTATCTCGAGAAATGGTCAGGTCGAATGGCCACCTCGTTCATGCGATTTAACGCAATTCTTTTTATGGGGCCACATTAAGTCATTGGTCTAAGGCAACAACTTTAGACAAGCTCAGAGACAACATCCAACGCGAAATTATCAACGTTCCATTCGAAATGTGTGCAATAGTGGTCGAAAATTGGACCAAGAAAATAAATCGCTGTACACGGGCTCGTGTGGTCATATGAACGAAATCTTGTTTCATTCTAAAAATGTAACATTGGAAACCCATGTATAACCTAGTGTGTCTGATTTAAAAACCGGGCGAATGGTTAAGGAACTACAGAAGTGGTCTACCAAGATTCTCTTGTCACACTGAAAATGGACCAAATTGTTCGAACATATGTCTAGTTCACATAAATATAGAATTGATAAAACATAAGAAAAATTAGATTTTTTTAAAATGAACTCTGAGCCTATTAACACACACACACATATATATATACACACACACACACACATATATATATATATATATATATATATATATATATATATATATATATAAATTATTTGGGAAAAGGATATGTTGGAAAATTTAAGGATGGATATTTATATATATATATATATATATATATATATATATATATATATATATATATATATATATATAAATATCCATCCTTAAATTTTCCAACATATCCTTTTCCCAAATAATTTATATATATATATATATATATATATATATATATATATATATATATATATATATATATATATATATATATATATATATATATATATATATGTGTGTGTGTGTGTGTGTGTGTGTATATATATATGTGTGTGTGTTAATAGGCTCAGAGTTCATTTTAAAAAAATCTAATTTTTCTTATGTTTTATCAATTCTATATTTATGTGAACTAGACATATGTTCGAACAATTTGGTCCATTTTCAGTGTGACAAGAGAATCTTGGTAGACCACTTCTATAGTTCCTTAACCATTCGCCCGGTTTTTAAATCAGACACACTAGGTTATACATGGGTTTCCAATGTTACATTTTTAGAATGAAACAAGATTTCGTTCATATGACCACACGAGCCCGTGTACAGCGATTTATTTTCTTAGTCCAATTTTCGACCACTCTTGCACACATTTCGAATGGAACGTTGATAATTTCGCGTTTGATGTTGTCTCTGAGCTTGTCTAAAGTTGTTGCCTTAGACCAATGACTTAATGTGGCCCCATAAAAAGAATTGCGTTAAATCGCATGAACGAGGTGGCCATTCGACCTGACCATTTCTCGAGATAACACGTTCACCGAATTTGCCTTTCAGTAATTTGATTGTAACGAGTGCTTTAGAGCTAGTAGCACTGTCTTGTTGAAACCACATATAGGCGATGTCAAGCTCATCCAATTCTGGCCAAAACTAATTATCTAACGTGGCACGATAGCACCACTGACGGCAACATGACAATTGTATTAATCGACGAAAAAATACGGCCCAATCACACCTCCGGCATGAAACCACACAGTAATTTTTACGAATGCAATGTGTCTCTTGAAGCACATGTCGATTTGTTGCTGTCCAACAACGCATATTTTGTTTATTTGCAAAACCACTCAGCCAGAAATGAGCATTATCGCTGATTTTTCGATGAAATTCTGGATTTTTTTGAAACTTTGCCAGTGCCGATTCAGTATTTCGGTAGCAATTTTAAATAAAACGTTGCTCGTAAGTGAACTTTACCAGGATGAAAATGTTGACTTCGACTAACGTGCTGACACTTTAAGATCATTAAAAATGTTAAATACGTTATGATCAGTCCTGCCAATTGGAAAAAAAAATTGCGTGGAGCTTCGCTTTGGCGGTGGCTTTTTTGCATGGTGCCACCCAAAAACCATCTTCTATTTATATTAACTTCCGAGAGAGGGGACATGAAGTTATACCCAACTCAAGTCCCTGGAATGAAAAAAATTATTTTTTTCAGTTTGCAGCTAGCTCATACCGCAAATTTATTTAATGTAGTGGTCACTTGGTGTTTATGGGGATGGCCAATCCGCAGTGAACCTCCGGCGGTAAGGAAACCATAATCCTTGTGGTCGAGCCATACCACTGGTTTCCCCGGACTCGGTTAGGACAGCTGTGACCATGAATATGTGACCGCGATTCATTTAGAACAGCACATCATGTTGAAAAACATGATGTGACGTTCCGAAGATGCCGCGGCCACATATCCATCCGTAGTAACGTAGTAAATTGATTTCTTGAATGGAGTTGGTCGACCTTTGCATGAAAGCAAATTCCGAAATTGTGATGGATTGATGCTGAATTACCACCATCGTTAATATTTTTGCTCGGCGACGGCTCAGCTAAATCGGTTATGGTGTTGTTTTAATCCAAAAACATAGTTTTCACAATCGCGGGCATATATGTATATATAATGTGAAATGAGTCAGACAAATCCTTCACGATAAATCAAAGTTTTTGCACCATCAAGTGTATAATATTAGCACATAGACTAAAAATTCACACATTTTTATATATTACATATAATATTTTTTAATTAGCGGCCACGGGCGATTTACCAATGGTAAATTCCGTTTAGTTATTTTCTTTTGATGGTACTATGGTGAAACGAAAATGTTGCGGCATTTGCAACTGCTACAGAGGTTTACAGAGATTGTAAGAGCAGTGTAGACTTTATTCACCATCAGCAAACGAAAATGTATGTCTTGATAATTGTTTGGGCAAGGAATTTGCCAAAAAAAAAAATTAACAAATGTTGTGAAGTCGTTTTTGAAGTTACATTTAAAAGAATATGATTAAAATTATTTATTTAAAAACAAATAACAGCTGCTTATTCTACACAGCTCTACAATGCAATGCGTCCGTCTAGAGATAAATACTTATACAAAACTTATAACTGAAAATTTAGGGTGAATACTAGGCTATACGCATACATGTCATACACATATGCAGACAAAATCTACCTGATTTCATTCATATCGGGTTTCTGATGTCAATTTCCAAAGAAATTGTAATGGATTTTGACACGGAATCGGGTAAATGTGACTTTAAATTTTATATGCGGATCAGACATTATACATTTGCATGTACATACGAACGAACTCTACTTGATTTAATTTGCATCGGATTTCAGCTGTCAACTCCCTTATAAATTGCCACAGATTTCGGTAAGAAATCTAGTTAGTATGATTTTTAATTCAACATGCATATGTACGTACAATGCATGTCGTTCTACAATATCATACCATTTACTTAAAGCAGCTCGTTTGATATAAACTAATATATATTACATGTTTAAATAGCAAACCAAAACGCATTACAAAAGTAAATAAATACATACATACGTATGCATGTACTTTGCGCGTGGGCTTGCGCTCACGTTAACAATAGCATTCAAGTCAAAACAACTGAGTCTGATATACAAATTATAATTTCAATAATCCGAAGACTTAACAAAATATAAACTTTATTTGTTGATGATGAGAATACAACTGAATTGTTGAAAGATGAAAGGCGCATTCCTTAGCCTGTAGTCTGGTAAATTCGTATTTACCATTATTAACGGAAAGCGCAGTTTTCTGTCTATCACTTTCCTTAAGTGGTATTTGATGGAATCCACTTTTCAAGTCTAAGACTGAAAACAAATTGTTTTTGCCCAATTAAGGAAGAATGTCGTTTATCTCTGGAATCGGATATCAATCCGGGATAGTCTCTGCGTTTAGCTTACGATAATCTAGAACAATTCTATATTTGCTATTGTTAAGTCTAATTTCTGTTTTACTTCAGCATTCAAGTGTTCTGTCCTAATGTCGATAGCATTCACAGATCTGGATATTTTTTGTTGTACCTTTATTTTATCCTTTATCTTCTCTGTAGATAACTGCTGATAACTCTTTCAAACTGTCATTCCCTAGTATTCCGTAAAATGATTTAAGTGTTGGTAGTAGAAAAAATTTAAGCGAGTCGTTGTTCCTATCGAAAAAATTAATGAAGGTGTGCTGTGTTATGGCAGTCTTTCCGCCCACTGAATTCGCAAAAAAAAGATTATCGTTTTCCAATGGATTTTTAACAAGACTGGGTCGAATATAATTTTTGTTTGATCCGGTGTCAATTAAAATTTTTAAAATCTGTCCGGTATTCGTCCTACACTTAAAGAAAGGTAGTGACGAGTTAGTTAATCTAAAAAATGAATGTCGACGAATTCTTGTGCTTCTAGCTTGTCTCCCTCATCAAGAACATAGTATTGTTCTGAAATATAATCATCAAAAGGCGGCAATTTATCTTCATTTTCGTAATTTTCGAAATCTGACCTGTACTCTTCAACATTTGGACCATGATTTTCTTCTGTGTCTAAGTGGAAATATCTTTGTACCTTATCGGGCTTCCGCAATTGATCAGATTGATTTGTAGGTCTTTTGCCGAAATATCTATCATTCGGAGCTGGTCGATTCATGTAGTTTACAGCCCGAGATCGCATGGATGGATCTATTTCTATTGGTTCAGGTCTAGGTTGGGGCTTCGGTGCATTCGGACTAGGAGGTTGAAAATTCTGATTCGGGTACGATTGTGGATAAGCCAATTGATTAGTATTATAACGTGAATACGTAGGTGTGATTGAATTATATTGTTCGGAAGTTAGGAGAAGGTTGCGGCCTAAATGTCAACTGTGGGTAAAACGATGTTTGGTGTTGGTTGTGGTATTGAGCTTTTGGTTGTAATTGTGGAGTTGATTGAAAATTCTGTTAGTTCTACCTACATGATTATGGGAATTTTCAAATTGAGCCCTTGCAAATTGGTTTTCCATTTTCAGACATAATTGAAGTGCCTGTGGAAGCTCAGTCGGTTCCTTCATGCCGAGATGTATTGACATTTGTCCTTTTAGGCCTCTTATAAATGTAAATAGGGCCTTGCCTCTGTAAGTTTGTGCGAGAATATCGAGTGATTCTCGGCTTAGATCTAAGCATGACAACTTATTATATATATATATATATATATATATATATATATATATATATATATATATATATATATATATATATATATATATATATATATATATATATATATATATATATATATATATATATATATATATATATATATATATATATATATATATATATATATATATATATATATATATATATATATATATATATATATATATATAAATATCCATCCTTAAATTTTCCAACATATCCTTTTCCCAAATAATTTACACCAAACAAATTAAATTTGAAGAAAATTATAATGATTTAAATACAAGCCATAAGACAAATAAAATTATTTTTATTACAACCAATACACTGACAGTATCAATTCTACTTATCATTACAATACTTTTGCCAATATTTTGTAAAAGAAAGGTACACATTTTGAATGTTTTGTCGGAGCCTCAATCTAACGGAGGGGGAGTTACGATAACACCCCACCGCACACTCATTTAATAAATTATTACCTTTCTCTTAACATTGTACATTGTTGGCTTTTTTGCATTGTGCCACCCAAAAACCATCTTCTATTTATATTCACTTCCGAGAGAGGGGACATGAAGTTATATCCAACTCAAGTCCCTGGAAGGAAAAAAATTATTTTTTTTCAGTTTTTATTTTTTTCACACTCATACCGCAAATTTATTTAATGTAGTGGGCACTTGATGTTTATGGGGATGGCCAATCCGCAGTGAACCTCCGGCGGTAAGGAAACCATAATCCTTGTGGTCGAGCCATACCACTGGTTTCCCTGGACTCGGTTAGGACAGCTGTGACCATGAATATGTGACCGCGATTCATTTAGAACAGAACATCATGTTGAAAAACATGATGTGACGTTCTTTTTTTTCGCTCTCCGCGCTCGAAGAGAACGGTCGTTAAAAGAACTCCTCTCGGAAATTAATTCTAATAAAATAAAATAAGCAGGGAAAGTGCAAAAATAAACTCAATTGTCGGGAAAATAATTATCTAAAATTGTTTGAATTCATTATAAGTATTAACTTGTAAGGAATTCAAACAGTTTTTTGACAAAATAAAATGTTTAAGTTGAACAACAACCCCAGTTGTGTTAGAATAAGTGTAACAAAACAACCAAAATTAAAAAAGGCACACACACAGCTAAACAAACCCACAGCTTGATGAGCCATCGTCTCACTCAAGAGTTGGAACAACGCAGACACTCTTTCTGCAGTGTAAGTTCGCGGAATGCATACTTCGCGATAAATGCAGATGTAAACAATGGAATGAGAGAGGTAGCGCCACTAAGACAAACTCTCTCACCAGGCAGTGCTAGCAACAACAGTAACAACAAAGAAGGTGGAAACACAGCGAACACAGAAATAACACACGAAAACAACGACAAACCATTAAAGGCGGTACAGACAGGCATGGATCGCTACATTACTATAAAGCGTAAATCCAGCCCAGCCAAAGGCAACTCTAACAAAAAAAGTTGCAAAACTGTGAACGGTGAAGAGCCAACAACGTCCGTCACGGGTAAGAACCGGTTTGCATTGCTGAGCGAAGAAGAACCTCAATCTTCTTCCTCGGCAAATGCCGCAACTCCAAGGCCGCCCCCAATATACCTACGTGAGAGTAGCTCAAATGAGCTAGTAAATATTATTGCCCAAGTTGTTGGTAGTGGTGGTCACATAGTGCCAATAAAGAAAGGGAACATTAACGAGACAAAAATTCAGGCATACACCGAAAACGGCTTTCGCGCTATTTCTAGTTATTTTAACGATAGAAATAAAAATTTTTACACGTATCGTCTTAAGAGTAGTAAGGGTATCGCGGTAATCTTAAAAGGCATTGAATCATTTGTAGGACCAGATGAAGTAAAACGAGCACTGGAAAAAGAGAATTTTAACGTTCACTCCGTGGTGAACGTTCTTAACAATAAAAAGGTTCCCCAACCAATGTTCAAGGTCGAACTTCAACCTGACTCGCGGAAACTAAAGAAAAATGAAGTTCATCCTATATACAAACTTCAATATTTGTTATATAGAAGAATTACGGTCGTTGAACCCCACAAAAAAAAGGTCCCGTTCAATGCCAAAATTGTCAAGAGTATGGACACACAAAATCATACTGCACTTTGCCAACCGTTTGTGTTGTATGTGGTGATCTTCACCAATCGTCCGTCTGCAAAGTTAAAACGCAGGAACAGAAAAAGTGCAGTAATTGCGGGGAACAACATACCGCAAATTACAGAGGCTGTAGGGTTTACAAAGAACTTAAGCATAAACTAGAAGAGAAGCGTAAACTCATTTCTAACCGAAACGCGCCGAATCCTATAATCGACATCCAACAGACTCCAGTTTACTCTAGCAACGGAAACGGTATTACAAACGGTATAACATACGCGAATGTTCTAAGGGCGCATACACCTAATGCCCCAGTGCAACAACATGGTAACTCTGAATCAATGATTCAACAACTGGTACAGAGTATAAACATGTTCATGTCAACTATGCAATCAATGATGCAAGAATTCATGCGAAACCAGAATCAGTTAATTCAAACTCTACTTACCAAAAAATAGGCCCTCTTAAGATATGTACATGGAACGCAAACGGTGTGAACCAACATAGACACGAACTGACCGAGTACCTAGATCGGCAGAATATTGATATAATGCTACTATCAGAAACTCATCTCACAGACAAATCCAATTTTCAGATACCTAATTTTAGATTTTATGGTACTCACCACCCCGACGGTAAGGCTCATGGGGGCACTGGTATTCTAATACGTAAACGAATGAAACATGAAGTCGCTGAAGGAGTCTCACAAAACTACCTTCAAGCGACAACAATTCGTATCCAGATTCAAGGTAGTTTTCTTACCATTTCAGCAATATATTTCCCCCCGCGGTTCGCGATATCAGAAGATATACTTCTGAACTTCTTCAATGGTCTCGGACACAACTTTATTGCTGCTGGTGACTACAATGCCAAACATACGCACTGGGGATCCCGTTTAGCAAACCCTAGGGGAAACCAGCTGTATAAATGTCTAATGCGACGTCAAAATAAATTGGACTTTATATCTCCTAGTCAACCTACATATTGGCCTTCTGATATTAACAAAAAGCCTGACTTGATAGACTTCGGTATAATAAGAGGAGTTAGTAAATCTAACTTATCTGCTAGTACCTGTACTGACTTATCGTCAGATCACTCGCCAGTTATATTTCTTCTTCACGGGAAGACAGTACTTGTAGATGACCCACTAAGGCTTACTTCATACACAACTAACTGGTTACAATACAGGAAGTACATTAGTAGTCATTTAGATTCGAATCATCTAATTTCTAACGCGGATGAGATCGATAACAACGTATCCAACTTGAACGTAATCCTGGAACAGGCGGCCATTCACGCTACACACAGACAAATAAAAGCGACAAATAGTTTGAATACTTACACTAACCGGGAAATAGAGCACCTTGTAAGTGAAAAAAGGAGGTTCCGTCGCGAATGGCAGCGAAATAGGTCACCAGCGGCACGACTAAGACTGACTGAAGCTACTAAAAGGTTGCAAAGCGCACTTAGAAAAGAAGACAGTAGACAGCAGGCTAGTTTCATTGCAAGTTTAACTTCGACTGCTTCAACCAAATTCTCATTATGGAAAACATTAAGAAATACTAGTATGCCCACCGAAACGCAATTTCCAATACGCGACGCAAATGGCAAGTGGGCAATATCAGAAGAGGAAAAGGCCAATGTTTTTGCAAACCATCTGTCACAGGTATTTCGCCCAAATCCTGCAAGTAGCGACATCCTTCCACCTGTTGATAAAATGTCTGCCGTAATTCCATTGTTTACTAACGCGAATGAAGTTCTGAATGTCATTAAAGAAACCGTGAATCCAGGTAAAGCACCTGGATATGATCTTATCACGCCTAAAATGATCTTGGAACTTCCCTATATTGCTGTGAAGTTCCTGGCAAAATTATTTAACTCTATTTTGAGACATGGTTACTTTCCTAAAGTGTGGAAAATTTCTCTGATTCAAATGATTTTAAAGCCAGGAAAGGACAAATCAATACCTTCCTCGTACAGGCCGATCAGTTTGCTTCCCTGCTTATCCAAACTATTTGAAAAAGTTCTTTTTATCGAAAATAAAACCGTTTCTCGTGTCAAATAACATAATACCAGACCATCAGTTTGGTTTTCGCGAAGGTCACAGCACTATCGAACAAGTAAACCGTCTGACCCAAGCAATTGAAAAATCATTTGAACGGCGAGAATATTGCTGCGCAGTATTCCTGGATGTTGCTCAAGCATTTGACAAAGTCTGGCACTTTGGCTTGACCTACAAAATTTGCAAATACTTACCGGCAAATACGCATCGAATTCTTGAGTCTTACGTAGAAAACCGCAGATTCAGAGTCAAATGTGGACAACACGTCACCGATGGCCGCGAAATACTAGCAGGTGTTCCCCAGGGAAGCGTCATGGGGCCTATCCTTTACATTCTGTTTACCGCAGATATTCCTACAAGCCCAAACGTGCTAACATCCACTTTTGCCGATGATACCGCTATGATGGCCACACATAAAAAGCAGGATATTGCATCTATGAATCTAGGTGTACATCTCAGACGAGTAGAATCTTGGCTCTCTGACTGGAGAATAAAAGTCAATAAGGCTAAATGCACACAGGTAACTTTCACACTGAATTTTAGCATTTGTCTGACATTGAAATTAAACAATATCCCTTTTTCTCAATCTGATCATGTTTCATACCTTGGAATCCACCTGGATCGCCGACTCACCTGGAGAAGTCATATCGAAGCCAAGAAAACTCAACTGAAACTTAAGGTCCATCAACTTCACTGGCTCCTAAACGCGAACTCAAAACTAAGCCTTGAATATAAGGTCCTGCTATACAACAGTGCAATCAAACCTATCTGGTTATATGGTGCCCAGCTATGGGGCAAAGCAAGCTCGAGCAATCTCGACGAAATCCAAAGAGTCCAATCGAAGACATTGCGGCTTATTACCGTTGCCCCTTGGTATATGAGGAATGAAAATATCCACCGAGACTTGAAAATACCTCTCGTTTAAGAGGCAATTCAAAAAATCAATATAAAGCACAAAGAGAAGCTCGAACGTCATGATAACATACTTGCTAGACAATTATTGTGCAGTCCCAGCTCTTTAAGACTTCGGAGAAACGAACGCCGTGTTTTCTAATCTTCATCCGTAACAGTAATCGCGAACACACGTGCCCGAAAGACTGTGTAGAATCCTTTTCTACGTCACGTGGCTTAAACGCTCTTATACGTGATCTTTAAAACAGTCAATATCAATCGCGGACGAACACTCAAAAAAGACTGTGTAGAATCCTTTATTCTTCGTCACGTGGCTTAGATGCTCTCATACGTGATCCTTAAAACAGTCAACGCGAAAAACCTACAAAACCCAAATTACGTCGTCCACTCTGCTATTCTAGAGTTATCCGTTATACTTACATAACTAGAGTTCTTCACTCTACATAATATCGCGAACACTTTGTAAATGACTGTAAGGGTCCTGTATCACGAGGTTTAAGCCAAACCAGGTTTAAAATTCTCAGACATGTGATCCATACCAGTTATATACTATTTTGACCAAATTAATTAAAATTCCTGCCAATTAGCAGAGATCCACATTACAAGAAATCAAGAAATCCATACTAGGATTCATTATTGAATTATACTTAAGATTCGTATACTTATTGTTAGGCTCCATTGGAGCAGATTCAATAATTCAAATAAAGCTTATATAAAAAAAAAAAAAAAAAAAAAATGTGACGTTCCGAAGATGCCGCGGCCACATATCCATCCGTAGTAACGTAGTAAATTGATTTCTTGAATATATATATATATATATATATAGATTTTTTTAAAATGAGCTCTGAGCCTATATAACACACACACACACACATATATATATATATATATATATATATATATATATATATATATATATATATATATATATATATATATATATATATATATATATATATATATATATATATATATATATATATATATATATATATATATATATATATATATATATATATATATATATCCATCCTTAAATTTTCCAACATATCCTTTTCCCAAATAATTTTTGAGCCGATCCCAAATAAAGAAAATAAATCCCTATATTTAAAAGATAATCGTGTACTAATAGATGAAAAATAAAGGAATATAAAACGAGTGAAATAAAAGAAATAAAACCAGGATTCATCTTATTTAAAAATTCATTTGAAAATTTTACCCACAATTGTAATTATGCATAACAAAATCAAAATATAAGCCGAACATATATCATAAAGATTTCAAAGTTCAAATATAATTATTAGACAAAAATCGTTTTATAACGAAAAATTAATTTTTAAAGAAAAAACAATATTGACCAATCTTATTAAAAATAAAAAAGTAAATAGAACATTCATAGATCTAAACTTAGAAGACCTGTACACCAAACAAATTAAATTTGAAGAAAATTTTAATGATTTAAATACAAGCCATAAGACAAACAAAATTATTTATATTACAGCCAATACACTGACAGTATCAATTCTACTTATCATTACAATACTTTTGCCAATATTTTGTAAAAGAAAGGTACACATTTTGAATGTTTCGTCGGAGCCTCAATCTAACGGAGGGGGAGTTACGATAACACCCCACCGCACACTCATTTAATAAATGATTACCTTTCTCTTAACATTGTACATTGTTGTTCTACTCTTAACATTGTAAATTGTTGGCTTTTTTGTATGGTGCCACCCAAAAACCATCTTCTATTTATATTCACTTCCGAGAGAGGGGACATGAAGTTATACCCAACTCAAGTCTCTGGAAGGAAAAAAATTATTTTTTTTCAGTTTTCAGTTTTTATTTTTTTCACACTCATACCGCAAATTTATTTAATGTAGTGGGCACTTGATGTTTATGGGGATGGCCAATCCGCAGTGAACCTCCGGCGGTAAGGAAACCATAATCCTTGTGGTCAAGCCATACCACTGGTTTCCCCGGACTCGGTTAGGACAGCTGTGACCATGAATATGTGACCGCGATTCATTTAGAACAGCACATCATGTTGAAAAACATGATATATATATATATATATATATATATATATATATATATATATATATATATATATATATATATATATATATATATATATATATATATATATATATATATATATATATATATATATATATATATATATATATATATATATATATATATATATATATATATATATATATATATATATATATATATATATATATATATATATATATATATATATATATATATATATATATATATATATATATATATATATATATATATATATATATATATATATATATATATATATATATAAATATCCATCGTTAAATTTTCCAACATATCCTTTTCCCAAATAATTTTTGAGCCAATCCCAAATAAAGAAAATAAATCCCTATATTTAAAAGATAATCGTGTACTAATTGATGAAAAATAAAGGAATATAAAACGAGTGAAATAAAAGAAATAAAACCAGGATTCATCTTATTTAAAAATTCATTTGAAAATTTTACCCACAATTGTAATTATGCGATACAAAATCAAAATATAAGCCGAACATATATCATAAGATTTCAAAATTCAAATATAATTATTAGACATAAATCGTTTTATAACGAAAAATTAGTTTTTAAAGAAGAAACAATATTGACCAATCTTATTAAAAATATAAAAGTAAATAGAACATTCATAGATCTAAAATTAGAAGACCTGTACACCAAACAAATTAAATTTGAAGAAAATTATAATGATTTAAATACAAGCCATAAGACAAACAAAATTATTTATATTACAACCAATACACTGACAGTATCAATTCTATCATTATCATTACAATACTTTTGCCAATATTTTGTAAAAGAAAGGTACACATTTTGAATGTTTCGTCGGAGCCTCAATCTAACGGAGGGGGAGTTACGATAACACCCCACGGCACACTCATTTAATAAATGATTACCTTTCTCTTAACATTGTACATTGTTGTTCTTCTCTTAACATTGTACATTGTTGGCTTTTTTGTATGGTGCCACCCAAAAACCATCTTCTATTTATATTCACTTCCGAGAGAGGGGACATGAAGTTATACCCAACTCAAGTCCCTGGAAGGAAAAAAATTATTTTTTTTCAGTTTTCAGTTTTTATTTTTTTCACACTCATACCGCAAATTTATTTAATGTAGTGGGCACTTGATGTTTATGGGGATGGCCAATCCGCAGTGAACCTCCGGCGGTAAGGAAACCATAATCCTTGTGGTCGAGCCATACCACTGGTTTCCCCGGACTCGGTTAGGACAGCTGTGACCATGAATATGTGACCGCGATTCATTTAGAACAGCACATCATGTTGAAAAACATCATGTGACGTTCCGAAGATGCCGCGGCCACATATCCATCCGTAGTAACGTAGTAAATTGATTTCTTGAATATATATATATATATATATATATATATATATATATATATATATATATATATATATATATATATATATATATATATATATATATATATATATATATATATATATATATATATATATATATATATATATATATATATATATATATATATATATATATATATATATATATATATATATATGTGTTGACTTCGACTAACGTTCTGACACTTAAAGATCATTAAAAATGTTAAATACGTTATGATCAGTCCTGCCAATTGGAAAAAAAATTGCATGGAGCTTCGCTTAGGCGGTGTCTTTTTGGTATGCCACCCAAAAACCATCTTCTATTTATATTCACTTCCGAGGGAGGGGTCATGAAGTTATAAATTAAATTATCACTTGTGTGATTTTATAAAAAAAACTACTGTTTTCTTTATTTTGGGAGCTGGTGGTCTTTGTTCATTGAAATGAGTTTATTAATTAACTTACAAACTAATATTTTCATGTACTTATAATTATGAATTGCTGACAGCTTGGCGAATTTACCATTAATTTTAGTTTTGGAACGAGTTCAATCGTTGACAAGAATTGGAATTCGGCGAATAAAAAGCTGTATTTTAAATAATGCAAACTTGCATTTAAATATATCCAAGAAAGGTAGGAATGCATTGTTTCTTTGCACCTTCATTCTTTTGATTCAAAGAATATTTGTCAGCACTAAGAGTGTGTTGACACAATTTGTATTTCTCAATAATTATGTCTGGTTCAATAATTGTGTTTATTTTTGGTGACATAATTATGAATGCATTCAAAAGAATTAAGTTACAAACAGGAAACATGTGTGACAAAAACAATATATTTAAAAAGAACAACAATGTACAATGTTAAGAGAAAGGTAATCATTTATTAAATGAGTGTGCGGTGGGGTGTTATCGTAACTCCCCCTCCGTTAGATTGAGGCTCCGACGAAACATTCAAAATGTGTACCTTTCTTTTACAAAATATTGGCAAAAGTATTGTAATGATAAGTAGAATTGATACTGTCAGTGTATTGGCTGTAATATAAATAATTTTGTTTGTCTTATGGCTTGTATTTAAATCATTAAAATTTTCTTCAAATTTAATTTGTTTGGTGTACAGGTCTTCTAAGTTTAGATCTATGAATGTTCTATTTACTTTTTTATTTTTAATAAGATTGGTCAATATTGTTTTTTCTTTAAAAATTAATTTTTCGTTATAAAACGATTTTTGTCTAATAATTATATTTGAACTTTGAAATCTTATGATATATGTTCGGCTTATATTTTGATTTTGTTATGCATAATTACAATTGAGGGTAAAATTTTCAAATGAATTTTTAAATAAGATGAATCCTGGTTTTATTTATTTTATTTCACTCGTTTTATATTCCTTTAGTGTACAGCTGGCTTTATTATTTTTGACAATACTATTAATGCATACATTGTCTAATGTTTTAAGGTCCTTAAGTGTAAGAGATGTGTTTAGAGCATACACGTTTTGATTTTCATCTATTAGTACACGATTATCTTTTAAATATAGGGATTCATTTTCTTTATTTGGGATTGGCTCAAAAATTATTTGGGAAAAGGATATGTTGGAAAATTTAAGGATGGATAGGATAATTATAATGTGGTCTTCCTGAAAGGAAACTGTCACTTTAGTCTTAGTATATGTTTCAAAGTCGTCTACAATCTTTATTTTTTTGTCATCTAATAAGTCTGTGGGAATTATTCCAAGTTTACTATTAAAGATAACGCTCGCAATGTCATTGAGAAGGTTTATGTCGCTATCAATTTGGTAAATATGTCTGAAGAACAAGACTTCATCTTCCAATGTTGATATTATATTTTGGATTTCATATCGGAATTTATTTATATATTTTCCAACTACGTATTGTTGTTTATTGATGTGAGCTGTAATGTTTGGATCTAAAAAGAAAGTGTTTCACTTATTCGTGCTAGGGATTTTATTTGAAAAGAATTATTATTGGTTCCAGTAGTGAGATATGTGAGTGCAGTTTTAATTTCTTCTTCATCCTCGCTATCCATATTCCCTGTTATGAACTTTAGACCTTTTCCTAGACCATTTTAAGTCCACGTCTATTCCTGAAATGTCGTGCTAAATTATCCAACTTTGTTGTAAGTAATTTTAAATTGTTTTTTTATCGTTTCTGTTGATGGTAATAAGTCTGATATTGATCCGCCTAATCCATTTAAAGTCTTATCTATCATTTCAATTGTTTAGTAATAGTTTGTTAAATTGATGAAATGAAATATTCTACTATAGTGATCAATGATGCGAATATCGTTTTCTTTTATTGGGAGGTATCCCTCGTTATCCGTTTGGTCTTGCATCTCCAGTGTTTGATAGTTAATCAGTCTCGCTGTTGATATGATGAGCAATATTGCATACAATAAATTCATCTAAAAAGAAGTGTAAAAATTTATTATGTAGATTCTTGTATATCTGTTTCGTTTTAGAATTTGTTGTTCCTTTTTACATGAGACTTATAATATTTATAATTATAATCTGTGATTACGTGATCATCATCTAGTTTGGATACTGCGACCTTTCGAAATTTCGAATGGTTTTTTCCACCTCTTTCAAATAGACTGATCCGGTTTGTATATCTGCGGGTTCTGTTTAGTTTTTCTATAATTCTTTCCTTTGTCTTGATTATTTGCTCATTAATTGAAGGATAATCGTCTTGGCTTACGGTTCCATTTTTAAAATCTATTGGTTTTCTATTAATAGTTGAGTGTATTGTATTATTATAGTACGTTATTATTCTATACAATTTTTAATCTACAGTTTCTGTATCTTTGTTAGGGTCATGCTTCAAAATTCGAATATGTTCGTTAATTGTTAATCCGAGTTTGAAGTATGGTTGTTATTTGAAGTGTAATGAACTTCTATTTCCTGTTCACTCAGGAAATCCAAAAGGGGTAAGGCTTTGAAACCTAATTCATTGTCGATAATTCATTTTTTAATACTTCCAACATTTGAAATGTATTGCGCAAGTGCTTTTTTAAATTCAATCCAGGAGCTGTCTTTTATCCTTATGGCTTGAGCATGTTTTGAGAAATTGTCGCTAAATGTCAAAAATAGAGATTTCTCTAGACTGTAAAATACGTCGGCATGAATTATTTCTCCAGGTTTCTCGGGAGTTTCGGTTATCTTGAATTGTTGTTTTATTGGTTTTCTTTCGTATTTTTCTTTATTGCATATGTCGCAATTGTTTATGAATTGCGTTTTTCGCAATTTTAATTGTGGGTGATAAATTTCGATTTTTAGTTCGGCAAAATTTTCATTTATTCCTCTGTGGTTGTTTTTTAGATGTTCTTTTTCTATTATCTCTGTCAACTCGTTCTCATCTATAATATCTGTAAGTATGCGTTTGCAGCGTTTAATTTTAAAGTTTTCGTTTTCCCCAAAATATATGTTAGCAACCTTTTAACAATGTTTCCTCATCAAAAACCTTTGCATAAATGGATCTTCGATTATTTTTGAAGATTTGTTCGTTTTTTTATTTTGAGTGATCCTAACATTGTCTTATGAATTGCTATTTGTCTTCGGTATAAATTAAGGGGGTTATTTGTTTCTGATACAACATTTGATAAGTTTTCATCAGTATTTTCGTTTAGATTTATCTCGACTCGAGATAACGCATCTGCATTTCCGTTCAAAATTCCCTTTTTGTATTTAATGTCGTAATCATATTCTTGTAAACATATTCTCCATCTTACCAGTTTTGAATTTGGTTCTTTAATGAAAAATAACCATGCTAATGGTCTGTTTCAATCAAGTATCGTCTACCAAAACGATATGGTCTAAAATATTTTGCTGACCAGACAATGGCTAGTAACTCTTTATCTATTGTACTATAATTTTGTTCTGCTCCATTTAATGTTCGGCTTGCATAGCAAATGGGATGTCCGTTTTGAGCTAATCCGAGAAATTGTTTAATTTTTTTTTGTGTTTTTGGAATAGGAAATTTTTGGACACAAATTATTTTATCTGGATTAGGTTTAATTCCTTCATCCGATACAACATGTCCAAGGAAGTTAGTCTCCCTTTTCATAAATTCGCTTTTATCCAATTGAATTTTTAGATTAACATCTTTGAGTCGTTGGAATACTTTTGTTATGGACTCTAAATGTTCTTGTAGTGAGGTAGAAAAAATAATAATGTTATCTAAATAAACGAGACATATTTTATTTATCAAGTCACCTAGAACATTATTCATTAAGCGTTGGAAAATGGCTGGGGCTGTTTTCAGTCCAAATGGCATACGAAGGAATTCGTAGTGGCCGCCTTCCACACTAAACGCTGTTTTTGGTATGTCCTTTTTGTGTATTTCGATTTGGTGGAATCATTTCGCCAAATCGAGTGTAGTAAAGTACTGGCAACGTCCAAGTTTCTCCAAGATTTCGTCAATGTTGGGAATCGGGTTACTTCGTTAATTTTCCTATAGTCAATGACGAGTCTCCATTTTGTTTTGCCACTGGCATCCGTTTTTTTTAACTATCCAAACTGGTGCTGAATAAGGTGAGTAACTGTGCCTTATTATTTTTTTGTCTAACATTTCCTTTATTTGTTTTTTACCTTCAGCCTTGTGAACATACGGATATCGAATATTTTTGCTGCAATAGGGATGTTATTGATTGTTCTCACTTCGTGTTTAATTGCATTTGTAAAAGAAAGGTCGCTTTCTTCCGTGTAGAATATATTTTTATATTTGTTTATAATTGGGAGAAGTTTCCGCTTTTCTTACTCATTTAAATGATTTGTACGAATTTTTTCCAAAGTTGGTTTGCCTAGTTTTTCGTCAGATTCAAGCATATAAAAATTTTCAGTTGGTACTTCGTCTGTGTCCAGGGTTTCTAAAATAACTTGTTTTGGTAAATTCCCATTCACTTTAACAAGGGCACTGACTTTGTAATTTTCTGCTTCATATATTCCTTCCATCATTTCAATATTCTTATTGTTTAACATGGTTTGAGGATTGTATATTAAGCCATTTTTCTGTTCAACTGGTAATATGATTTCGTAAAGTCCTTCTTTTTCAAAGTAATATTCAATCCCATCATTTGTGTATCGAATGGGGATTGGAGTTTCTCCGATTTCCAAGAAGTTGTCTCTCATATTTACTATTGCTTTCATTTGTCTCAGTATATTGTTACCAATTATTCCCTCATACTGATTATGGAATTTACAAACAAGAAACTCGATTTTTGTATCTGTAACTTCACCGAATTCTTTAAAAGCAGGAATTGACACTTTTTCTGAAATTTTTATAGTATGCTGTAGAGTCTTGACATTCATCTCATCGCAAGGTATTTCCCATTTAGGATGGCAAATTCCTGGGTTAATAATGGAATGTGTTGCCCCCGTATCGATGATGAATTTTAGACGTCCTAGTTTGGATTTGATTGTTATATATGGTAAGTGTCCGTTGAGGCTGTCTGCCGAAAATTTTGAAACGTTGTTAATTTCCATTGGCTCTTGTTGTTGAACGTGGTTTTGTCTATTATTCCTTTCGTGGTTTTGTCCACTATTCCTGTCATAATGTTGATTACGCTGTGGAACATTTTTGGGGTTATTGTCTGGGGGGTGAGAAATTCCAAGTCAGGGTGATGGTACTAGGTCAGTATATTAAAACCCTCAAAGGGTTTTGCGTTCGTATGTGCCAGTTTTTGCAATTAAGTAACTTCACTTAATTGTAAATAAAAGCAGAACGCGTTAATCGATTTCTATGATCTATGTCGCATTTTGTTTATAGGTTATGTGACTTTACGTGAAAGTTATAAGACTCTACGCGTTTTTCCGTTTGGGATTTATGTTTTAAAAAAAAAAAAAATTTTTTTTGGCAAAATTTTCTTCATAAATTTATTTCTAATTGCAAAAATGTTGATTTGGTAGAGAAACAGTATATTAATGGATTAAAGAAAATGTACTTATTAATTTTTCTCAATTTATTTCAGCAAAATCGAACTAGTCGTTCTCGAGTTATGTCAAACTACGTTTTTGCCAACATTTTACAACTAAGCGAAAAAACATCAAGATAAGGAAAAAATGTAAAAGGTCATAAAAAAAAACTGGCACATACGAACGCAAAACCCTTTGAGGGTTTTAATATACTGACCTAGTACCATCACCCCGACTTGGAATTTCTCACCCCCCAGATTGGCTGTTGTACCGTGTTATTTGGTTGAGAATGGTAGTTTTCTCGCTGGTGACTGTAGTGATCGTTGGATCTGTTGTTATAATTATTCTTGTCGTGGTTTTGTCTATTATTCCTGTTATAATGTTGATGATAGTAGTTTTCTCGCTGATGATTGTTCTGATTATTGGATCTGTTGTTATAATTGTTTTCAAAATAAAATTGTTACTGTGGCGAATTTTTTTTGAAAACAACTTCGGCGAGAAAAAAAACTGCGAACAGTTATTCGATGAGCTAAGATCCACTACTTTCAATAATACCACGGTTGATTTCTATAATGACATATACAGACTTAGGCGACTCAATAATAAAGCACTTTTGGTCCTTGGCGAAGCAGCCAACCAAGTAGCAATAGGTGGTTTTGTCTATTATTCCTGTTATAATGTTGATTATTTTGTCGAGAATAGTAGTTTTCTCGCTGATGATTGTTCTGATCATTGGATCTGTTGTTATAATTGTTTTTCTTCTTACTATCTTGTGTTTCATTATTCTGTTTTATGATCTGACCGTTTTTCCCATGTGGCTGTAACCGATTTCAAATAAAATATCCATTGCGGCTTCTAGGCTGTCAGGATTCCTACACGTTAATACAGTTCGCATTGGTTCTGGCATCTTGTTTTTGAAGATGTGTAATGCGTATCTCTTATTATTAGTTGCTACTTGGTTGTCTGCTTCGCCTGTATAATATGTGATTATAGAAATCAACCGTGGTATTATTGAAAGTAGTGGATCTTAGCTCATCGAATAACTGTTCGCAGTTTTTTTTCTCGCCGAAGTTTTCAAAAAAAATTTGTTACTGTGGCAAATTTCCCATTAATTTTAGTTTTGGAACGAGTTCAATCGTTGACAAGAATTAATTGGAATTCGCCGAATAAAAAGCTGTATTTTAAATAATCACCCTTATTCTGATTGCCGTCGTCAACGTCGTCGTCAATTTAATATCAATATCACTTCGTTTCAATATAATATCACATCAACGCATTTTTGGTATTCCGTATCATTATTGTCTTGACGTTGACTGTTTATCGATAACTTCAATAAAAAAAATCACATACCTAACATTTTTGCATCAGATTTTGTATCTATTCATCCAATTGTTGAAAAATGTTTTTTGTTTCTGATTCAAGTGATGAAGAAAATAAAAAGAAACTCATTTTACAGAGAAAGACACTGCGATATAGGTCTGATGTCATGAAAAGCAGCTCCTTTTCTTTGACTCTTATCTTCAAAGATTTAATTTTCATTTCCGCTTCGTGCTCCTCATTTTTTCTTTGTTCTTTGTTTTCCATAAGCTTTAGTTTTTTTTTGTTCCACCTCAAATAGTTTCTTTTGGTAACTACAGGTGTCCTTTATAGTGCGCTTAATAGAAACCAAAGTGTTTGATATCTCTGTCAGCACCTTTTCTTGCATGTTGCTATGGTTTTCTAAGAGGTTTTGACGGTCAGTTGGTTTTTTTCGATTGACTGGAGTTGCAGCTCTTAAGGGTAGTATATTTGTGGACTTTGACCCGGATGGAGTGGCTCTTGAACTGCTCCCGTTCCTTGATGTTGAAGGCTCCTCCTGTTCCAGTAACATTTCTTCAGAGTGAACAGTTGTTTCCATCTCTATAACTGGGTCAACACCGAGCACTTCAGTGACAAGTTCCTCATAACTTGCTGCAACACCATGAGCTGATCCTTCAGGATTTATCTGTTTTTGAAACTGCAGCAGGTTTGCAACAGCTTCTTCTAACGGGCTCAGTGTAATATATTTATTTTCACCGCCACCTGTTGCTCTCATCTCCGATTTGTTTTCAACCATTTTCCTTTTGACTTTGAACTTTAAGTCTCTCCAAACCTTAACGAAAATATTTAATTTTATTAATCTACAAAAAACCAGGGATATAAGTTAGTAACCTTCTGCCAGCCATCACCATCTCTACTCGGTGGTCCGGAAGCATTCAAAACACTTGCAATGTTCTCCCATTGCTAGTTAAAATTTGTTGGCACTGTTCCTCTTTTGAAACCTTTTGCTAAGGATGGATTTTTCTCCAACTCTTCAACAAGTTTTTGGAACTGTTCATTATTTGTAATTTTCATATTTGCACTTTTACTTTTGCTTTTGGTTTTTTTTTTTATTTTAACAGCAAACTTAGTCGTTACCAAAAACTGCGACGACAAAAACAGAGTCGTATCAATTCAATAACAACGCAAATATCATTTAGAGAATACCGAGTTCTGTCAATAGTTATCGAAAAACGACTAAGCGAATACCAAGTATCAACAGTCGTCGCAAAATGTCGTTGTTTTGTCTTGACGACGACAATCAGAATAAGGGTGAATGCAAACTTGCATTTAAATATATCGAAGAAAGGTAGGAATGCATTGTTTCTTTGCACTTCTTTCTTTTGATTCAAAATATTTGTCAGCACTAAGAGTGTGTTGACACAATTTGTATCTCTCAATAATTATGTCTGGTTCAATAATTATGTTTTTTTTTTGGTGACAATTATGGAATGCATTCAAAAGAATTAAGTTATGTACAAACAGGAAACATGTGTGACAAAAACAATATATTTAAAAAGAACGACAATGTACAATGTTAAGAGAAAGGTAATAATTTATTAAATGAGTATGGGGTGGGGTGTTATCGTAACTGTTATACCCGACCAAAGTCCCTGGAAGGAAAAAAAATATTTTTTTTCGGTTTGCAGGTCGGTATCACACTCATACCGCAAATTTATTTAATGTAGTGGTCACTTGGTGTTTATGGGGATGGCAAACCGCAGTGATCCTCCGGCGGTAAGGAAACCATAATCCTTGTGGTCGAGCCATACCACTGGTTTCCCCGGACTCGGTTAGGACAGCTATGACCATGAATATGTGACCGCGATTCATTTAGAACAGCACATCATCTTGAAAAACATGATGTGACGTTCCGAAGATGCCGCGGAAAAAACAAAAGTAAAAGGAATTAATATTATATAAAAATATAAAAACCTAAGAAAATCACGAAAACCAAAAACATTTTTAATAAAATTAAGAAGTGTGTAATATACTTAGAAGCCGATGTCCATCGATGAATTCAGGTAGTGCACCGTTGCATAAAAGTGTATGAATGGGAGTTGTCATATCACGATTAGTGAAATACGTATGCTACGTGTTGTTCTCAGCCGTAGTAAATTGATTTCTTGAATGGAATTGGTCGACGGTTGCATGAAAGCAAATTCCGAAATTGTGGTGGGAGAATAGGAATTCAAAAGTTTAATATTACGAGAATTGAACAAAAGTCCAATAAAAAGGGACAATTGCTTTATGTGGAATATTGGCTTAGGATAAGTCTAAGTGGGCTATAGAGTTTGAAGCCGATGCTGAATTACCACCATCGTTAATATTTTTGATTGGCGGCGGCTCAGCTAAATCGATTATGGTGTTGTTTTAATCCAAAAACATAGTTTTCACAATGTATATATAATGTGAAATATGTATATATAATGTGAAATGAGTCAGACAAATCCTTCGCGATAAATTAAAGTTTTTGCATCATCAAGTGTATAATTTTAGCACAGACTCTAAAAATTCACACATTTTTATATATTACGTATAATAATTTTTTAATTACCGACCGCAGTCGATTCGCTTTACGTGTAAAATGCTGAATCTACTCGGCGACGTGTAGCTGCCGGTTGGAACTCAGAATATCATTGCAGTAAATTCTTCAATTTATGACAAGCCACAGTTAATCAAACTCCCATTCAACTAAAACGAAATTTTCGCACCCATAAGAAATACATGTAGCAAAGCAAACGAAATTTACCAATGGTAAATTCCGTTTAGTTATTTTCTTTTGATGGTACTAAGCTGAAACGAAAAGGTGGCGTGCTTTGCAACTGCTACAGAGGTTTACAGAGATTGTGTAGACTTTAATCACCATCAGCAAACGAAAATTTATGTCTTGATAATTGTTTGGCCAAGGAATTTGCAAAAAAAAACAAATGTTGTGAAGTTGTTTTTGAAGTTACATTTAAAAGAATATGATTAAAATCATTTATTTAAAAACAAATAACAGCTGCTTATTCTACACAGCTCTACAATACAATGCTTCCGTCTAGAGATAAATACATATACAAACTTATAAGTGAAAATTTAGGGTGAATACTAGGCTTTACGCATACATGTCATACACATATGCAAACAAAATCTACCTGATTTCATTCATATCGGGCTTCTGATGTCAATTTCCAAAGAAATTGTAATGGATTGTGACACGGAATCGGGTAAATGTGACTTTAAAATATATATATATATATATTATATATATATATATATATATATATATATATATATATATATATATATATATATATATATATATATATATATATATATATATATATATATATATATATATATATATATATATATATATATATATATATATATATATATATATATATATATATATATATATATATATATATATATATATATATATATATATATATATATATATATATATATATATATATATATATATATATATATATATATATATATATATATATATATATATATATATATATATATATATATATATATATATATATATATATATATATATATATATATATATATATATATATATATATATATATATATATATATATATATATATATATATATATAGAAGGGAGCACTTTTGGGGCATGGGAAAAATTTGTTTTTTTTTTACCCTTAGGTCCCTTTCTCTATTGCTGTCGCATATGTAAATTTAAAATAAAATATGTAATCCGGAACGTTACGTTTCAATTAATTGAATTTTCAGAATAGATGGCTTTTTTCTACCGTATGAGTCGAAAAAGTACATTTTACAAAAGCAAAAAGTACAAATTTGACAATCGTATTTTGCATCTCTGTTTCCAATACGATAAGATGAAGTAATAACCACATAGTCGTAACGAGTGCATGTATGTTAGACCAGATAGAATTTACGGCACTGTATATGAGTCATTCCATGCCAAACGGTACGATTTTGGGCAAAAATTTAACGCAATGATTCCGATTTTTATGAAAATTTGCAGATTTGGTCCTCTAGCAATTCTATTTCATCTGCGATTAGAAAAAAAATATAATTTTTTTTTTCAAAATTTATGACCAATTGAACTTTGGTAAAATGGAGATTTTATCAAGGAGGTGTGTTCATTCAGTCGCATGTAACTCCGGAAATACTTGACCGATTTTACTCTGCTATACCTTATTTTGAAGGTAATTTTAAGCACTTCTAAAATAACGAAACGGTATGGCATAACGCCATAGAATTTTTTAAGTTTGTATCATTTTAATCCTTTTATTTCGATTTTGAAAATGATTACATCTTTTTTTATTTTTGAAATTTTGCAGGCGTATTCTTACAGGTCTGTTTTACCGACTGTGTAAGTTTTAAAGTGGTGAAATAATGCGTTCTATTTTTAAAAATTTTTTTTTACCTTATACCTTTTTCACTTTGACGAATATAGAAAATATAATATAGAAAAAAAATATTTTTTAATAGTTTATTGACACAAGATATAACAACAACAAAAAAACAAAGAAAAAAAGAAATAAAAAAATGAGTAATGAAATAAATGTTAAATAAATAAATGTTTACTTAGAATAGTTTGTGGTTCAGGACTCAATTCGGGGCGCTCACTGGAATAACGACCAGGTTACAATCCATCCATTTGCAATATATTATAAAAAGGATGATAAAGAGGTTTGTTGTAATTACGTTGCAATATCCGAATGTCTGAAACATGATACAATAGCCGTGCACGTATTCCAGGAGGGGCTTGTAAAATTTTTAAAGAAAACCTTAGGACCTGTAAGTAAAATATTTTACTTTTCTGATGGCGCAAGCGTACAATACAAAAACAAGAAAAACTTTTTAAATCTGACGTTCCACGTAGAAGATTTTGGAATACCAGCGGAATGGCATTTTTTTGCAACGTCTCATGGCAAAGGGCCCTGCGATGGTCTGGGAGGAACAGTCAAAAGACTAGCAGCACGTGCAAGCTTGTCCAGCCTCATAAATCCCATTAATAGTGCCGTCAAATTTTATGATTGGGTGAATAAAAACGTGAAGAATATTCATACAGAATTCTTCAATAACTATCAATATCAAGATAGGGCGAAACACCTGAAGGAGCGTTTTGAAAAAGCGAAAACAATTTCTGGAACTCTTGGCTACCATGCATTCATTCCACAACCCGATAAAATAATGAAAGTCCAGACAAAATCATCTTCTGAGCAGTACTGTATGAAGATGGTATACAAGGCATAACATTTATTTCATTACTCATTTTTTTATTTCTTTTTTTCTTTGTTTTTTTGTTGTTGTTATATCTATTAAAAAATATTTTTTTTCTATATTATATTTTCTATATTCATGGAAGAGAAAAAGGTATAAGGTAAAAAAAAAATTTTAAAAATAGAACGCATTATTTCACCACTTTAAAACTTACACAGTCGGTAAAACAGACCTGTAAGAATACGCCTGCAAAATTTCAGAAATAAAAAAAGACGAATCATTTTCAAAATCGAAATAAAAGGATTAAAATGATACAAACTTAAAAAATTCTATGGCGTTATGCCATACCGTTTCGTTATTTTAGAAGTGCTTAAAATTACCTTCAAAATAAGGTATAGCAGAGTAAAATCGGTCAAGTATTTCCGGAGTTACATGCGACTGAATGAACACACCTCTTTGATAAAATCTTCATTTCACCAAAGTTCAATTGGTCATAACATTTAAAAAAAAATTTTAAAATTTTTTTCTTGAAACACGTATATAATATTTTTAAGAGAAGAATGCATACACAAACTAGTTAAGCAATCCAAGCTTGTGATGTAAAAAATGCGTACCGTTTGGCATGGAATGACTCATATGTGTATAAATAAACATAGCAGCACTTTTTATTTTTAGGTTTTTTTTGTTATGTTCGTTTTTACTCTTTCAACATTAAGTACACAGCATATACAACTTTAAAAAGTTCGATTGGCGTTAATATGTGAACTTTTTTTTATAAAAACGTTTTGTTAAGCAAATAGATTTTTCACTGAATTTCATCCGCAGACGAAAAAATTACATTTGGTTTTACTTGATCCTCATTTCAAAAAGCATTAGCTCAAAACTGACAGCTCGTTGTAATGCTGCGATGTTTCGAGTTCAAATCCCAGGAGCTCTCTCACTTTTTTTGTAAAGAAGTATGACTTTTTTAGGGGCATATCGTAAATGTCACCAGAACAATAAAATCCAATTTGTAAGGCAAAAGTTCTGTCAAGTTCCGAGTTTAATTCCCCATAGTCCACCAAATTTTTTTAAGTAATATGATTTTTCATTTTATATTATTATATTTATATTATATGTAAAAACACTAATTGGTTGGCGATGTGCCCCTAAAGGGAACTCCAATAATGACGTCCATATTTTAGCAAGACATTTAGTGCATGCCATATATCTCCGATCTGAAATCGGTCTAGGATATATCGTAAATTAGGTCGTGATCTACTCTCTCAGACATATCTGGGGACATCTCGATGGTCGATTAAGGTCGACCGGAAGTGCCTCTAAAGCGAACTCCAATAATGACGTCCATATTTTAGCAAGACATTTAGTGCATGCCATATATCTCCGATCTGAAATCGGGCTTGGATAAATGTAAATTAGGTCGTGATCCACTCCTGCAGACCTAGCTGGGGATATCTCGATGGTCGAATAAGGTCAACCGGAAGTGTCCCGAAAGGGGCCTCAAAAAATTACATGTTATCGAGAAAATGTGTTAATATACAATCATCGCAAAATGTTTTTTTTTCTTATGTGTTTTTTTAATTAATAAATTATTACTTTTCATAAATTTATCAATAAATCTGTATACTTTTATAATATATTTCAAAGATTTAACGAAAAAGAGATGAATTTCGAAATTTATCAGTCAAGCAGCAAAATTTCTCAGTCGCGCTGCACATTACGGTGTTTCGGTCTCGGACAAATTTAAGTTATAAATTTATCTTCACACCCTTAAACAATATGGCGCTACATGCCACATGTCATCGAAACAATCAATTAATTGAAGGAAACTTTTGGTGGGCGCATTATATCGAGTCAGGGTCGGTGGCCTCCATGTTCGTGAAGTCGCTAGTCTATGCATATAAGCGCAACAAGATTAAAGCCTTGGAATAAGATATTTGGCGCGGTATAACTGGCTTTCGGCCTCAAATGCTGCAAAAAGTATTCGAAAATTGGGCCTCTCGGCTGGAATTTATTCGAGACAGCCGCGGCTGTCACTTGCCCGAAATCATTTTTAAAACATAATTGCACACCATAATCTTTATAATAAAGCTAAATTCTTGGCCATAACATAAAATTATATGCGTTTTATTTCTTCTTGAGAAAAACACATCTGAAAAAACATTATTTATGTTTTTTGACATCGTCTTAAAATTCTTTTGACCGGATATATTTATTGATATATAAATTACACTTCATATATTGATTATAAGATTATATTGTGGCAATTATATTATAATATGGATGTATGTGAATCATACATTTGTTGTGAGGATCGCAATATTGCTGTGAGGATCATAGTACGGTTATATATTGACCATAATATGTGTAGTAGTTGTCTCTGGTTATTTGGGATCTTTCTCCAAACAAAAGATTTATTTTTGCCAGATTGTCGGCCTTTGCTGGTATGCTGGCGTTTAGAGCGGCTAAGATCGCCGGACGGGCGTGGTTCTTGCCAACAATCTGGACATGAAGACAGGTACAATAAACACATAATCATACCAGACTTAAATTGATATAAAACACGCAGCGGACACCACGAAAGATACGGACCCGAAGCAAGACACAAAGGTAAGGAAAATCAACACTGAAGTATGCACTCACTACAACCATCACGAAAACTCAACGTCTTGGCGGCTGTTTTGCCAACGAACTCTTAGAGTCGGAAATCAAACTCCACCGTGATACCTCCAATTATTTCTGTATCCCATCTCCAATACCTCTACTTACCCCTTGCCTTTCCCTACTACCCTTGCCTTTTATGAACTAGAAGTTCATATTAAATAGATTTCTCTTAAATTGGTTTTACAAAAGAATCCAATCGTTAATATTCAAAAAAATTAACATAAACTATTAACGCACATTCGAACGGATTGCTTGAATAATAATTTAATTCTTTCAAATACAAAAATCAAGAAAATGTAATTTTGAATTTAACCAGAAAAGTTGAACAAAAATAGTAAAATATTTTTTCTATAATTTTAGCCTCGTGACGGCACCTCTGAAGCAACTGCCGGAAACCTTGTGGCAGGTTTTAACAAGATGGCCGCCTGGTTTTGAACTGGTGGGTGTATGGTATGGTCGGTATCCACAGTAAGCTGTACTGTATCAAGTAAGTATTCGGTAACCTTGTCGTCCGTTTTGTCCGGTATATTAATTTACAATTTATGTTCCTTTTCAGATAAATGAAATTCCTTCTGTGGAAAAGAAATAGGCGTGGATTTTTGGGCAAAAACCCTGCCTTACGTGTGATTTCCCTAGGCTTGAGCTCAACCCTATCGATACTAACGCGCACTTTTCTATTTTCAATAGGTATGCCTTACGTGTGATTTTCCTAGGCTTGAGCTCAACCCTATCGGTACTAACGCGCACTTTTCTATTTTCAAAAGGTATGTTAACAACGTTTCCTACACCGATATTTCTTTTACTATTATCCTATTTCTTTTATTAAAAAAACTAAATTATTCTGTTTACTTTGTTTTCTTTCAGGTTTTATTGTCGGGTGTAGTTGTCAGCGGATACTACCTAGCAGCTACCAGAATTGGCGCTGTGAAATCTGCTGCTCCCTCGGTGGATTAGTCTCGGTGGCGGAAAATGGCGGATGTATTGTTGTTTTTAAGTTTTAAGTATTTTTAAGCTTTGTTTTTTTTTGTAAAATTATTTACCAATCTAAAATGTCTTGTTTTAAAAAAAATATTTTTTGTTTATCGCCAAGTGTTGTCGCTTTTTGTACTTTTGTTGTTTATTTGTATTTTTGTTCACTGATTTTGTTTTTGTTTTAAAATCAAACTCTTATCCAAAAGTTACGTATTTCCTCGCCAGACCAACCTTTCGTCTCAGGAATCAAAATCAAAGAGAAGGAAAAAAAAGGAAGTTTCCATTTTTTCCTCAAAAAACTTTTTGCTTTCCCTCTTCCTAATTTTCAGTTTTTCTTTTCTTTCATTTTCTTTATTATTTTGTCTACTCCTCTACAGCTGTTCGAAGGGTGCTGCCAAGTTAACCACCTTGTTTGGGCTTTTTGTTATGTTTGCGCAAACGCTAATAACCCTTTAAGGCGCACATGACAAACCCAACCATTCTGCGATCCGTCTCTGGATGCAGAATGGGAGGAAAATAATGGATTTAGGGCTATTCTTTACGTTTGTATAGATTTTGAGGATATTTCTGGGATTTTGGTTATTCTCGGTAATTTTGGGTATTTTGGTCTTTTCCACACATTCTACATTTTACATTAGCGATCTGGCAACTCCAAACACGGAATTCTAATTTTGATTACTAATTTGGAATAATCTAATTTGTTTCATCTCTAGCAAAAGTATGTTTTGCCATCCCTGACAAAATGACGCCAAACAACACATGAATGAGGAAACTACCGGACGGACAGCGGATAGATTGTAGCAATTAAGGTAAGTACAGTGTAGTTTTAATAAAGTGAAAAAGTTTAGGGAAAAGTGATTTGTGAGATTAAAAAAAATTAAACGAAAATGTGGTGAAACCACTAAAGCGTAATGTAGTGGGAAAAAAGAAAAATTGAGAAAAAAAACTAGTGGCTGTTTAATAGAGCGGGCAAACTAAATTTATAAATTTGCAAAAAAAAATGGTTGATTATTCGAAACAGTTAATCTGGAATTCTTGGAATTGTTTGTGTGTGTTTTGGTTTCATATGTGTGAATAAAAAGCGTATTGACAGAAAAAAAATTTATGAATGTCGGTAAGACTATAGTGTTAGTAAAAAAAATGGTACAGGTTGAAGAAAGAGAACCTACCAAAAAACAAAATACCAAAAATCCTCTGTTCAAATGAAAGAAAAGAAAATGAATTAAACAAGGCCATTGTGATTGACGATTTGGCCAATGCATTTACAAATCGAAACGAATTAATTATCAACATTACTATAAAAATCCAAATGGTGTTTTTTGTGAAACACCATTCTTCTGGAATCCAAAACTGTTGCCTGCATTGTATATTTGAAAATCATTTCTTATTTTTGCTGCCTCACTCTTATCCTTCAAGTAACGAAAATTGGAATTGCTTCTTTACTTTATTAATTAATTACTTTTTGAACACTTTGGTTTTAATGGGAAAAATGTGCATCAAAAAAAAAAAAACAGTGCAAAGCGTTGCAAAATTACTTTTATACTGACGACAACACATATGCATTGAATTCCTAAACTCAGACCATGGGCTACATTCTCCTCTCCCATTGACGATAAATTCCAGAGAAGCCAGGCTGGATACAACTGGCAGGCCTTTATATATCAAATGTATTGGCCCGCCTTAATCCTTCGACCTTTGACTCGTAATACTGTTATCCGGATTCAAATTACGACCCTGCCCTGGTGACTAACACGGCCTAGTTCTTAATGTCATAGTTACCCTGGACGCTACAAAGGCTGTGCACCAATAGGTAGTGTCGGTTCTAAATGTAACCACTTTGAAAACGCTACAATTCTTACAGGTCAAACTCGGGGAACTCATTGTTGTACTCTAGCTTCGGCCTACTTTGGAAACCTCCTCAATTAGGATGTGTTTCAGCTTCCATCTGCTTCATTGCATATATATGCTGTCGTATAAACGAACAAAACGAAATTCACCTACTTGCTTTAACAGGCTCTGCCGCTTGGAGCATTACAAATCTTATCATTCGTTTAAAAAGTTCAGAAGTTCAAAAAAAACTTCGAGGAATAAATTAAGAGAAAGTTAAATGCTAAAATAAGTTTTACTTAAGGTTTCAAATCGTTTCCGTGGAAAACTCCTAATATTTTGCCCTGCAAATCTTCTTCTTCGTAAAGGCTATTTCCAACAGGTCGCACTTTACGACATTTAAAAAATTTTCTGCCCAACTTTGCGTTGAAATTATTTTTGAAATCGCTCTGCTGGAAACTTCGGCGATAAACCTTTCGACCCGGAATGAACCTTACTCTACGGCTACGCATGTTATTCGTTTTCTCATTTTTCACATGAGCATCATGCAGATTCTTCCTGATTTTGTCTCTTATAAGGTCTAGCTTCACTGACACAGGCAGAATCGCGGTTTCTGCATCACTAAGTAACTGCAGTTGTTTGGCTAATTGATAAACGCTGCCATGGTTTACCATATTCATTCCGAAAAGAGAAAAGTATGGCGTGACCCCAATGGTGCTATGTTGGGATGACCTAAGAGAACACTCTATCTCAGACAGGTGTTTATCCCACTCACGTTGATCAGTACCAATATACGAACGTATGGCTGACAGTATAGATTGATTTATTCGTTCTGAGGCATTGGCCTGTGGTGAATGCATGGCTGTCCTCATATGGGAAATTCCAAAGTTTTTGATGACGTCGGCGAACTCTTTACTGGTAAATTGTTTTCCGTTGTCTGATACCAACGTGTCCGGCGCTCCAAACTAATGGAAAACTTCAGAAATTAAAAACTTTATTACATTTTTAGTGCTGGCTTTAGGCAGAGCCCTAAGAAGGACAAATTTTGTCAAGTGGTTAGCATTATAAAATATAGGCGTTGCCATTTTTCGAGCGCGGGTATGGACCTAAAAAGTCAACATAGATTCGCTGGAATGGGCGCTCCACTTGGCTTTCATTTTCCATCGGAGGCCGTAGCGTTTAGTTTGCTGGTTTGGCTTCTTTGCAGGCCTGGCAGTTTTGACTAAAATCCCGAATCTGCGCATTCATATTCGGCCAATAAAAATATTCTTTTACTCGTTTCAAAGTTTTGTGGAAACCTCCATGAGAAACCAGGGGCGGACAATGAGCTTTTGTAATAATATCGCTAGTAAGTGAAGATGGTAACCACAACTTCCAAGCGAAATCCTCATTAATTACAATGTCATCATAATGTCTCAGGTCGGGTAAACGAGTAGAATTCTCTTCGATTGGGCAATTAAATCAATATATTCATCAGTTTTAAACGCGACTGATCCTAAGTCCACAAAACTGTGTAGGTCGGTTACTACTTCTTCCATATCGTACCGAGATGTCGGGCACTATATTTTGGCTTCCTTGACGGTGCTCTATATCAAAGGCATAAGACTGAACATGCAAACTCCACCTTGCCAGCCTTCCGCTCTGATCTTTGTGTGACATTAACCACTTAAGCCTACTGTGGTCTGTGATAACAGTGAATGCCATCAACTTTATATATGGTCTAAACTTCTTAATGGCCATTACTACCGCCAAGCACTCCCTCTCTTTTTTTATATATGCTTTATTTGCATTATTGAATCTGCTCCAAAGGAGCCTAACAATAAGTATACGAATCTTAAGTATAATTCAATAATGAATCCTAGTATGGATTTCTTTAAATGTGGATTTCTGCTAATTGGCAGGAATTTAAATTAATTTGGTCAAAGTAGTATATAACTGGTATGGATCACATGTCTGAGAATTTTATACCTGGTTTGGCTTAAACCTCGTGATAAAGGGCCTGAAGACTCTTACAGGCATTTACAGAGTGCTCGCGGTATTATGTAGAGCGAAGAACCCTAGTTATGCACGGATAACTCTAGAATAGCAGAGTGGACGACGTAATTTAGGTTTTGTAGGTTTTTAGGGTTGACTGTTTTGAGGATCACGTATGAGAACATTTAAGCCAAGTGACGTAGAATAAAGGATACTACACAGTCTTTTTTGAGTGTTCGTCCGCGATTGATAAAGATCACGTATAAGAGCGTTTAAGCCACGTGACGTAGAAAAAAGAATTCTACACAGTCTTTCGGGTTCGTGTGTTCGTGATTACTGTTACGGATAAAGAACAAGTGTAGATTAGGAAACACGGCGTTCGTTTCTCCGAAGTCTTAAAGAGCTTGGGCTGCACAATAATTGTCTAGCAAGTATGTTAACATGCCGTTCGAGCTTCTCTTTGTGCTTTACATTGATTTTTTGAATTTCCTCTTTAACGAGAGGTATTTTTAAGTCTCGGTGGATGTTTTCATTCCTCAGATATCAAGGGGCACCGGTAATGAGCCGCAATGTCTTGGATTGAACTCTTTGGATTTTGTCGAGATTGCTCGAGCTTGCTTTGCCCCATAGCTGGACACCGTATAACCAGATAGGTTTGATTGCACTGTTGTATATCACGACCTTATATTCAAGGCTTAGATTTGAGTTCGCGTTTAGGAGCCAGTGAAGTTGATGGACCTTAAGTTTCAGATGAGTTTTCTTGGTTTCGTTTTGACTTCTCCAGGTGAGTCGGCGATCCCGGTGGATTCCAAGGTATGTAACATGATCAGTTTGAGAAAAAGGGATATTGTTTAGTTTCAATGTCGGACAAGTGTGAAAGTTACCTGTGTGCATTTAGCATCATTGACTTTTATTTTCTAGTCAGAGAGCCAAGACTCTACTCGTCTGAGATGTACACCTAGATTCATATATGCAATATCCTGCTTTTTATGTGCGGCCATTATAGCGGTATCATCGGCAAAAGTGTATGTTAGCACGTTTGGGCTGGTAGGGATATCTGCGGTAAACAGAAGGTAATGGATAGGCCCCATTACGCTTCCTTGGGGCACACCTGCTAGTATTTCGCGGTCATCGGTGACGTGTTGCCCACATTTGACTCTGAATCTGCGGTTTTCTAAGTAAGACTCAAGAACTTGATGCGTATTTACAATATTCTCTTGTTCGATGATGCTGTGACCTTCCCGGAATCCAAACTGATGGTCTGGTATTATGTTATTTGACACGAGGAACGGTTTTATTTTCGATAAAAGAATTTTTCAAATAGTTTGGATAAGCAGGGAAGCAAACTGATCGCCCTGTATGAGGAAGGTATTGATTTGTCCTTTCCTGGCTTTAAACTTTAGGAAAGTACGTCTCAAAGTAGAGTTAAATAATTTTGCCAGGAACTTCACAGCAATATATGGAAGTTCCAAGATCATTTTAGGCGTGATAATACCATATCCAGGTGCTTTACCTGGATTCACGGTTTCTTTAATGAGATTCAGAGCTTCATTTGCGTTAGTAAACAATGGAATTACGGCAGACATTTTATCATCAGGTGGAAGGAGGTCGCTACTTGCAGGATTTGGGCGAAATACCTTGGACAGATGGTTTGCAAAAACATTGGCTTTTTGGCTTCTGATATTGCCCACTCGCCATTTGCGTCGCGTATTGGAAATTGCGTTTCGGTCGGCATACTAGTATTTCTTAATGTTTTCCATAATGAGAATTTGGTTGAAGCTGTCGGAGTTAAACTTGCAATGAAACTAACACGCTGTCTACTGTGTTCATTTCTAAGTGCGCTTTGCAACCTTTTAGTAGCTACAGTCAGTCTTAGTCGGGCCGCTGGTGACCTATTTCGCTGCCATTCGCGACGGAACCTCCTTCTTTCACTTACAAGGTGCTCTATTTCCCGGTTAGTGTAATTATTTAAACAATTTGTCGCTTTTATTTGTCTGTGTGTAGCGTGAATGGCCTCCTGTTCCAGGATCACGTTCAAGTTGGATACGTTGTTATCGATCTCTTCCGCGTTAGAAATTAGATGATTCGAATCTAAATGACTACTAATGTACTTCCTGTATTTTAACCAGTTAGTTGTGTATGAAGTAAGTGTATGAAGTAAGCCTTAGTCTACAAGTCTGTCTTCTCGTGAAGAAGAAATATAACTGGCGAGTGGTCTGACGTTAAGTCAGGGCAGGTACTAGCAGGTAAGTTAGATTTACTAACTGCTCTTATTATACCGAAGTCTATCAAGTCATGTTTTTTGTTAATATCAGAAGGCCAATATGTAGGTTGACTGGGAGATATAGATCCAATATATTTTGACGTCGCATTCGCATGACACAGCTGGTTTCCCCTAGGGTTTACTAAACGGGATCCCCACTGCGTATGTTTGGCATTGTAGTCACCAGCAGCATTAAAGTTGCGTCCGAGACCATTGAAAAAGTTCAGAACCTTACCGTCGGGGTGGTGAGTACCATAAAATCTAAAAGTAGGTATCTGAAAATTGTATTTGTCTGTAAGATGCGTTTCCGATAGTAGCATTATATCAATATTCTGCCGATCTAGGTACTCTGTCAGTTCGTGTCTATGTTGGTTCACACCGTTTGCGTTCCATGTACATATCTAAAGATGGCCAATTTTTTGGTAAGTATAATTTGAATTAACTGATTCTGGTTTCGCATGAATTCTTGCATCATTGATTGCATAGTTGACATGAACATATTTATACTCTGTACCAGTTGTTGAATCATTGATTCAGAGTTACCAAGTTGTTGCACTGGGGCATTAGGTGTATGCGCTCTTAGAACATTCGCGTATGTTATACCGTTTGTAATACCGTTTCCGTCGCTAGAGTAAACTGGAGTCTGTTGGATGTCGACTATAGGGTTCGGCGCGTTTCGGTTTGAAATGAGTTTACGCTTCTATTCTAGTTTATGCTTAAGTTCTTTGTAAACCCTACGACCTCTGTAGTTTGCGGTATGTTGTTCCCCGCAATTACTGCACATTTTCTGTTCCTGTGATTTTACTTTGCAAACGGATGATTGGTGTAGATCACCACATACAACACAAACGGTTGAACGTTATATTGGCGCGGACTTTGCCAACTATTCGGTGGGGACTGCCATCTGCTGTTAATGAAAGAATACAAACTGTTTATTTCTAAACCCGCTTTCGCAAGAAAATCCATGCAATTCTTACCTAAGCACGAAACCATCGCGCCGCTATCCAATAAACCCTCGATCTGTTGGCCGTTTATAGACAACTTGGTGTATAACCGCGTATCGTCTCCCTCATACAATGCTGCTGAGGCTATTTCCTATTTTCTCCTTTTATACCTCTCCCTCGCCTTCATCACTCGACTCGACACCTGTCCAAAAATTCTTTCCCTCGCTTCTTTGTATGCCTTTATTCGGACCCGATTTTAGTCTCAGATAAACTTCAATCTTGAACTGGGTCTACACCGGAGTCGACCTCGCCTCCCCAGTTTGAGACGAGTCCCTTTGCCGGTTTCCCTAACACCTAGGACAATCTGGAGTCGCTACTCCTTCCTTACCGCACTAGTAACAGAAATATTTACACGGCTTGTTGCAGACAACCTTCGCATCCACAATTCCAGCATTTGTAGCGGGTTTGATATCGAATGGCATCTACCTCCAATTCTTGCCACACGCCGTCCTCCTCCCAGGCGATCTCATGCACTCTCGGTGGGATACCTCGGCTATATTGTTGCCTGTGTGTAAATATGAGGTTTTCAGCTCTTTTCACCTCCCTATAGAACTCGCCTAGGGACTGGACTCTCGCCGAAAAAATCATTTGGGCGAGCGATGGTTTCAGGTTGCCCCTCATAATCTCTACCATCTCGTGCTCGGCATAAGGAAACCTCTGCTGATTCCGTAACTTTAGAACGGCACAATAAAAATCTTCAAACGTCTCTTGCGGAAGCTGGCGGCGATTTAGAATGCGCATCTGTATTTGGAATTCGTTTTTAAATTCCTGGTACTGCGTTAGCAACGCACTCTCGATGTCTCCCCATGAGCGAAAATGGAGAAACTTGAGATGGTTCCTGTGCCAATCTAGAGCAGGTTTCTCAAGTAGTTGGTGAAATCAGGTAATAAATTCTTTTCCGGGCAGTTATAGTCTCGCTTCAGTTCACCAACTCGAAAGATGAATTTCTGGACCGTAATTGTCTTATATGTGCCGTCAAATTTCACACCCCATTTAGCCAGATTATATGCTCCGGATGGCTCAGAACGCTGACTAGGCAGATGTCTTTCCGAGCCGTCCGCTTGATCAGATGGCGGCGTCGGAAAACAAGGTTGCTGCGGCCATCGCGGCGATTGCTGGACATGAGATCGTTCTGGCCATATATCGGACGAGGCGGAGGCGCACCTACCCCTGAATTGGGAAAGTCAAAGAATCTCTGCCTCTCAGACGGTGGTGGTGAAGGAACATCATGTCCAATGCCGGAATGTGGCCTTGCAGGTGCTTGCTGCATAGACGCTGCACGATATCATCTTGGTGGCTGCATAAAGTTCGGAGGTTGTGCCCACGGTATCGATGGAATTTCATTTGATTGATGTTGCTGCCTGCTCGCCGACAAAGCTGATCCCTGAATATTGTGCGCTGGCCCAAATGGAGTGATACTTGGATTTGGCGCGCTATTTACGGCTATCGATCTCTAGGTGGCCTCTACGAGAGCTGGTAACAAGCGTTGAAAACACCCTTCTTGTTCTCTTCTAAGCTGTGTGTGAGCCAACCCCACCGCTGAATTGATAATATCTCGCATCCCGCTGGTGATTACTTCCCTCCCTCCTGCTGCTCTGGCCTATTTGCCTGGAATTCACGGCGAATATTTAGCGCTGTCAGGCTGCTCTAATCTGGCAACGGAATTTTGGTGGCTGTTTGGTTCGGCTCGTTGTCCAGATCTGACGCATCATGTAACATCGATGGAGCTAGGGTATGTATCGATGGCAGACTATACGAGCTGGTTGCTGCGGTTGTAGCTGGTAGGGTCACGGCTGGTTGGCCGGCTCGTTCATTCGGCGGATTCGTAGCGACTTCTACATTGTCGACGGGCGTGTCATTCGCCCCTCTATCGGTTGAACGCGTATTTACCATACTTTTGGACCGTACGAATATAAAAACCAAATAAACGAGGTATATCAAAACCCTAATCTAGAACACTAGGTGCTAAAATCCAAGGAAACAAGAAAAAGATAAAAAAAATTCAAACCCTATAGGACTTGACATGAAGAAAGAAAATAAAAAGGATTAAGACTAAAAATATCCAACTTCGAACCAATCGGAAATGGATAAATTGGCCTACTCTGACCAAACGAATGATAAAAGAAAGGAACGGCGCATGCGTAGATTTACGGGAATGCAAAGGTATGTAGAGGTAAGGATTAAAATTTGAGTGACTCGTGACGATTAATATTTTTTTCTTGCGGGTTTCATGAGTACATACTAAAAGATGAAAAGAACAAAGAACTGGAAAAATCGGAGATAGTTTCGAGCGGAGCCATAGAAGACAACAAATATGCTACAAACACTGTCATGGGTCAGGTGTCCTAAACGCTGTGTGACAGCACAATGTTGCCCTATGTCCACAGTCTTCCTAACAAACCGAAACGATAGTAAGTCCGTCTCTCAATAATTCGTACAACTAAACTCTTGGGCTATTGCTTTGTTTTAAAAAAAAGAAAATAATAAAAATTTACGTTGCTTTCCTGAACCAACCAAGTCCTAATCATTCACAGAACACTCAGCACCGCGTTTCCAAATGAAAAACGCTGTTCAGCGTGACTGAGGAGCCATGAAAATGATTAAGGCTTGGCGATCCAGGGATGCAAACAATGATGAACACACTTATGGGAAAAGATCAAAAACGAATTAAAAAATCTTCACTTAAAAAGCAATTAACCACTATTAAGTTGAGCGATTAAGTCTGAATTTTACTTGAAAACTAAATAATTTCCTTTCTTTTTTACGTAGGAAAAACTTCACCGCCTTTCTTCGACGTCGTTACGCGTTAGGGACTCTTGAATTACCTAAACGGACTACATTTTCTAAAGGACGCGAACACGAATTACCTACTTAAAAAGGATGGGCTATGAAACTAAATATGGCTTGCTTCGGGCCCCACGTTGGGCGCCATTTTGTATTAGCTGTCTCTGGTTATTTGGGATCTTAATCCAAACAAAAGATTTATTTTTGCCAGATTGTCGGCCTTTGCTGGTATGCTGGCGTTTAGAGCGGCTAAGTTCGCCGGACGGGCGTGGTTCTTGCCAGCAATCTGGGCACGAAGACAGGTACAATAAACACATAATCATACCAGACTTAAATTGATATAAACAGGCAGGGGACAACACGAAAGACACGGACCCGCAGCAAGACACAAAGGTAAGGAAAATCAACACTGAAGTATGCACTCACTACAACCATCACGAACACTCAACTTCTTGGCGGCTGTTATGCCAAGGAAATTACCCTCCCTCTTGGAGTCGGAAACCAAACTCCACCGTGATACCTCCAATTATTTCTGAGGTATCCCATCTCCAATACCTCTACTTACTCCTTGCCTTTCCCTACTACCCCTTGCCTTTTATGAACTAAAAGTTCATATAAATAGATTTCTCTTAATTTGGTTTTACAAAAGAATCCATTTATTATGAGATTTTCGTTAATATTCAAAAAAAAAAAATTAACGTAAACTATTAACGCACACTCGAACGGATTGCTGGAATAATAATTTAATTCTTTCAAATACAAAAATCAAGAAAAGGTAATTTTGAATTAAACCAGAAAAGTTTAAGCAAATAGTAAAATATTTTTTCTGGAGCAACTGCTGGAAACCTCGTGGCAGGTTTTAACAATATGGCCGCCTGGTTTTGAACTGGTGCTGGTGTGTGTATGGTATGGTCGGTATCCACAGTAAGCTGTATTGTTTCAAGTAAGTATTCGGTAACCTTGTCGTCCGTTTTGTCCGGTATATTAATTTGCAATTTATGTTCCTTTTCAGATAAAAAAATTCCTTCTATGGAAAAGAAATAGGCGCACTTTTACTATTATCCTATTTCTTTTATTAAAAAAACTAAATTATTCTGTTTACTTAGTTTTCTTTCAGGTTTTATTGTCGGGTATAGTTGTCAGCGGATACTACCTAGCAGCTACCAGGACTCGCGCTGAGAAATCTGCTGCTCCCTCGGTGGATTAGTCTCAGTTGGTGGCTGAAGTATTGTTGTTTTTAAGTTTTTAGTATTTTTAAGTTTTTTTTTTGTAAAATTATTGAACAATCCAAAATGTCTTGTTTTAAAAAAAATATTTTTGTTTATCGACAGGTGTTGTCGCTTTTTGTACTTTTGTTGTTTATTTGTATTTTTGTTCACTGTTTTTGTTTTAAAATCATACTCTTATCCAAAAGTTTCGTATTTCCTCGCCAGACCAACCTTTCGTCTCAGGATTCAAAATCAAAGAGAAGGAAAAAAGGAAGTTTCCATTTTTTCCTCAAAAAACTTCTGGCTTTCCCTCTTCCTAATTTTCAGTTTTTCTTTTCTTTCATTTTCTTTATTATATTGTCTACTTCTCTACAGCTGTTCGAAGAGTGCTGCCAAGTAAAACACCTTGTTTGTGCTTTTTGTTATGTTTGAGCAAACGCTAATTGCCCTTTAAGGCGCACATGACATGTGGTTATTGAAATCATAGTATGGTACTGTTCGTAATATTCTAATAATATTTTGGTAACTAGAATCAAACTATGTGTTTGTTGATTTCTTGTGAAAGGATGACGATAAAATATACTTATAGAATTATTTTATAATATGCTAAAAATGGTTTGTGTTGTTACAACGTATCTGAAAATATCATAACGTAGGGGTTTTCTTTTACTTCTATTCATTGTAATTCATTAAACAACGCGATTATCTGGCAGCGTTATGTGTTCATACCATTGTGAGATGCCTGACAATATTATTGTCTAACAATTTGCCGGCAACATTGCAGGACAAATAGTGTAAGCTCACACGGATGCAAGAATTTTTGTGGACATATTTCTGGCAATATTCTATGATCTTACAACCGTCTGTACAAAGTTTAAATCGTTTATTTTTGAGATATTAATAATACGAACGTTTTAAAGACGTTATCTTTGTGTGTAATGGCTGGTACTAAGTCCGAATACCCAAAAATATTGGGTATTCAATTCGACCTCATGTAGCCATTGGGATCGTATTAGAAATGGAAATTTTCCAACTTTATAAGCATAAAAACATCAAAAAATTACACATAGTCAAAATGTAATATGTTGTTGATTTACATTTGCAAAAACATTGTACGTTAAATTAATGAAATAAAATAAAAAATGTCTATTTTTTATCAACGTTTCTCTGCTGTGTTGAGTAATGGCGACGAAAATGATTTGTGCTTAAAGTTAAATGATATAATCTTTATTATAATTTACTTTACTTTTAAAATGATATTACTTTTTAACGCTATGAGGCAGTATGAAATTCGGAAATCCAACATTTTAAAAAAAAATGTATTTTTGATGACTGTATTTCATCTTCGCTTTTATTGATGTTGATCCAATCCGCGCACAACTTGTCTTCCAGGGCGTTCATGACCTTCCACAAAATTATACACATTTTTCTTTGTCCACACTTATATTTAGATCGTTACAGAAACAACCTGGAAACAACCAACAGCCAGAAATCTTAAGGTTGCTGCTAACTGCAGAGTCCCTGGAATGGAACCCTTATTTATGATAAGGGCAATTTTGAAAAAGTGTTCTTGCTATTTTCTCGAGAACGAACTTTGCACCAGCACTAACTTTTGATAACAAAATGCAAGCTTTAATAATTGGTTTACCTATTAACACTACATGCTTCCTCTTGTAGATTTCATAAGATCCAGAAAACTAGAACTTGCGATTCTGTTGATTCTTGTTGATTCTGCAACCTGCAGAAGTCTACCGTCGTCAACCGTCAAACTGTAGTTATCTCCCTCTAACACCTGCAAAATGCAACCCCTAACTGAAATAGCTGATTGTCTACCGTCAACCGTCAAGACTAATTGGGCCCAATCCCGCGACTGCCGGTTCTATGAACCGGATTGACCCGAAACTATTCGGTCAGGGGCAGTCACCTGAACAATATATGGTCCGAGCCGGGATCCAACAAAACCCCGGACCTTGGAGCTGCTCGGTTTGTCAGAACTGAATACACCATCGTGCTACGACTGTAAGGTGTAATCGTTGCATGGAGTGGGTGCACTTCAGGAGCTGTTCAGGTCTGAACCACATCAGGGAGTATAGCGAAGCGGACTTTGTTGCCTTATGCTGTATCAACGAAGTTAGCAGTGGGTCTCTGGATTTGGTCTCATCATCGCCGTCTACAGAATCGTCGTCATCATCATCCAACTACAAGACTCGCCCGCAGTCGCCCTCGCAACAGCATTAACATATACAGCATCTTACGCCACAGATTGCTGTTGCTACTTCCGACAGTGCATCAATTTTGCAATTTAATTGTAATGGCCTACGCAACAAAATCAGTGAGGTCATAGAATTTATGAATCGTAGAAACATCATGGTCGCCGCGATCCAAGAAACTAAGCTGAATGCCACCTGCAGCCTGCACAGTTGTGACGGATACAACGTGCTACGTAAGGATCGCACCAGAAGTGGAGGTGGGGAACTTGCTTTCCTGTTACACCATTCTGTGCAGTACAGACCCATTTCGCCTGAGCTTGACTCTAGAGACCCATACATGGAATGTATGGGGGTAGCAGTCAAGTCTGTAACTGCCGAAATAGAGCTGTATAACGTATACATCCCGCCGGTTGGTAGGTGTGCCCCGCGTTATCTGCCAGACATTAGCAATTTGCTACAAGGCAATAACAATAAAAAGGTTCCCCAACCAATGTTCAAGGTCGAACTTCAACCCGACTCGCGGAAACTAAAGAAAAATGAAGTTCATCCTATATACAAACTTCAATATTTGTTATTTAGAAGAGTTACGGTCGAAGAACCCCACAAAAGAAATGAACCCGTTCAATGCCAAAATTGTCAAGAGTATGGACACACAAAATCATACTGCACTTTGCCAACCGTTTGTGTTGTATGTGGTGATCTACACCAATCGTCCGTCTGCACAGAAAAAGAAACAGAAAAAGTGCAGTAATTGCGGGGAACAACATACCGTAAATTACAGAGGTTGTAGGGTTTACAAAGAACTTAAGCATAAACTAGAAGAGAAGCGTAAACTCATATCTAACCGAAACGCTCCGAATCCTATAATCGACATCCAACAGACTCCAGTTTACTCTAGCAACGGAAACGGTATAACATACGCGAATGTTCTAAGGGCGCATACACCTAATGCCCCAGTGCAACAACATGGTAACTCTGAATCAATGATTAAACAAATGGTACAGAGTATAAACATGTTCATGTCAACTATGCAATCAATGATGCAAGAATTCATGCGAAACCAGAATCAGTTAATTCAAACTCTACTTACCAAAAAATAGGCCCTCTTAAGATATGTACATGGAACGCAAACGGTGTGAACCAACATAGGCACGAACTGACCGAGTACCTAGATCGGCAGAATATTGATATAATGCTACTATTAGAAACTCATCTCACAGACAAATCCAATTTTCAGATACCTAATTTTAGATTTTATGGTACTCACCACCCCGACGGTAAGGCTCATGGGGGCACTGGTATTCTAATACGTAAACGAATGAAACATGAAGTCGCTGAAGGAGTCTCACAAAACTACCTTCAAGCGACAACAATTCGTATCCAGATTCAAGGTAGTTTTCTTACCATTTCAGCAATATATTTCCCCCCGCGGTTCGCGATATCAGAAGATATACTTCTGAACTTCTTCAATGGTCTCGGACACAACTTTATTGCTGCTGGTGACTACAATGCCAAACATACGCACTGGGGATCCCGTTTAGCAAACCCTAGGGGAAACCAGCTGTATAAATGTCTAATGCGACGTCAAAAAGTTAATTCAAACTCTACTTACCAAAAAATAGGCCCTCTTAAGATATGTACATGGAACGCAAACGGTGTGAACCAACATAGGCACGAACTGACCGAGTACCTAGATCGGCAGAATATTGATATAATGCTACTATCAGAAACTCATCTCACAGACAAATCCAATTTTCAGATACCTAATTTTAGATTTTATGGTACTCACCACCCCGACGGTAAGGCTCATGGGGGCACTGGTATTCTAATACGTAAACGAATGAAACATGAAGTCGCTGAAGGAGTCTCACAAAACTACCTTCAAGCGACAACAATTCGTATCCAGATTCAAGGTAGTTTTCTTACCATTTCAGCAATATATTTCCCCCCGCGGTTCGCGATATCAGAAGATATACTTCTGAACTTCTTCAATGGTCTCGGACACAACTTTATTGCTGCTGGTGACTACAATGCCAAACATACGCACTGGGGATCCCGTTTAGCAAACCCTAGGGGAAACCAGCTGTATAAATGTCTAATGCGACGTCAAAATAAATTGGACTTTATATCTCCCAGTCAACCTACATATTGGCCTTCTGATATTAACAAAAAGCCTTACTTGATAGACTTCGGTATAATAAGAGGAGTTAGTAAATCTAACTTATCTGCTAGTACCTGTACTGACTTATCGTCAGACCACTCGCCAGTTATATTTCTTCTTCACGGGAAGACAGTACTTGTAGATGACCCACTAAGGCTTACTTCATACACAACTAACTGGTTAAAATACAGGAAGTACATTAGTAGTCATTTAGATTCGAATCATCTAATTTCTAACGCGGATGAGATCGATAACAACGTATCCAACTTGAACGTAATCCTGGAACAGGCGGCCATTCACGCAACACACAGACAAATAAAAGCGAAAAATAGATTGAATACTTACACTAACCGGGAAATAGAGCACCTTGTAAGTGAAAAAAGGAGGTTCCGTCGCGAATGGCAGCGAAATAGGTCACCAGCGGCACGACTAAGACTGACTGAAGTTACTAAAAGGTTGCAAAGCGCACTTAGAAAAGAAGACAGTAGACAGCAGGCTAGTTTCATTGCAAGTTTAACTCCGACTGCTTCAACCAAATTCTCATTATGGAAAACATTAAGAAATATTAGTATGCCCACCGAAACGCAATTTCCAATACGCGACGCAAATGGCAAGTGGGCAATATCAGAAGAGGAAAAGGCCAATGTTTTTGCAAACCATCTGTCACAGGTATTTCGCCCAAATCCTGCAAGTAGCGACATCCTTCCACCTGATGATAAAATGTCTGCCGTAATTCCATTGTTTACTAACGCAAATGAAGTTCTGAATGTCATTAAAGAAACCGTGAATCCAGGTAAAGCACCTGGATATGATCTTATCACGCCTAAAATGATCTTGGAACTTCCCTATATTGCTGTGAAGTTCCTGGCAAAATTATTTAACTCTATTTTGAGACATGGTTACTTTCCTAAAGTGTGGAAAATTTCTCTGATTCAAATGATTTTAAAGCCAGGAAAGGACAAATCAATACCTTCCTCGTACAGGCCGATCAGTTTGCTTCCCTGCTTATCCAAACTATTTGAAAAAGTTCTTTTATCGAAAATAAAACCGTTTCTCGTGTCAAATAACATAATACCAGACCATCAGTTTGGTTTTCGCGAAGGCCACAGCACTATCGAACAAGTAAACCGTCTGACCCAAGCAATTGAAAAATCATTTGAACGGCGAGAATATTGCTGCGCAGTATTCCTGGATGTTGCTCAAGCATTTGACAAAGTCTGGCACTTTGGCTTGACCTACAAAATTTGCAAATACTTACCGGCAAATACGCATCGAATTCTTGAGTCTTACTTAGAAAACCGCAGATTCAGAGTCAAATGTGGACAACACGTCACCGATGACCGCGAAATACTAGCAGGTGTTCCGCAGGGAAGCGTCATGGGGCCTATCCTTTACATTCTGTTTACCGCAGATATTCCCACCAGCCCAAACGTGCTCACATCCACTTTTGCCGATGATACCGCTATAATGGCCACACATAAAAAGCAGGATATTGCATCTATGAATCTAGGTGTACATCTCAGACGAGTAGAATCTTGGCTCTCTGACTGGAGAATAAAAGTCAATGAGGCTAAATGCACACAGGTAACTTTCACACTGAATTTTAGCACTTGTCCGACATTGAAATTAAACAATATCCCTTTTTCTCAATCTGATCATGTTTCATACCTTGGAATCCACCTGGATCGCCGACTCACCTGGAGAAGTCATATCGAAGCCAAGAAAACTCAACTGAAACTTAAGGTCCATCAACTTCACTGGCTCCTAAACGCGAACTCAAAACTAAGCCTTGAATATAAGGTCCTGCTATACAACAGTGCAATCAAACCTATCTGGTTATACGGTGCCCAGCTATGGGGCAAAGCAAGCTCGAGCAATCTCGACAAAATCCAAAGAGTCCAATCGAAGACATTGCGGCTTACTACCGGTGCCCCTTGGTATATGAGGAATGAAAATATCCACCGAGACTTGAAAATACCTCTCGTTAAAGAGGCAATTCAAAAAATCAATATAAAGCACAAAGAGAAGCTCGAACGTCATGATAACATACTTGCTAGACAATTATTGTGCAGTCCCAGCTCTTTAAGACTTCGGAGAAACAAACGCCGTGTTTTCTAATCTTCATCCGTAACAGTAATCGCGAACACACGCGCCTGAAAGACTGTGTAGAAACCTTTTTTCTACGTCACGTGGCTTAAACGCTCTTATACGCGATCTTTAAAACAGTCAATATCAATCGCGGACGAACACTCAAAAAAGACTGTGTAGAACCCTTATTCTACGTCACGTGGCTTAGATGCTCTCATACGTGATCCTTAAAACAGTCAACGCGAAAAACCTACAAAACCCAAATTACGTCGTCCACTCTGCTATTCTAGAGTTATCCGTTATACATACATAACTAGAGTTCTTCACTCTACATAATATCGCGAACACTCTGTAAATGACTGTAAGGGTCCTCTGGACCTTTATCACGAGGTTTAAGCCAAACCAGGTTTAAAATTCTCAGACATGTGATCCATACCAGTTATATACTATTTTGACCAAATTAACTAAAATTCCTGCCAATTAGCAGAGATCCACATTACAAGAAATCCATACTAGGATTCATTATTGAATTATACTTAAGATTCGTATACTTATTGTTAGGCTCCTTTGGAGCAGATTCAATAATTCAAATAAAGCTTAAAAAACAAAAAAAAACCGCTTGGCCCTAGGAGACTATAATGCTCGCCATGAACTGTGGCATTCTCTTCTAGACAACGGCCATAGCGGCATAGCTTTGGCAGAGCAAATTGATAGCTCTACGTTCTGCACAGTGAATGAGGACGCCCCGACGCGGATTATGGGCGATTGCCATAGCTCGCCAGACATCACTTTGGCATCGCCTGGCCTGATCAACGACGTCACCTGGCAACCCGTCATCTCACTAGGATCGGACCACCTTTCCATAATTCTCTCCATAAATAGACCACCCGATTTCATAACCTCTGAACGCCGTACGTTTTTCAATCAAAAAAGGCTGATTGGAAGGCCTTCATAGAAGCCACCAACAGCAGCTTTTATAATCTAGTTATTCCGTCGGACGTTCGGGTAGCCGAGAAAAAGTTCTGGGCCAATATTAACGCTGCAGCCGCTCGCCATATACCTGCTGGTCGAATACCCTAAGTACGACCAAACTTCCCAGCAGAGGCAGCGGGACTAGAGTTGGGTATTTCCCGAGAAAATCCTAATCTCGAGATTCGGGATTTCCCGAAATAACAAAAAATTTTAATTCTCGAGATACGGGAATTCCCGAAAATGATTTTTAAGAATTCTCGAGAATTCCCGAAATATCGGGAAATATAAAAAAATCTAAAATCAGTGTAAAAGCAATGAATTTCATAAAATATTCTTTTTATTTAAGTATTTGAAAATATTATTGTTTCAATAGTAAAAAAAATAGATTAAAAAAATAATTACAAAAAAAGCAAAACAAAAACAATTCAAAATTATACTTATTAAATAGGGGAAAAAAGTAATTGTAAACATTATTTACTAAAATGGTGTTTTAAAAAACACAGACTGTCAATGGCTTCGTCTGACAATCGCGTACGCATACATGGAATGTATGGGGGTATCAGTCAAGTCTGTAACTGGCGAAATAGAGCTGTATAACGTATACATCCCGCCGGTTGGTAGGTGTGCCCCGAGTTATCTGCCAGACATTAGCAATTTGCTACAAGGCAATAACCGCTTGGCCCTAGGAGACTATAATGCTCGCCACGAACTGTGGCATTCTCTCCTAGACAACGGCCATAGGGGCATAGCTTTGGCAGAGCAAATTGATATCTCTACGTTCTGCACAGTGAATGAGGACGCCCCCACGCGGATTATGGGCGATTGCCATAGCTCGCCAGACATCACTTTGGCATCGCCTGGCCTGATCAACGACGTCACCTGGCAACCCGTCATCTCACTAGGATCGGACCACCTTCCCATAATTCTCTCCATAAATAGACCACCCGATTTCATAACCTCTGAACGCCGTACGTTTTTCAATCAAAAAAAGGATGATTGGAAGGCCTTCATAGAAGCCACCAACAGCTGCTTTTATAATCTAGTTATTCCGTCGGACGTTCGGGTAGCCGAGAAAAAGTTCTGGGCCAATATTAACGCTGCAGCCGCTCGCCATATACCTGCTGGTCGAATACCCTAAGTACGACCAAACTTCCCAGCAGAGGCAGCGGGACTAGAGTTGGGTATTTCCCGAGAAAATCCTAATCTCGAGATTCGGGATTTCCCGAAATAACGAAAATTTTAATTCTCGAGATACGGGAATTCCCGAAAATGATTTTTAAGAATTCTCGAGAATTCCCAAAATATCGGGAAATATAAAAAAATCTAAAATCAGTGTAAAAGCAATGAATTTCATAAAATATTCTTTTTATTTAAGTATTTGAAAATATTATTGTTTCAATAGTAAAAAAAATAGATTAAAAAAATAATTATAAAAAAAGCAAAACAAAAACAATTCAAAATTATACTTATTAAATCGGGGGAAAAAGTAATTGTGTTTTAAAAAACACAGACTGTCAATGGCTTCGTCTGACAATCGCGTACGCATACATGGAATGTATGGGGGTAGCAGTCAAGTCTGTAACTGCCGAAATAGAGCTGTATAACGTATACATCCCGCCGGTTGATAGGTGTGCCCCGCGTTATCTGCCAGACATTAGCAATTTGCTACAAGGCAATAACCGCTTGGCCCTAGGAGACTATAATGCTCGCCACGAACTGTGGCAATCTCTCCTAGACAACGGCCATAGGGGCATAGCTTTGGCAGAGCAAATTGATATCTCTACGTTCTGCACAGTGAATGAGGACGCCCCCACGCGGATTATGGGCGATTGCCATAGCTCGCCAGACATCACTTTGGCATCGCCTGGCCTAATCAACGACGTCACCTGGCAACCCGTCATCTCACTAGGATCGGACCACCTTCCCATAATTCTCTCCATAAATAGAACACCCGATTTCATAACCTCTGAACGCCGTACGTTTTTCAATCAAAAAAAAGTTGATTGGAAGGCCTTCATAGAAGCCACCAACAGCTGCTTTTATAATCTAGTTATTCCGTCGAAATATAAAAAAAATCTAAAATCAGTGTAAAAGCAATGAATTTCGTAAAATTCTTTTTATTTAAGTATTTGAAAATATTATTGTTTCAATAGTAAAAAAAATAGATTAAAAAAATAATTACAAAAAAAGCAAAACAAAAACAATTCAAAATTATACTTATTAAATAGTGGAAAAAGTAATTGTAAACATTATTTACCAAAATGGTGTTTTAAAAAACACAGACTGTCAATGGCTTCGTCTGACAATCGCGTACTCTTTTCGGATACGAAATTACCCGCTATTGAAAAATTCCTCTCATTTTGAGTCGATGTTGGCTTAATAGTGTTGAAAGCCCCAATCAGTTTTTCAACACTTAGCGTTTTCTGTCCAGTTTTTTCATATATTTTTAGCTCGTTTCTAAGCGACGAAAAAAGCTGGTTTGCCGTATGTTGTGCAACGTTTACTTTGGGCTTTGAACATTGCTGAACGTATTTTTCAAGTTGTTTCGCCATATCTTCTTCATCGACAGAACCAGACACTGCTTGGTCGTCTTGAATGCTTGTAGAAAAAAGACGAACCAAGTACGTTTCGGCTTCTTTTATTAATTCTTTTTTGGAACAGGTCTGGAAAAATTCACATTTGTCACCACAGCTGGTAACTGGATCGTGTAAATATTTAAAGGCCGATAACAAAGGGCTAGATCTACGAGGTGCTATATTTTTTTAGGCTGGATAAGAATTCGTCGCCCAATTCGGTGTGCTGATTCTCCAATTTAGTGAACAAAAATTTGAGAATAGAATCCGCAGCAAGTAAGTTCACATTTTGGCGACTAAGTGCTTCAACAGCGACACGTATAGGTTTAAGGGCATTTATGATTTCTTCGCAATACTTTTCTTCTGCGTCAGTAGTGGCCATAAAATTTAAATTGAGCGTTTCGAGCGTATTACGAACCTGCTTGCTGATGCGAATGTATCTGGTCAGCATAGTTTCCAGGCTTTTCCAACGTTTTTGCAATCCAACAGCAAGAAAAGCTCTTTCTTCTCGACCTCTTTAACATAATTCTGTAAGATAGCATTCCGTACAGGCCAGTTCTTGAATTTCAAAACTATCTTGCGAACTTTTGTTACGATTTCAACTGCAGACTTTATAGTGACCGTCTTGTCAGCAACAAATACGATGTTGTCGTCCTCGTCATCGGAAGCATTTTCCGCATTAATGACGGAAAAAGAAGAACTGGCTGCATTGTTTTTATCTTCATCGACGACTCTATCATCCGAATCCTTTCTACAATCTATATCATTTTCACTATTACTTTCACCGACGATTGTTCCATCGTTTACGTCACTATCGTATATCATGTTTGCGACTTCTCGCTTCTGGTACATTACCACCATGACCGCCAAATGTATGCCGTGATTGTAGCAAATCTGTTGATGCGCTGGTGATAGTCTCCCAAATTTGATCATCACACTGGCACCATCACTTGTAATAGCGACGATGTCCGACTGGAGGTTTAAATTGAATTCTAAAAGCTTTGCATTTACGAGCTCATATACTTTTTCAGAGGGACATGAATCCTGAATGCGAACCAGGCCAATGTTGTCAGATTCTCCATCGTCATAATATATATGGATATTCATATAACGACGGTTTCGCACGCTTGTCCGCTCGTCGATGCTCAAGCTAAACTTACGCTGTGCCGATTTAAAATTTTCAATTTTGTTCTTCAAATTGCTTTTTATGGTCGTGCAGTACTTCATAACCAAACCCAGAACAGCTTTGTGGCAGTTTGGAAGACGGAATCCTAAACGGCTGATGCTATTACGTATGAACTCACTTTTTGTTATCGCGTTGATTGGAATTCCATCTTTTGCAGCCAATTTTGCAACAATATGTTCAAGCGATGCAGGCGAGGAAGAAGTATTGAAGAAGTAGTGAAGAGTCCGCGCTTTCTTAGCTGGTGGCTGTCATGTTCCGTTCGCTTCATGTTGTGTATCCTCTCCATGTGACGGTGAAGTCCAGATGTTGACGATGATCAAATCGCTTGAAAAGCTTCCAAAATTGGTCGTATTCGTGTTCTGAACTCATGATTTTTGATGATTTGATTTAAAATTTGTTTTGAATTTGGTTTTTTAAGGAAGTAACTAATCGTCAATGATACGTCGATTCAAAACTTAAATAGTTTTTATTACAGAGCTGAATTTTTTAAGCAAAAATGTAAGGGGTTTCCCGTTTTTATTTTTACTTATAAATTTTGAATTTATTTGCTAAGCTTTTTGTTAGAATTTAAAATTTTTAATATTTTCACCACAAAATATTTTATTATACGGTATATAATTTTTAGTTTATCAGTTGCCACAAAATTGAAAATTAAATTAACTTATGATGGCTAACGCTCAATAAGAACTAAAATGAAATAATCCGCGCACCACAAAAAATAAATTTGCAATCGTCGTCTGTGCAGTCTGCGAGCAAAGCAACAAGTGTTTTTCCATATTCTAATTCAGGGAATCCCATTTCTTTGCACAATTGTTCAGACCACTACACGCACACATTCTTCTGCTCTTTCATTTAGTTGTCGATGAGACTTCGACAAGTGCACATGTCTAACGGATGCTTTATTACTTTTTTTTCAGGTTTACACTCAAAAAATATTGCGTGGTCATTCAACGCCATGCTAATGCTCATTAATTTAGTCCTCAATGAGCAAGAGATGTATGTACATGTGTGTAAATTGAATTATTTTATTTAAAAATATGTATATTAATCTTTTTGAGGTTTTATATGAATATAATTATTCTGCTTTCCAATCTATTACTAACATTATAATTTGGCTGTAATAAATCAATTCTCTCAATTTGTTTTTCTCTCTTACTCACTAAACAGTGTAAACACAACCAAAAAATTGTTGGTTTTCCCTGGTTTAGAACGGTGGGAGAGCGCACATGCTGCGACCTAGTGTATAGAAATGAGTAAGAACCAGTTTTTCAAGAGTAAATAAAATTCCGTTTAACTGGCATCTCTACACTGAGGGAAAAGTGTATTAAATTTAATCCAATTTATGCTAAAACTGAATATATCTGCCGCTGAAATAGAGCTTTCGTCAATTTCATTTAATTTAAACAGAAATCCGTTAAGAAACAAAATTAAAATCGATATTTTAAATTTTAAAAGGTTTATGTTTAAATCCAATTTTAAAAGAGATTTTTTTATTTTTAAAGTAATTGTTGTCACCATGGATTTCTCGAGAAATCTTGAGATTTTCTCGAGATTCGGGATTTCCCGAAATGTTAATAATTTCAATTCTCGAGATTCGGGATGGAAAAATCTCGAAAACTTCTCGAGAATTCCCGTCGGGAAATTCCCGAAACCCAACTCTAAGCGGGACTCGCAAACGAGCGGGATGACATTCGTCGCTCCAACCCTACTGACCCTAGAATTAGGGATCTTAACTCCGAGATATGTAAATTGGTCAACGAATATAAGTGGAACAAATGGCTAGACCACTTAAAGCAGTGCAACTTGAGTTCCGGAATTGGTAAGTTGTAGACAACGGTCAAATCGCTCTCTAACCCTGTAAGGAAGGATGATCGGACAGCTGTCACGTCCGGTGACAGAACAGTGACAGATCCGAAGCGGTGCGCGTGTTATTTTAACCGGCTTTTTATTGAGGACCCAGAGAGTGATAAGGCGAAAAGGAGAGTATTGCGTCGTATCCGCGCTCTCCGAGTCGAAGGGGCACCACCACAATTTACCGTTCGCGAAGTTGTCCATGTCATCCGCAGCGCAAAGTCATCAAAGGCGCTGAGTCCGGACGGAATCTCAATGCTGATGTTAAAGCACTTGGATACCCCGGGAGTAGAGTACCTGACCAAAGTGCTCAATCTGTCGCTAGCCACTTACGAAGTTCCCGATGTCTGGGAAATGGGCAGAGTGGTCCCGCTACTGAAGCCAGGCAAAGACGCAAGTAAAGGAGATTCGTACAGGCCGATCTCCTTGCTTTCTCCAGTAGCAAAGACGCTTGAAGCATTGCTCCTCCCCAACCTGATCGAACACTTTCCTAGTGCTGATCATCAGCATGGATTCCGCAAGCAGCACAGCACAACAACTGCTTTGCACGCCATCACCACACGAATAAGTCGCGGCCTTAACCAGAACAAGCCTAACGACAGGACGGTCCTCGCGGCTCTTGACCTTACAAAAGCCTTCGACACGGTCAATCATGCCACTTTGTTCAAGGCCATTGAAGAAACGTCCTGTTTAGAGTTAAGCTCATTTGGTTAGAGTTAATCTCCAACCTGGTAGTGCGAACCAACCCCCCCCCCCCCCCCTTGGCCGTAAGTACAACACTTTCGTTGTACTTACTTTCGTTTACTTTCCCCTCTTTCGTTTGGCGCTTTGATGGCGCCTACGAAAGAGCTTGGGTTAAGTTCTTTCTTGAAAGTCAAAGCCGTCGGTTCGCCTACCAACTCTCGTGTCAGTCCAAGTAAAAAATAAAACATTTAACAAAATACATAGTGAACAAAGTGAACTAATATACATACATATACGGTGACAATCATTGTTACTTACATATATTACTTAAACATAAAACGAACATTTTAAACACAAAATTAGAAATAACACATAACTACATACATATGTACAAAACCCAACAAACAATTTGAACTAAAAACAACATTTACATACGTATTTAAGAAATAAAAAGTGAATTTTACAAATAACGAAATATTAGGTTGCCTTTATTTTTAAAAGGCAAAAACCCCCTCAATAAACATTTGGTCCAATTCGAACCGAATAGTGAGTTTTTTAAATCTTAAAAAACAAGTTTTTGAAAGTTTTGTGCAGTGAAAGTAGAAAAAAGGCTGGCAAAAAATTATTAAAAAGTGAGCTTAACTCAAAGTTAATAAGAATTGAAAAAAAACGTCATTAAATTGAAGCAAAAAAAGCCGTTGCACAAAAAACCACCCCTAATAAAAAAATACATAAAAAATTTGTCAAATTTTGTTGCAAAAAAATAACAAAAAGAACAAATTTAAAGACAAAAAATTTTTTCTCCTCAAAATTCTAAGTGCAAACAGAAAACAACAAAAAAAAAGTCTTAAAACAGACAATTTTGACAAAAGTGCATCACATAGATCCCGCTGTAAACGGGAACAAAAAATCGAAGCCGACATCGACAGCATACTCGACATCAGCAGCAGCGGCCATCTGCAAAACAAGAAAACACCAACACCAAACCCAAGCAAGTACATACGGACCCAAGCTGTAAGTACACACACACATACATATATATTCACAACAAAACGAAGCAACAAATAAAGGGTGCCGCTGAGTCGGTTAAACACAACCGCCGCGAACGTTGGTGCTGCTCACTCATTTTTTTGCGTCGGACCCTGTGACTTTGTTTGCTTGGTTTTATGTACTATAAAATATAGGGGTGTCGATACGAGTTCTCAAGTAGGGGTGTCCTATCAAGAACCAGACGGGGTAATTTTTTAACGGAAAACTGAGGGAATTATATACGGACTCAAAATATTACGTGCGTTATATTTTTGGACAAAAAATTAGCAGGGTTTCCACCTGAAAATAAAAAAAATTCCACAAATTTTCTCGGGGAAGTTTCCTATTTGTGGATTTTCTGAATCACTTCGCCCTTCTGACTATACACTGCTTGGAATTCGTCAGACATACCCAACAAGCGACTGATATTGAAGTCTCTCCCGTCTGTGACCCCAATTTTTGAAAAATTTTGGATTTTCTCGTAAACCCTAGACTTGGGGATTTTCCGGATCTTGATTGTGGCTGCTATTATTCAACATTTTCTACTGATTTGACCCTCGCTTTTTTGTCACCAAAATAATCCATTGTTAATAAAATCTGCTACAATTTGCTTCAGCATTTTCTGAGATTTTTTGTAAAAATCTATTTAAACGAAATTTTCTACTGAAACACAAATATAGTCAGGAAAAATTTCAATACAATGGAGATTCTCAGGAAAAAATTCGTTAACGCCACAAATGATCTGGTTGACTTTGAAGGCGTTTATTCAGCTGAAAGCAGCGAGGAAAACATTCATTCGTTAGAGGTTTTGAGGGTCGAACTATCTCCCATGTGGGGCCAAGTCAAACGAGCCTATGTTGACCTACGCGATGCTACTCCAAGCACAGGCGAGACCCCAGTGGATGAAAACAAACTTAGAGTTCGATACAAAGAAACGATGGAAGCCTACAAACGGTGTCTCAGCTCAATTAATGGAGAAATTTTGGCGATCCATACTCGGACAGAGGAGGAAAAATGTCAGTTGGAAGCAGTCAAACGATTGAAGGCGGAAGAGGAGCGCCCTTCAATATCTAGATTGCCTCCCTGCGATACCAACACATTTCACGGGAGCTACAGTGAATGGCCAACATTTCGAGACCTTTTTTCCGCGCTTTATATAAAGAATTCGAGACTTAGCAAAGTTGAGAAATTATTCCATCTGACACAGAAGACAGCTGGTGAAGCGCGTGAAATTATACGGCACGTACCTCTGACCCACGACGGGTTCGACATCGCATGGAAGAACTTAGTGGAAAGGTAGGAAAACAAAAGGATGCAAGTAAATGAACAGTTCAAAATTTTGTTCAGCCTCCCCCAGGTTTCTGCAGATGTAAGTCAGTCACTTCAGAAGCTTCAACGTACCATCAATAGCAGTATTTACACCTTGAATTCTCTAGATATTAAGACTGAGGGTTGGGATCCAATTTTAGTATACATTGGCTCAACTAAACTGCCTAGGCATTTTTTGGAGGAATTCGAAAATTCTCTAGCTGACTGTTCCGCACTTCCAACCTGGGCTGAATTTGACCGCTTTCTTACGCAGAAGTTCAAGACCCTTGAATCGGTTGGTAACATCAAATCAGCGAAAAATACTCAGAACAAATCTGATAATCCTAGAATGGATAAACATGTGAAATCTTTTCAAACCAATATTGCCAAGGACACGGGATCGAAATCAAATAAAAGATTTTCGCATGTTTCCAATTCTAAACCCCAACTAAGCTGCCGACTCTGCCAAGCGAACCACTACTTAAACAATTGCCAGAAATTTTTAGAAAAAGTCGTCAACGATCGAATACATTTTGTGAAATCAAGTCACTTGTGTTATAACTGCCTTTCTGCTGATCATGGTGTCAAAGACTGTAAAAGTCGATTTAGCTGTAGAGAATGTAACCAAAAGCATCATACTGCTTTACATAAGGGCAATCAGACCCACTCTACTAATTCGAACCTAACGAGAGAAATCACAGAACCTGCTTCCAGTGCCACAGCTCTTACAACATTTATACAGTCCACTCCTAGTCTAGAACCCCCTTGTTTTACAACTTTGACCCTTCAGCAAAACAATGTGCCTCATTTGGAAAAGGCCAACCTAGAAACCTTGTTATTTACGGCTATCGTTCAAATCAAGTCACGCGGACAGCGATACGATGCCAGAGCGATTATTGACCCAGGCTCTCAGTCAACTTTCATATCTGAGAAACTCAAAAATCGGCTTAAGCTTCCGACGAAGCGAAATCTAGTTCATGTCACCGGCCTAAGCCAAGCCGTGTCAGAAACTTCAACGAAAGCTTGTCTCTTCAACCTATGTTCACGCGTGGACCCTAGCTTTGAATTGGATGTGTGGGCACCAGTATTAAAAACCCTACCATCCAATTTACCACCAAGGACATTGGAAAATAGTCAGCTGAAAGATGCTGCGGATTTAGAACTAGCAGATCCAAGATTCTACGCGAGTAGGCCCATAGATCTACTGATTGGTCTAGACATAGGACCCCTAATTTACAAAATATGTGCTCCTATGAAGTCAGTTGGATCCCTCTTAGCCCAGAATACAGTATTTGGTTGGATTGTCGGCGGACCCATATCCCAGGACCATCCGAATGCCAGCAGGATCTCACTTTGCAACACTGTCTCAATAGAAAAAGTTCTAACACGTTTTTGGGAGGTGGAGGAGACCCCAAAAAAGATTTTAAGGTCAGAAGAGGACAACTACTGTGAAGAAAACTTCGGAGCCACCACACGGCGGAATGATTCTGGAAGGTATATTGTGACCTTACCGTTCAAACTTTGCGAGGAATTAGGATCCTCCAGAAGCATTGCCATGGCTCAGTTTCATCGAATGGAACGTAAATTGTCTAAAACTCCGGAAGTTAAGGAGCAATATGATAAAGTGATACTGGAATACCTTGAGTTGGGGCATATGAAGAAAATATCTCCATTGGATATAGAAAAGACCCCACATTATTACCTGCCTCATCATGCAGTAATAAAGCCTGACAGGGTCACGACAAAACTTAGAGTCGTTTTTAATGCGTCAAGCCCATCGTCGAACAAAAAGAGTCTTAACGATATTCTACATCCAGGGCCCATATTACAACAGGACCTTGTCTTACAAGTTTTGAAATGGAGATTTTTCAAATATGTTTTTAACGCGGACGTTACAAAAATGTACCGCCAGATCCTGGTTGATCCAACTCAGACCCGGTATCAAAGGATTCTGTTTAGAAAATCCTTACAAGATCCAGTTGAAGACTACGAGCTGTTAACAGTCACCTTCGGAGTTAACTGTGCGCCATTCTTGGCCATTCGGACCCTGCTTCAGCTAGCGGAGGATGTTAAAAACAAATATCCCTTAGCTTCTGACATTATTCAGCAGAATTTATGCGTCGATGATGTGCTCGCTGGTGCTCATACCATGGAAGAAGCAGTAACTCGCAAAAAACAACTCATTTTAGCTTTAGAATCCGCTGGATTTGAGCTAATGAAATGGACTTCCAATGATTCTCGACTTATTGAAGATCTACCAGAAAATGCTCGCTTGCCTGTCAACTGGATTGATCTATCTGAAGACTCATCCACAAAAACACTGGGAATCAGGTGGAACATTTCGTCGGACTCATTCACCTTCAAATCTCCTTCAATTGAAGAAAAATCTTCCTTCACAAAAAGAGAAGTTCTTTCCATAATAGCAAAGTTTTTCGACCCCTGCGGTTGGTTGTCACCTGTCATTATCATTGCCAAACTCGTCATGCAGCAGGTCTGGTTAGGCAAAATTGACTGGGATGACACCCTGAAGCCAATAACTATTATGAATTGGAAAACTTTTGTCAATAATTGTCCAGCAATTTTTTCAGTTTCTGTACCAAGATGGATAAATTTTACTCCCTACAGTAAAGTAGAAGTACACGGTTTCTGTGACGCCTCAGAAAGTGCTTACGCTGCCGCGCTCTATATCCGTGTGGAACATCCGGATAATACGGTAGACGTTTCTCTATTAGCAGCCAAAACGCGTGTCGCCCCAATCAAAAAGCTATCCTTGCCAAGACTAGAATTGTGTGGAGCTGTTCTATTATCTGAGTTAGCAGTTGCAATGTTGCCCAATCTGCAAATATCCAACTTCAACACCCAATACTGGACAGAATCAACGATCGTTTTGGCTTGGCTTAGAAAACCGCCTTGTTCTTGGAATACATTCGTCTGATATTCTGGAAAATGTTGGCAACGAAAAATGGCGCCATGTAGACTCCGAAAGCAACCCAGCAGATCTTGCTAGCCGAGGTTGTTCCGCCGATGAGCTAAAATCGCATAATTTGTGGTGGCATGGGCCCCACTGGTTGACTCTACCGCAAAATCGATGGCCAATTTACGAGATTTCAGAAAACACCACATTAGAGTCGAAACCTATCAAGGTTTTCACGACCACAACCTTTGAAGACCCCCTAGTTAGGTTTTCGTCTTTACCCCATGCCTATCGAGTCCTAGCCTATGTATTCCGATGGTGGAGGCAGAGAGGAAGAAATCGAGAGGCACCAATTGAAATGCCGGTAGCTCTGACTGCTGATGAAATTCAGTTTGTCAAAACAAGACTCATTGTTCTTACCCAAAAACATTACTTCGCCCAAGAATATAATTGTCTAAAGAATAAAGAAAGAATTTCTGCTAAGAGCTGTCTCCTAACCCTCAATCTATTTTTAGACCCCCATGGAATAATTAGGTCCAATGGGCGTCTCACTCAATCGATGGCCCTGACATATAGTGAACGACATCCAATCCTCTTGCCATATGACTCCAGGCTGTCTGTACTTTTGGTCGAGTTTGCGCATCTGGTCACCGTTCATGGAGGAAATCACCTTCTAACCCGCCTTTTACGAACAGAGTTTTGGATATTCAGATTAAAGGTTCTAGTGAAAAAGGTAATCCACAACTGTCGAACAAGCATCCTGTTCAAACAGCACACGCACAGCCAAATCATGTCTGCCCTGCCCCCCGAGCGAACAATGTTATCGAGACCCTTTAACAACACAGGCGTCGACTTTGCAGGGCCCTTTGGTATAAAAAGCTACACTGGCAGGGCATGTCGAGTAACAAAGGGTTATGTCTGCATTTTTGTCTGCTTTGCCACAAAAGCAGTACACCTGGAGGCCACCAGTGACCTGTCGACTCAATCCTTCCTGGCTGCTCTATCTCGTTTCATCGGTAGACGAGGCTGCCCATCACGAATTTACTCTGACAATGGAACCAATTTTGTAGGCGCAGCTGAGCTTATCAAATATGACAGACTTAACTTCATGAGGCAATTACAGGTGGTCGCAATACACCATAACTCTTATCGGAACTTAGATTGGAAGTTCATCCCACCTGGCGCCCCTCATATGGGTGGACTGTGGGAGGCAGGTGTCAAATCCTTCAAGACCCATCTTCGAAAGTTCATACCTCAAATGAACTTTACTTATGAAGAATTCTCTACCGTCCTGGCCCGTATAGAAGCATGTTTAAACTCTAGACCGCTCAGCCCAGCTAGCGATGATCCCAATGATTTAAACCCTTTAACCCCAGGACATTTCCTTGTCGGTACACCAATGCTATCACCTGCTGAACCCGATATTAGTACAGAAAATCTGACCCTTGCAAATAGGTGGAGAAAACTAAAAATAATATACCACAGTTTTTGTAGACGATGGAAGTCGGATCACCTCACTGAACTCCATAGTCGATATAAGTGGAAGTATCAGAACGAAAACATTCAAGTTAACGATCTTGTCGTCGTCAAAGAAGATAGAACTTCACCTAACTCTTGGAAAATGGGTCGTGTCATTAAAACATTCCCCGGACCGGACAGAAACACTCGTGTCGTAGAACTCCGGACTCCTAACGGCTCGATTACACGGCCTATCACCAAACTAGTAAAGCTATTTTCGGACTGACTAGGCCGACCCATATCGAATACTACTAATCAATCATTACATCTTCATCTTCTTACAGCAATGTCAGCCAACAGACGTCAGGATAACCGGCCGGAGTGGTGGCAAGATTCCTGCACACTTTGCAAGCGGGACCATGCTCTACGTCATTGTGACCGTTTTCGTGGTGCTACCCCTCGTCGACGCTTCGAGATCGTGGAACAATGCCATTATTGCCGAAATTGTTAGGCTCGCAGTCACCTGGCTCCCAACTGCAAGACTAAGCGTGGGTGTCTTTATTGTCATCGCCACCACCATACCCTTCTGCACGACGCACCACAAAATGACGAGCCTCTCGACCGCGCCCGGTCTCCTGTTCCTCATCGGCGGCCCTCTGTTGTTAAAGTACCAGAAAGTCAGCATAGGACCCCAGCTAACAAGCCACCAGAAAGCCGACAGACCCCAGCTGACAACACACCAGTAAGCCAGCGACGGACCCCAGCAAAAAGGATGTCAGACTTCACGCTCAAGGCCCCAGCAGTGTTCGTGCCGACAGCGGTAGTACGGCTGATAGATGATAATCCCGAATCGTTCCATTCGGCACGGGTTTTGCTTAACCCTTCACTGACATGCTCCCGAATTGCCGCATCACTAGTCAGGGATCTGAAGCTGTCACATTCAACGCTCAATGGGATACAGTCGGTGCTAGTGAAGTTTGTGTCCCGCCATGGACGCCAAAAGAAGACGTTCGCCGTTCAGGCGGAGGTCACTAAGGACCTGCCGCGGAGACCCTACAACAACCCCATTCACGAGGACCCAACAACCGTTTTCCCGTGGGACACAATTGCAGATGTTGACCCCCGATGCAATAATGCGATTCAGATCGAGCTGGGGTCTGAAATCTACAACCAAATTCGATGGGATGGCATTGTCCCCACAGATGTTGGCCAAGTCCCGGGCATGAAGACAGCGCTGGGATATGTCTTTTCCGGCCCAGTATCAAAATAGACCCCTACACTGAGTCACGGAGGGCCGGGATGTTTAGAGTTAAGCTCATTTGGTTAGAGTTAATCTCCAACCTGGTAGTGCGAACCCCCCCCCCCCCCCTTGGCCGTAAGTACAACACTTTCGTTGTACTTACTTTCGTTTACTTTCCCCTCTTTCGTTTGGCGCTTTGATGGCGCCTACGAAAGAGCTTGGGTTAAGTTCTTTCTTGAAAGTCAAAGCCGTCGGTTCGCCTACCAACTCTCGTGTCCGTCCAAGTAAAAATAAAACATTTAACAAAATACATAGTGAACAAAGTGAACTAATATACATACATATACGGTGACAATCATTGTTACTTACATATATTACTTAAACATAAAACGAACATTTTAAACACAAAATTAGAAATAACACATAACTACATACATATGTACAAAACCCAACAAACAATTTGAACTAAAAACAACATTTACATACATATTTAAGAAATAAAAAGTGAATTTTACAAATAACGAAATATTAGGTTGCCTTTATTTTTAAAAGGCAAAAACCCCCTCAATAAACACGTCCCTTCCGCCCAGTTTGAAACGTTGGGTCGTAAACTATATGTGTGGCCGCCAGTCATATGTAGAATTTAGAGACAGAAAGTCGAAGCCCCGTAGAGTTAAACAAGGAGTTCCCCAGGGTGGAGTTTTAACCCCAGCTCACATGCTACAGCTATCTGCGATAAACTCAAAAGTAGGAACAAGGTCCTCAAGTCACTTGCCGGCAGTACTTGGGGAGCCGACAAAGAAACCTTCTTGACCTCTTACAAAGCGATAGGTCGGTCTGTAGCAAACTACGCAGCACCTGTATGGTCGGCGAACGTGAGTACGACGCAGTGGAAGAAAATTCAGACTTGCCAGAATGCCGCCCTTAGAACATCAACTGGGTGTCTTCTGAGGACCATCTAAATAAGGAGACGAATGTGCTTACCGTGCGCAGACACAATTTCTTGTTGTCTAAGAAATACCTGCTAGGGTGTTTTCGCAGCAGTCATCCTAAACAACATCTCTTGAACAGGATGCCTCCACCCAGGCAGATCAGGTACGATCTTCATGATCTAGAGAGAGAGGCCCAGCGGTATAAGAGAGAACCTTTAGATCATCGAAACTATCAGGCAGGTTTGAACAACATTCACGCCGATGATGTCGCAGCAGCAGTATCCATAGTGCAAGGGGAACATCCCCCGGAGATTTCACCAGAGGAGAAGGTACTACCTCGGCAGACGCGCGTGGTTCTGGCGCAGCTGAGATCTAGATGGTGCAGCCGCCTCAATTCTTACTGGGCACGAAATGATGCTAACGTTCCGGACATCTGTCCTGCCTGCCATCAGGGACCACATGATGTACTGCACCTCTTCAATTGTCCGGCCAAGCCCACTCAGCTGACCCCCAGGTCTCTGTGGAAGCATCCAGTTCTAATGGCGCGTTTCCTCCACCTGGATATCGAAGCAGATCCCCCATAGACGAACAAGACTTCAAAATAAATAAATTGTTGTTACAACAACAACAACTAATTGGGCCTTAATTTGCTCTGAAACCTTTTCAACTCTCTTAACGTGCAACCTGATCACGCTTAAGCGGTATATTTGCTGACTTCTTGTAGTGTAAAAAATGCAACTGAGTTCAACACTGCACTCTATGTGGTCACGGCAAAAATGTAATGACATTTTACATATTTTTGCAATTTAATGTGTAGGTTTATAATATTTCATTGACTTGTTTTTTAAAATTTATATTTTTTATTGTGTTCATTCGACGAACTCGGCGATGAACGCTCTTGTTGTCTAATTATCTTTGGTTTATACAAAGAGAAGCAATTTTGCTATGTTAATTTTAAACTTATTCAATGTTGCCAGATTAGCATAACAAAAACTTCACTTACGAGCAACGTTTGGAAATCATTAAAAAAATACTACCGAAATTCTGAGTCGGTGGCTCTGGCAAAGTTTCGCGAAAATTCAGAATTTATTAAAAAAATCATCTTCGTCGATGAAGCTTATTTCTGGCTAATTGGTTTTGTGAATAAAAAAATATGCGTCATTAGACAGCACAAACCCACATGTGCACAAGATACACAATTTCATCCGTAAAAAATTGATTCGGCCGTATTTTTTTGTCCATGAAAACAATCGTCTTGTTACCAACAATGGAGAGCGCTGTCGTGCTATGTTAGAAACTAATTTTTGGCTAGAATTGGATAATTTTGACATCGCCGATAAGTGGTTTCAACGAGACGGTGCCACTAGCCACACGACACGCGCTATAATCGATTTACTGAAAGGTATATTCGGTGACCGTGTTATCTCAAGAAATGTTCCGGTCGAATGACCACCTAGTTGATGCGATTTAAAGCCATTGGATTTCTTTTTATGTGGCTACATCGAGTAATTGGTCTATGCCAACAACCCACCAACTTTAGAAAATAGACAATATCCAACGCGAAATTGTCAAAGTTCCGGTCAAAATATGTGCAATATTATGCTGTCTTAGCAATACCTGCTAGGGTGTTTTCTCTCCCGGTCTTCATGATCTAGAGAGAGAGGTTCAGCGGTATAAGAGAGAACCTTTAGATCATCGAAACTATAAGGCAGGTCTGAACAACATTCACGCCGATGTAGTCGCAGCAGCAGTATCCATCTACCGTGTGAATGTAGTGCTAGGGGAGCATCCCTCGAGATTTCACCTGAGGAGAAGGTACTACCTCGGCAGAAGCGCGTGATTCTGGCGCAGCTGAGATCTGGATGGTGCACCCGCCTCAATTCTTACTGGGTATGACTTGATAATAACGTTCCGGACATCTGTCCCGCCTGCCATCAGGGACGTGCTGCATCTCTTCAACTGCCCGGCCAAGCCCACTCAGCTGATCACCAGGTCTCTGTGGAAGCATCCATTTCCTCCACCTGGATATCGAAGCAAATCACCCATAGACGAAGATAACTTCAAAATAAATATATTGTTGTTACAACAACAACAACTAATGGTAAGACTAAAATAATTACACTCTTTGAGTATTTGCTTAAGAACAATATTTTTTGTGGACGGACAATGGTTAAAATGGGTACCGGTAGTTAGGATGCATTAAATACCTCACGGCAAAATTGCTAAAACGTCCCGCATTGTCAAACTCAGAGCAAATTTTGCTACGAATCCAAATATAGAATAATTTTGAAGTTTTGGCTGAGATTTGTGCCAGACGAAAGAGCCCATTGTTTTGCGCTTTAGTTGCAAACTGACGTTGGAGGGTATATAAGGTTCGGCTTGGCTTACTTTAAACGGCGTTTTTATTTGATGAATTTCATTTAACAATACTCGTACTGCAATATTAATATTGTTGAAATGTGACACTAATATTACTGTCACATATAGGAATAAAAATATAGTTTCAGAAAGAATAAACATATGGTTGGTGAGACAAAAGTATTGTAATGTAATATATTGTAATATATGTAATATTTTATTTTAACAATAATATGATTAGTGCAATCATACCGAATGATTGTGACACTAATATTACTGTCACATATAGGAATAAAAATATAGTTTCAGAAGGAATTAACATGTGGTTGGTGAGACAAAAGTATTGTAATGTAATATATTGTAATATATGTAATATTTTATTTTAACAATAATATGATTAGTGCAATCATACCGAATGATTGCAGTTTTTACAAAATTATATGTGGTTGTTAAAACAATGTTATTGTAATAAATCTTACAAGTACTGCCGGCATGTGATAAGTTCGCAATAATAGTATGTTTATGACAATCATTAAATGGTTACAATAAACATCGTGTAGCAATTTGATATTTTCAATCAGACTTTTGAAAAATAAAAATATTTTCGAAACTAAAGTCTTAATATGATCCACAATGTCAACAACTAGAGACGAGTATCCGAACTCGAACTAAATAGTTTTGAAACGTACGCCTAATAACTAAAATGAGAATACCACATATATTAAAAATATTGGAATCAAAAGCTTTTAATGCGTTTCATATTTACGATGCAAACCTTTAAATAAAATTTTACTCAACATTTTATCGTGTGGTACAAATTAGTGACATAGCTCCGTTTTTTTTTATATATCGTCCGACTTTTATCACCACTAAACTGTTTTTACTTAATTTAAGTTTAAAAATTTAAAAAATATAAAAAATACATTGGAAGTTGCGACTCCTGAAATGTAAATTTTTAAGTTTCAAGCGATCTGAGCAGGACTTAAGCAATTTCGTCAAACATTCTTATTCATCTACACTAAATTCATAACAAATTGAATTGGATTTGTGAAACTGATATTTTTTAAAAAAAGGTTTTTTTTTATGACGTGCCACTCTGGCCACACATTTTTTGGAGTTGGCCTTCTTGACAGCTGTCACTTGATTTGTGCTCAGTTTGGTTTTCCATTTCAGAACGAATAAAATGTTGAATGGACTAGATGGCCACCGAACCTGATTTTTAAAGAAAATTTTGTTCGGGGAAGAAGCTCACTTTTGGTTGACTGGGTACGTTAATAACCAAAATGGTCGCATTTGGACTAATGGGCAGAGGGGATCATTGGTCCATATTTCTTCAAAAATGAAGCCGGCCTAATGTTGCAGTCAATGGGGAACGCTTTAGAGCCATGCAAAATGCCTGAATTTGAGGATGTTGATGTGACGAAATTTAGTTAAAACAATATGGCGCTACATGCCACACAGTCATCGAAACAATCACAGTCGTTCACAGGGAGGCCTTGTAGGAAGGCTCGACAAATCAATCCAAAGCTGCATCAGCATTATTTGGTACCTCTCACACAAATCTACCATATAATAAAATGCATTGGATCTGACTACAAGCAAGGAATAATAAATTGTATCTGAGTTAAAAAATTAAACATTTTAACAATAGGATTAGGTGCAGAGGACGATATGGGCATTGATTTCGATTTTATAAATTCGACGAAAAATGTTTGTATAGATAAAGATGGAAGCACCTTTTTTGTAAGAAATGCGAAAATGAAACAACATCAACGGAAAATTATAAAAGGCTTTTAAAAAATATATAAGAAAATACAGTTAGCGCTAAATACTGAGCGACGGATAAAAAATATAAAAAGAATATTGTTTCAAAATATGCATTGAAGTCGTACATTGACTGTCTTCAGACTATAAGCAAAGAAGCCACAATTTTCTACAAGCTTTTGTTAAGTTCTCGTCCAAAAGAGTATTCAGATGATGAACATATCTCGCTCAGAATATATTTGATATGTCTCAGTTAACTTATGCCATTTTACGAAATAAATTGAACCACAATTTACCTCACATTTCTTCTTGTTTTAAAAAACAGTACTTTTAAACTCCTTAAACAAAGAAATTCTCAACTTCAAGGCAAGGATTTAAATCACATGGTTTTATTGATCGATGAAATGTCAATAAGAAAGGAGATAAAATACTACACGCATCTTGATTTAAAAGATAGAACCGAAAGATCCAATAAAATCGTTATTAATTATATTATTTCGAAAAATTTATTATATTTCATTGACTTGTTTTTAAAATTTATAATTTTTATTGTGTTCATTCGACGAACTCGGCGATGAACGCTCTTGTTGTCTAATTATCTTTGGTGTATACAAAGAGAAGCAATGTTGCTATGTTAATTTTAAATTTGTTCAATGTTGCCAGATTAGCATAACAAAAAACTTCACTTACGAGCAACGTTTGGAAATCATTAAAAAAATACTACCGAAATTCTGAGTCGGTGGCTCTGGCAAAGTTTCACGAAAATTCAGAATTTATTAAAAAAATCATCTTCGTCGATGAAGCTTATTTCTGGCTAATTGGTTTTGTGAATAAAAAAATATGCGTTATTAGACAGCACAAACCCACATGTGCACAAGATACACAATTTCATCCGTAAAAAATTGATTGGGCCGTATTTTTTTGTCCATGAAAACAATCGTCTTGTTACCAACAATGGAGAGCGCTGTCGTGCTATGTTAGAAACTTATTTTTGGCCAGAATTGGATGATTTTGACATCGCCGATAAGTGCTTTCAACAAGACGGTGCCACTAGCCACACGACACGCGCTATAATCGATTTACTGAAAGGTAAATTCGGTGACCGTGTTATCTCAAGAAATGGTCCGGTCGAACGACCACCTAGTTGATGCGATTTAAAGCCATTAGTTTTCTTTTTATGTGGCTACATCGAGTAATTGGTCTATGCCAATAACCCACCAACTTTAGACGAGCTTATAGACAATATCCAACGCGAAATTGTCAAAGTTCCGGTCGAAATGTGTGCAATATCATGCTGTCTTAGCAATACCTGCTAGGGTGTTTTCTCAGCAGTCATCCAAACCACCATCTCTTGGACAGGATGCTTCCGCCCAGGCAGATCTGGTACGGTCTTCATGATCTAGAGAGAGAGGTTCAGCGGTATAAGAGAGAACCTTTAGATCATCGAAACTATAAGGCAGGTCTGAACAACATTCACGCCGATGCAGTCGCAGCAGCAGTATCCATCTACCGTGTGAATGTAGTGCTAGGGGAGCATCCCTCGAGATTTCACCTGAGGAGAAGGTACTACCTCGGCAGACGCGCGTGATTCTGGCGCAGCTGAGATCTGGATGGTACATCCGCCTCAATTCTTACTGGGTATGACTTGATAATAACGTTCCGGACATCTGTCCCGCCTGCCATCGGGGACGTGCTGCACCTCCTCAATTGCCCGGCCAGACCCACTCAGCTGATCACCAGGTCTCTGTGGAAGCATCCATTTCCTCCACCTGGATATCGAAGCAGATCACCCATAGACGAAGATAACTTCAAAATAAATATATTGTTGTTACAACAACAACAACAAATGGTAAGACTAAAATAATTACACTCTTTGAGTATTTGCTTAAAAACAATATTTTTTGTGGACGGACAATGGTTAAAATGGGTACCGGTAGTTAGGATGCATTAAATACCTCACGGCAAAATTGCTAAAACGTCCCGCATTGTCAAACTCAGAGCAAATTTTGCTACGAATCCAAATATAGAATAATTTTGAAGTTTTGGCTGAGATTTGTGCCAGAGGAAACAGCCCATTGTTTTGCGCTTTAGTTGCAAACTGGCGTTGGAGTGTATATAAGGTTCGGCTTGGCTTACTTTAAACGGCGTTTTTATTTGATGAATTTCATTTAACAATACAATACTCGTACTGCAATATTAATATTGTTGAAATGTGACTCTAATATTACTGTCATATATAGGAATAAAAATATAGTTTCAGAAGGAATAAACATATGGTTGGTGAGACGAAAGTATTGTAATGTAATATATTGTAATATATGTAATATTTTATTTTAACAATAATATGATTAGTGCAATCATACCGAATGATTGCAGTTTTTACAAAATTATATGTGGTTGTTAAAACAATGTTATTGTAATAAGTCTTACAAGTACTGCCGGCAAGTGATAAGTTCGCAATAATAGTATGTTTATGACAATCATTAAATGGTTACAATAAACATCGTGTAGCAATTTGATATTTTCAATCAGACTTTTGAAAAATAAAAAAAAATGTTCGAAACTCCAGTACATGTCTTAATATGATCAACAATGTCAACAACTAGAGACGAGTATCCGAACTCGAACTAAATAGTTTTGAAACGTACGCCTAATAACTAAAATGAGAATACCACATATATTAAAAATATTGGAATCAAAAGCTTTTAATGCGTTTCATATTTACGATGCAAACCTTTAAATAAAATTTTACTCGTAACATTTTATCGTGTGGTACAAATTAGTGACATAGCTCCGTTTTTTTATATATCGTCCGACTTTTATCACCACTAAACTGTTTATACTTAATTTATGTTTAAATATTTAAAAAATATAAAAAATACATTGGAAGTTGCGACTCCTGAAATGTAAATTTTTAAGTTTCAAGCGATCTAAGCAGGACTTAAGCAATTTCGTCAAACATTCTTATTCATCAACACTAAATTCATAACAAATTGAATTGGATTTTTGAAACTGATATTTTTTTAAAAAAGGTTTTTTTATGACGTGTCACTCTGGCCACACATTTTTTGGAGTTGGCCTTCTTGACAGCTGTCACTTGATTTGTGCTCAGTTTGGTTTTCCATTTCAGAACGAATAAAATGTTGAATGGACTAGATGGCCACCGAACCTGATTTTTAAAGAAAATTTTGTTCGGGGATGAAGCTCACTTTTGGTTGACTGGGTACGTTAATAACCAAAATTGTCGCATTTGGACTAATGGGCAGAGGGGATCATTGGTCCATATTTCTTCAAAAATGAAGCCGGCCTAATGTTGCAGTCAATGGGGAACGCTATAGAGCCATGCAAAATGCCTGAATTTGAGGATGTTGATGTGACGAAATTTAGTTAAAACAATATGGCGCTACATGCCACACAGTCATCGAAACAATCACAGTCGTTCACAGGGAGGCCTTGTAGGAAGGCTCGACAAATCAATCCAAAGCTGCATCAGCATTATTTGGTACCTCTCACACAAATCTACCATCTAATAAAATGCATTTGAGCTGACTAAAAACAAAGAATAATAAATTGTATCTGAGTTAAAAAATTAAACATTTTAACAATAGGATTAGGTGCAGAGGACGATATGGTCATTGATTTTGATTTTATAAATTTGACGAAAAATGTTTGTAAAGATAAAGATAGAAGCACCTTTTTTGTAAGAAATGCGAAAATGAAACAACATCAACGGAAAAATATAAAAGGCTTTTAAAAAATATATAAGAAAATACAGTCAGCGCTAAATACTGAGCGACGGATAAAAAATATAAAAAGAATATTGTTTCAAAATATGTATTGAAGTCGTACATTGACTGTCTTCAGACTATAAGCAAAGAAGCCACAAGTTTCTACAAGCTTTTGTTAAGTTCTCGTCCAAAAGAGTATTCATATGATGAACATATCTCGCTCAGAATATATTTGATATGTCTCAGTTAACTTATGCCTTTTTACGAAATAAATTGAACCACAATTTACCTCACGTTTCTTCTTGGTTTAAAAAACAGTACTTTCGAACTCCTTAAACAAAGAAATTCTCAACTTCAAGGCCAGGATTTAAATCACATGGTTTTATTGCTCGATGAAATGTCAATAAGAAAAGAGATAAAATACTACACGATTCTTGATTTAAAAGAGAGAATCGAAAGAACCAATAAAATCGTTATTAATTATATTATTTCGAAAAATTTATTATATTTCATTGACTTGTTTTTAAAATTTATAATTTTTATTGTGTTCATTCGACCAACTCGGCGATGAACGCTCTTGTTGTCTAATTATCTTTGGTGTATACAAAGAGAAGCAATGTTGCTATGTTAATTTTAAATTTGTTCAATGTTGCCAGATTAGGATAACAAAACTTCACTTACGAGCAACGTTTGGAAATCATTAAAAAAATACTACCGAAATTCTGAGTCGGTGGCTCTGGCAAAGTTTCACGAAAATTCAAAATTTATTAAAAAAAATCATCTTCGTCGATGAAGCTTATTTCTGGCTAATTGGTTTTGTGAATAAAAAAAATATGCGTCATTAGACAGCACAAACCCACATGTGCACAAGATACACAATTTCATCCGTAAAAAATTGATTGGGCCGTATTTTTTTGTCCATGAAAACAATCGTCTTGTTACCAACAATGGAGAGCGCTGTCGTGCTATGTTAGAAACTAATTTTTGGCCAGAATTGGATGATTTTGACATCGCCGATAAGTGGTTTCAACAAGACGGTGCCACTAGCCACACGACACGCGCTATAATCGATTTGCTGAAAGGTAAATTCGGTGACCGTGTTATCTCAAGAAATGTTCCGGTCGAATGACCACCTAGTTGATGCGATTTAAAGCCAATGGATTTCTTTTTATGTGGCTACATCGAGTAATTGGTCTATGCCAACAACCCACCAACTTTAGAAAATAGACAATATCCAACGCGAAATTGTCAAAGTTCCGGTCGAAATGTGTGCAATATCATGCTGTCTTAGCAATACCTGCTAGGGTGTTTTCTCAGCAGTCATCCAAACCACCATCTCTTGGACAGGATGCTTCCCCCCGGTCTTCATGATCTAGAGAGAGAGGTTCAGCGGTATAAGAGAGAACCTTTAGATCATCGAAACTATAAGGCAGGTCTGAACAACATTCACGCCGATGTAGTCGCAGCAGCAGTATCCATCTACCGTGTGAATGTAGTGCTAGGGGAGCATCCCCCGAGATTTCACCTGAGGAGAAGGTACTACCTCGGCAGACGCGCGTGATTCTGGCGCAGCTGAGATGTGGATGGTGCATCCGCCTCAATTCTTACACCTCTTCAATTGTCCGGCCAATCCCACTCAGCTGATCACCAGGTCTCTGTGGAAGCATCCATTTCCTCCAACTGGATATCGAAGCAGATCACCCATAGACGAAGATAACTTCAAGATAAATATATTGTTGTTACAACAACAACAACAACTAATGGTAAGACGAAAATAATTACACTCTTTGAGTATTTGCTTATAAACAATATTTTTTGTGGACGGACAATGGTTAAAATGGGTACCGGTAGTTTGGATGCATTAAATACCTCACGGCAAAATTGCTAAAACGTCCCGCATTGTCAAACTTAGAGCAAATTTTGCTACGAATCCAAATATAGAATAATTTTGTAGTTTTGGCTGAGATTTGTGCCAGACGAAACAGCCCATTGTTTTGCGCTTTAGTTGCAAACTGACGTTGGAGGGTATATAAGGTAGGGCTTGGCTTACTTTAAACGGTGTTTTTATTTGATGAATTTCATTTAACAATACAATACTCGTACTGCAATATTAATATTGTTGAAATGTAATAATATTATTACTGTCACATATAGGAATAAAAATATAGTTTCAGAAGGAATAAACATATGGTTGGTGAGACGAAAGTATTGTAATGTAATATATTGTAATATATGTAATATTTTATTTTAACAATAATATGATTAGTGCAATCATACCGAATGATTGCAGTTTTTACAAAATTATATGTGGTTGTTAAAACAATGTTATTGTAATAAATCTTACAAGTACTGCCGGCAAGTGATAAGTTCGCAATAATAGTATGTTTATGACAATCATTAAATGGTTACAATAAACATCGTGTAGCAATTTGATATTTTCAATCAGACTTTTGACAAATAAAAAAATGTTCGAAACTCCAGTACATGTCTTAATATGATCAACAATGTCAACAACTAGAGACGAGTATCCGAACTCGAACTAAATAGTTTTGAAACGTACGCCTAATAACTAAAATGTGAATACCACATATATTAAAAATATTGGAATCAAAAGCTTTTAATGCGTTCATATTTACGATGCAAACCTTTAAATAAAATTGTACTCATAACATTTTATCGTGTGGTACAAATTAGTGACATAGGTCCGTTTTTTTATATATCGTCCGACTTTTATCACCACTAAACTGTTTATACTTAATTTAAGTTTAAATATTTAAAAAATATAAAAAATACATTGGAAGTTGCGACTCCTGAAATGTAAATTTTTAAGTTTCAAGCGATCTAAGCAGGACTTAAGCAATTTCGTTAAACATTCTTATTCATCAACACTAAATTCATAACAAATTGAATTGGATTTGTGAAACTGATATTTTTTAAAAAAAAGGTTTTTTTTTGACGTGTCACTCTGGCCACACATTTTTTGGAGTTGGCCTTCTTGACAGCTGTCACTTGATTTGTGCTCAGTTTGGTTTTCATTTCAGAACGAATAAAATGTTGAATGGACTAGATGGCCACCGAACCTGATTTTTAAAGAAAATTTTGTTCGGGGATGAAGCTCACGTTTGGTTGACTGGGTACGTTAATAACCAAAATTGTCGCATTTGGACTAATGGGCAGAGGGGATCATTGGTCCATATTTCTTCAAAAATGAAGCCGGCCTAATGTTGCAGTCAATGGGGAACGCTTTAGAGCCATGCAAAATGCTGAATTTGAGGATGTTGATGTGACGAAATTTAGTTAAAACAATATGGCGCTACATGCCACACAGTCATCGAAACAATCACAGTCGTTCACAGGGAGGCCTTGTAGGAAGGCTCGACAAATCAATCCAAAGCTGCATCAGCATTATTTGGTACCTCTCACACAAATCTACCATATAATAAAATGCATTGGATCTGACTAAAAGCAAAGAATAATAAATTGTATCTGAGTTAAAAAATTAAACATTTTAACAATAGGATTAGGTGCAGAGGACGATATGGGCATTGATTTCGATTTTATAAATTCGACGAAAAATGTTTGTAAAGATAAAGATGGAAGCACCTTTTTTGTAAGAAATGCGAAAATGAAACAACATCAACGGAAAATTATAAAAGGCTTTTAAAAAATATATAAGAAAATACAGTTAGCGCTAAATACTGAGCGACGGATAAAAAATATAAAAAGAATATTGTTTCAAAATATGCATTGAAGTCGTACATTGACTGTCTTCAGACTATAAGCAAAGAAGCCACAATTTTCTACAAGCTTTTGTTAAGTTCTCGTCCAAAAGAGTATTCAGATGATGAACATATCTCGCTCAGAATATATTTGATATGTCTCAGTTAACTTATGCCTTTTTACGAAATAAATTGAACCACAATTTACCTCACGTTTCTTCTTGTTTTAAAAAACAGTACTTTTAAACTCCTTAAACAAAGAAATTCTCAACTTCAAGGCAAGGATTTAAATCACATGGTTTTATTGATCGATGAAATGTCAATAAGAAAGGAGATAAAATACTACACGCATCTTGATTTAAAAGATAGAACCGAAAGATCCAATAAAATCGTTATTAATTATATTATTTCGAAAAATTTATTATATTTCATTGACTTGTTTTTAAAATTTATAATTTTTATTGTGTTCATTCGACGAACTCGGCGATGAACGCTCTTGTTGTCTAATTATCTTTGGTGTATACAAAGAGAAGCAATGTTGCTATGTTAATTTTAAATTTGTTCAATGTTGCCAGATTAGCATAACAAAAAACTTCACTTACGAGCAACGTTTGGAAATCATTAAAAAAATACTACCGAAATTCTGAGTCGGTGGCTCTGGCAAAGTTTCACGAAAATTCAGAATTTATTAAAAAAAATCATCTTCGTCGATGAAGCTTATTTCTGGCTAATTGGTTTTGTGAATAAAAAAATATGCGTTATTAGACAGCACAAACCCACATGTGCATAAGATACACAATTTCATCCGTAAAAAATTGATTGGGCCGTATTTTTTTGTCCATGAAAACAATCGTCTTGTTACCAACAATGGAGAGCGCTGTCGTGCTATGTTAGAAACTAATTTTTGGCCAGAATTGGATGATTTTGACATCGCCGATAAGTGCTTTCAACAAGACGGTGCCACTAGCCACACGACACGCGCTATAATCGATTTACTGAAAGGTAAATTCGGTGACCGTGTTATCTCAAGAAATGGTCCGGTCGAACGACCACCTAGTTGATGCGATTTAAAGCCATTAGTTTTCTTTTTATGTGGCTACATCGAGTAATTGGTCTATGCCAATAACCCACCAACTTTAGACGAGCTTATAGACAATATCCAACGCAAAATTGTCAAAGTTCCGGTCGAAATGTGTGCAATATCATGCTGTCTTAGCAATACCTGCTAGGGTGTTTTCTCAGCAGTCATCCAAACCACCATCTCTTGGACAGGATGCTTCCGCCCAGGCAGATCAGGTACAGTCTTCATGATCTAGAGAGAGAGGTTCAGCGGTATAAGAGAGAACCTTTAGATCATCGAAACTATAAGGCAGGTCTGAACAACATTCACGCCGATGCAGTCGCAGCAGCAGTATCCATCTACCGTGTGAATGTAGTGCTAGGGGAGCATCCCTCGAGATTTCACCTGAGGAGAAGGTACTACCTCGGCAGACGCGCGTGATTCTAGCGCAGCTGAGATCTGGATGGTACATCCGCCTCAATTCTTACTGGATGACTTGATAATAACGTTCCGGACATCTGTCCCGCCTGCCATCGGGGACGTGCTGCACCTCCTCAATTGCCCGGCCAGACCCACTCAGCTGATCACCAGGTCTCTGTGGAAGCATCCATTTCCTCCACCTGGATATCGAAGCAGATCACCCATAGACGAAGATAACTTCAAAATAAATATATTGTTGTTACAGCAACAACAACTAATGGTAAGACTAAAATAATTACACTCTTTGAGTATTTTCTTAAAAACAATATTTTTTGTGGACGGACAATGGTTAAATGGGTACCGGTAGTTTGGATGCATTAAATACCTCACGGCAAAATTGCTAAACGTCCGCATTGTCAAACTCAGAGCAAATTTTGCTACGAATCCAAATATAGAATAATTTTGAAGTTTTGGCTGAGATTTGTGCCAGACGAAAGAGCCATAGTTTTGCGCTTTAGTTGCAAACTGACGTTGGAGGGTATATAAGGTTCGGCTTGCCTTACTTTACACGGCGTTTTTATTTGATGAATTTCATTTAACAATACTCGTACTGCAATATTAATATTGTTGAAATGTGACACTAATATTACTGTCCACATATAGGAATAAAAATATAGTTTCAGAAGGAATAAACATGTGGTTGTGAGACAAAAGTATTGTAATGTAATATATTGTAATATATGTAATATTTTATTTTAACAATAATATGATTAGTGCAATCATACCGAATGATTGCAGTTTTTACAAAATTATATGTGGTTGTTAAAACAATGTTATTGTAATAAATCTTACAAGTACTGCTGGCAAGTGACAAGTTCGCAATAATAGTATGTTTATGACAATCATTAAATGGTTACAATAAACATCGTGTATTAATTTGATATTTTCAATCAGACTTTTGAAAAATAAAAAATGTTCGAAACTCCAGTCTTAATATGATCAACAATGTCAACAACTAGAGACGAGTATCCGAACTCGAACTAAATAGTTTTGAAACGTACGCCTAATAACTAAAATGAGAATACCACATATATTAAAAATATTGGAATCAAAAGCTTTTAATGCGTTTCATATTTACGATGCAAACCTTTAAATAAAATTTTACTCAACATTTATCGTGTGGTACAAATTAGTGACATAGCTCCGTTTTTTTTATATATCGTCCGACTTTTATCACCACTAAACTGTTTTTACTTAATTTAAGTTTAAAAATTTAAAAAATATAAAAAATACATTGAAGTTGCGACTCCTGAAATGTAAATTTTAAGTTTCAAGCGATCTGAGCAGGACTTAAGCAATTTCGTCAAACATTCTTATTCATCTACACTAAATTCATAACAAATTGAATTGGATTTGTGAAACTGATATTTTTTAAAAAAAGGTTTTTTTTTTATGACGTGCCACTCTGGCCACACATTTTTTGGAGTTGGCCTTCTTGACAGCTGTCACTTGATTTGTGCTCAGTTTGGTTTTCCATTTCAGAACGAATAAAATGTTGAATGGACTAGATGGCCACCGAACCTGATTTTTAAAGAAAATTTTGTTCGGGGATGAAGCTCACTTTTGGTTGACTGGGTACGTTAATAACCAAAATTGTCGCATTTGGACTAATGGGCAGAGGGGATCATTGGTCCATATTTCTTCAAAAATGAAGCCGGCCTAATGTTGCAGTCAATGGGGAACGCTTTAGAGCCATGCAAAATGCCTGAATTTGAGGATGTTGATGTGACGAAATTTAGTTAAAACAATATGGCGCTACATGCCACACAGTCATCGAAACAATCACAGTCGTTCACAGGGAGGCCTTGTAGAAGGCTCGACAAATCAATCCAAAGCTGCATCAGCATTATTTGGTACCTCTCACACAAATCTACCATATAATAAAATGCATTGGATCTGACTACAAGCAAGGAATAATAAATTGTATCTGAGTTAAAAAATTAAACATTTTAACAATAGGATTAGGTGCAGAGGACGATATGGGCATGATTTCGATTTTATAAATTCGACGAAAAATGTTTGTATAGATAAAGATGGAAGCACCTTTTTTGTAAGAAATGCGAAAATGAAACAACATCAACGGAAAATTATAAAAGGCTTTTAAAAAATATATAAGAAAATACAGTTAGCGCTAAATACTGAGCGACGGATAAAAAATATAAAAGAATATTGTTTCAAAATATGCATTGAAGTCGTACATTGACTGTCTTCAGACTATAAGCAAAGAAGCCACAATTTTCTACAAGCTTTTGTTAAGTTCTCGTCCAAAAGAGTATTCAGATGATGAACATATCTCGCTCAGAATATATTTGATATGTCTCATGTAACTTATGCCTTTTTACGAAATAAATTGAACCACAATTTACCTCACGTTTCTTCTTGTTTTAAAAAACAGTACTTTTAAACTCCTTAAACAAAGAAATTCTCAACTTCAAGGCAAGGATTTAAATCACATGGTTTTATTGATCGATGAAATGTCAATAAGAAAGGAGATAAAATACTACACGCATCTTGATTTAAAAGATAGAACCGAAAGATCCAATAAAATCGTTATTAATTATATTATTTCGAAAAATTTATTATATTTCATTGACTTGTTTTTAAAATTTATAATTTTTATTGTGTTCATTCGACGAACTCGGCGATGAACGCTCTTGTTGTCTAATTATCTTTGGTGTATACAAAGAGAAGCAATGTTGCTATGTTAATTTTAAATTTGTTCAATGTTGCCAGATTAGCATAACAAAAAACTTCACTTACGAGCAACGTTTGGAAATCATTAAAAAAATACTACCGAAATTCTGAGTCGGTGGCTCTGGCAAAGTTTCACGAAAATTCAGAATTTATTAAAAAAAATCATCTTCGTCGATGAAGCTTATTTCTGGCTAATTGGTTTTGTGAATAAAAAAATATGCGTTATTAGACAGCACAAACCCACATGTGCATAAGATACACAATTTCATCCGTAAAAAATTGATTGGGCCGTATTTTTTTGTCCATGAAAACAATCGTCTTGTTACCAACAATGGAGAGCGCTGTCGTGCTATGTTAGAAACTAATTTTTGGCCAGAATTGGATGATTTTGACATCGCCGATAAGTGCTTTCAACAAGACGGTGCCACTAGCCACACGACACGCGCTATAATCGATTTACTGAAAGGTAAATTCGGTGACCGTGTTATCTCAAGAAATGGTCCGGTCGAACGACCACCTAGTTGATGCGATTTAAAGCCATTAGTTTTCTTTTTATGTGGCTACATCGAGTAATTGGTCTATGCCAATAACCCACCAACTTTAGACGAGCTTATAGACAATATCCAACGCAAAATTGTCAAAGTTCCGGTCGAAATGTGTGCAATATCATGCTGTCTTAGCAATACCTGCTAGGGTGTTTTCTCAGCAGTCATCCAAACCACCATCTCTTGGACAGGATGCTTCCGCCCAGGCAGATCAGGTACAGTCTTCATGATCTAGAGAGAGAGGTTCAGCGGTATAAGAGAGAACCTTTAGATCATCGAAACTATAAGGCAGGTCTGAACAACATTCACGCCGATGCAGTCGCAGCAGCAGTATCCATCTACCGTGTGAATGTAGTGCTAGGGGAGCATCCCTCGAGATTTCACCTGAGGAGAAGGTACTACCTCGGCAGACGCGCGTGATTCTAGCGCAGCTGAGATCTGGATGGTACATCCGCCTCAATTCTTACTGGGTATGACTTGATAATAACGTTCCGGACATCTGTCCCGCCTGCCATCGGGGACGTGCTGCACCTCCTCAATTGCCCGGCCAGACCCACTCAGCTGATCACCAGGTCTCTGTGGAAGCATCCATTTCCTCCACCTGGATATCGAAGCAGATCACCCATAGACGAAGATAACTTCAAAATAAATATATTGTTGTTACAGCAACAACAACTAATGGTAAGACTAAAATAATTACACTCTTTGAGTATTTTCTTAAAAACAATATTTTTTGTGGACGGACAATGGTTAAAATGGGTACCGGTAGTTTGGATGCATTAAATACCTCACGGCAAAATTGCTAAAACGTCCCGCATTGTCAAACTCAGAGCAAATTTTGCTACGAATCCAAATATAGAATAATTTTGAAGTTTTGGCTGAGATTTGTGCCAGACGAAAGAGCCCATTGTTTTGCGCTTTAGTTGCAAACTGACGTTGGAGGGTATATAAGGTTCGGCTTGCCTTACTTTACACGGCGTTTTTATTTGATGAATTTCATTTAACAATACTCGTACTGCAATATTAATATTGTTGAAATGTGACACTAATATTACTGTCACATATAGGAATAAAAATATAGTTTCAGAAGGAATAAACATGTGGTTGGTGAGACAAAAGTATTGTAATGTAATATATTGTAATATATGTAATATTTTATTTTAACAATAATATGATTAGTGCAATCATACCGAATGATTGCAGTTTTTACAAAATTATATGTGGTTGTTAAAACAATGTTATTGTAATAAATCTTACAAGTACTGCTGGCAAGTGACAAGTTCGCAATAATAGTATGTTTATGACAATCATTAAATGGTTACAATAAACATCGTGTATTAATTTGATATTTTCAATCAGACTTTTGAAAAATAAAAAAATGTTCGAAACTCCAGTCTTAATATGATCAACAATGTCAACAACTAGAGACGAGTATCCGAACTCGAACTAAATAGTTTTGAAACGTACGCCTAATAACTAAAATGAGAATACCACATATATTAAAAATATTGGAATCAAAAGCTTTTAATGCGTTTCATATTTACGATGCAAACCTTTAAATAAAATTTTACTCAACATTTTATCGTGTGGTACAAATTAGTGACATAGCTCCGTTTTTTTTATATATCGTCCGACTTTTATCACCACTAAACTGTTTTTACTTAATTTAAGTTTAAAAATTTAAAAAATATAAAAAATACATTGGAAGTTGCGACTCCTGAAATGTAAATTTTTAAGTTTCAAGCGATCTGAGCAGGACTTAAGCAATTTCGTCAAACATTCTTATTCATCTACACTAAATTCATAACAAATTGAATTGGATTTGTGAAACTGATATTTTTTAAAAAAAGGTTTTTTTTTATGACGTGCCACTCTGGCCACACATTTTTTGGAGTTGGCCTTCTTGACAGCTGTCACTTGATTTGTGCTCAGTTTGGTTTTCCATTTCAGAACGAATAAAATGTTGAATGGACTAGATGGCCACCGAACCTGATTTTTAAAGAAAATTTTGTTCGGGGATGAAGCTCACTTTTGGTTGACTGGGTACGTTAATAACCAAAATTGTCGCATTTGGACTAATGGGCAGAGGGGATCATTGGTCCATATTTCTTCAAAAATGAAGCCGGCCTAATGTTGCAGTCAATGGGGAACGCTTTAGAGCCATGCAAAATGCCTGAATTTGAGGATGTTGATGTGACGAAATTTAGTTAAAACAATATGGCGCTACATGCCACACAGTCATCGAAACAATCACAGTCGTTCACAGGGAGGCCTTGTAGGAAGGCTCGACAAATCAATCCAAAGCTGCATCAGCATTATTTGGTACCTCTCACACAAATCTACCATATAATAAAATGCATTGGATCTGACTACAAGCAAGGAATAATAAATTGTATCTGAGTTAAAAAATTAAACATTTTAACAATAGGATTAGGTGCAGAGGACGATATGGGCATTGATTTCGATTTTATAAATTCGACGAAAAATGTTTGTATAGATAAAGATGGAAGCACCTTTTTTGTAAGAAATGCGAAAATGAAACAACATCAACGGAAAATTATAAAAGGCTTTTAAAAAATATATAAGAAAATACAGTTAGCGCTAAATACTGAGCGACGGATAAAAAATATAAAAAGAATATTGTTTCAAAATATGCATTGAAGTCGTACATTGACTGTCTTCAGACTATAAGCAAAGAAGCCACAATTTTCTACAAGCTTTTGTTAAGTTCTCGTCCAAAAGAGTATTCAGATGATGAACATATCTCGCTCAGAATATATTTGATATGTCTCATGTAACTTATGCCTTTTTACGAAATAAATTGAACCACAATTTACCTCACGTTTCTTCTTGTTTTAAAAAACAGTACTTTTAAACTCCTTAAACAAAGAAATTCTCAACTTCAAGGCAAGGATTTAAATCACATGGTTTTATTGATCGATGAAATGTCAATAAGAAAGGAGATAAAATACTACACGCATCTTGATTTAAAAGATAGAACCGAAAGATCCAATAAAATCGTTATTAATTATATTATTTCGAAAAATTTATTATATTTCATTGACTTGTTTTTAAAATTTATAATTTTTATTGTGTTCATTCGACGAACTCGGCGATGAACGCTCTTGTTGTCTAATTATCTTTGGTGTATACAAAGAGAAGCAATGTTGCTATGTTAATTTTAAATTTGTTCAATGTTGCCAGATTAGCATAACAAAAAACTTCACTTACGAGCAACGTTTGGAAATCAATAAAAAAATACTACCGAAATTCTGAGTCGGTGGCTCTGGCAAAGTTTCACGAAAATTCAGAATTTATTAAAAAAATCATCTTCGTCGATGAAGCTTAGTCTGGCTAATTGGTTTTGTGAATAAAAAAATATGCGTTATTAGACAGCACAAACCCACATGTGCACAAGATACACAATTTCATCCGTAAAAAATTGATTGGGCCGTATTTTTTTGTCCATGAAAACAATCGTCTTGTTACCAACAATGGAGAGCGCTGTCGTGCTATGTTAGAAACTTATTTTTGGCCAGAATTGGATGATTTTGACATCGCCGATAAGTGCTTTCAACAAGACGGTGCCACTAGCCACACGACACGCGCTATAATCGATTTACTGAAAGGTAAATTCGGTGACCGTGTTATCTCAAGAAATGGTCCGGTCGAACGACCACCTAGTTGATGCGATTTAAAGCCATTAGTTTTCTTTTTATGTGGCTACATCGAGTAATTGGTCTATGCCAATAACCCACCAACTTTAGACCAGCTTATAGACAATATCCAACGCGAAATTGTCAAAGTTCCGGTCGAAATGTGTGCAATATCATGCTGTCTTAGCAATACCTGCTAGGGTGTTTTCTCAGCAGTCATCCAAACCACCATCTCTTGGACAGGATGCTTCCGCCCAGGCAGATCAGGTACGGTCTTCATGATCTAGAGAGAGAGGTTCAGCGGTATAAGAGAGAACCTTTAGATCATCGAAACTATAAGGCAGGTCTGAAAAACATTCACGCCGATGCAGTCGCAGCAGCAGTATCCATCTACCGTGTGAATGTAGTGCTAGGGGAGCATCCCTCGAGATTTCACCTGAGGAGAAGATACTACCTCGGCAGACGCGCGTGATTCTGGCGCAGCTGAGATCTGGATGGTACATCCGCCTCAATTCTTACTGGGTATGACTTGATAATAACGTTCCGGACATCTGTCCCGCCTGCCATCGGGGACGTGCTGCACCTCCTCAATTGCCCGGCCAGACCCACTCAGCTGATCACCAGGTCTCTGTGGAAGCATCCATTTCCTCCACCTGGATATCGAAGCAGATCACCCATAGACGAAGATAACTTCAAAATAAATATATTGTTGTTACAACAACAACAACTAATGGTAAGACTAAAATAATTACACTCTTTGAGTATTTTCTTAAAAACAATATTTTTTGTGGACGGACAATGGTTAAAATGGGTACCGGTAGTTAGGATGCATTAAATACCTCACGGCAAAATTGCTAAAACGTCCCGCATTGTCAAACTCAGAGCAAATTTTGCTACGAATCCAAATATAGAATAATTTTGAAGTTTTGGCTGAGATTTGTGCCAGACGAAAGAGCCCATTGTTTTGCGCTTTAGTTGCAAACTGACGTTGGAGGGTATATAAGGTTCGGCTTGGCTTACTTTAAACGGCGTTTTTATTTGATGAATTTCATTTAACAATACTCGTACTGCAATATTAATATTGTTGAAATTTGACACTAATATTACTGTCATATATAGGAATAAAAAAATAGTTTCAGAAGGAATAAACATATGGTTGGTGAGACAAAAATATTGTAATGTAATATATTGTAATATATGTAATATTTTATTTTAACAATAATATGATTAGTGCAATCATACCGAATGATTGTGACACTAATATTACTGTCACATAGAGGAATAAAAATATAGTTTCAGAAGGAATAAACATGTGGTTGGTGAGACAAAAGTATTGTAATGTAATATATTGTAATATATGTAATATTTTATTTTAACAATAATATGATTAGTGCAATCATACCGAATGATTGCAGTTTTTACAAAATTATATGTGGTTGTTAAAACAATGTTATTGTAATAAATCTTACAAGTACTGCCGGCAAGTGATAAGTTCGCAATAATAGTATGTTTATGACAATCATTAAATGGTTACAATAAACATCGTGTAGCAATTTGATATTTTCAATCAGACTTTTGAAAATAAAAAAATGTTCGAAACTAAAGTCTTAATATGATCCACAATGTCAACAACTAGAGACGAGTATCCGAACTCGAACTAAATAGTTTTGAAACGTACGCCTAATAACTAAAATGAGAATACCACATATATTAAAAATATTGGAATCAAAAGCTTTTAATGCGTTTCATATTTACGATGCAAACCTTTAAATAAAATTTTACTCAACATTTTATCGTGTGGTACAAATTAGTGACATAGCTCCGTTTTTTTTATATATCGTCCGACTTTTATCACCACTAAACTGTTTTTACTTAATTTAAGTTTAAAAATTTAAAAAATATAAAAAATACATTGGAAGTTGCGACTCCTGAAATGTAAATTTTTAAGTTTCAAGCGATCTGAGCAGGACTTAAGCAATTTCGTCAAACATTCTTATTCATCAACACTAAATTCATAACAAATTGAATTGAATTTGTGAAACTGATATTTTTTAAAAAAAAAGGTTTTTTTTATGACGTGTCACTCTGGCCACACATTTTTTGGAGTTGGCCTTCTTGACAGCTGTCACTTGATTTGTGCTCAGTTTGGTTTTCCATTTCAGAACGAATGAAATGTTGAATGGACTAGATGGCCACCGAACCTGATTTTTAAAGAAAATTTTGTTCGGGGATGAAGCTCACGTTTGGTTGACTGGGTACGTTAATAACCAAAATTGTCGCATTTGGACTAATGGGCAGAGGGGATCATTGGTCCATATTTCTTCAAAAATGAAGCCGGCCTAATGTTGCAGTCAATGGGGAACGCTATAGATCCATGCAAAATGCCTGAATTTGAGGATGTTGATGTGACGAAATTTAGTTAAATATGGCGCTACATGCCACACAGTCATCGAAACAATCACAGTCGTTCACAGGGAGGCCTTGTAGGCTTGACAAATCAATCCAAAGCTGCATCAGCATTATTTGGTACCTCTCACACAAATCTACCATCTAATAAAATGCATTTGATCTGACTAAAAACAAAGAATAATAAATTGTATCTGAGTTAAAAAATTAAACATTTTAACAATAGGATTAGGTGCAGAGGACGATATAGGCATTGATTTCGATTTTATAAATTCGACGAAAAATGTTTGTAAAGATAAAGATAGAAGCACCTTTTTTGTAAGAAATGCGAAAATGAAACAACATCAACGGAAAAATATTAAAGAAAATATAAAAGGCTTTTAAAAAATATATAAGAAAATACAGTCAGCGCTAAATACTGAGCGACGGATAAAAAATATAAAAAGAATATTGTTTCAAAATATGCATTGAAGTCGTATATTGACTGTCTTCAGACTATAAGCAAAGAAGCCACAATTTTCTAAAAGCTTTTGTTAAGTTCTCGTCCAAAAGAGTATTCAGATGATGAACATATCTCGCTCAGAATATATTTGATATGTCTCAGTTAACTTATGCCTTTTTACGAAATACATTGAACCACAATTTACCTCACGTTTCTTCTTGGTTTAAAAAACAGTACTTTCGAACTCCTGAAACAAAGAAATTCTCAACTTCAAGGCAAGGATTTAAATCACATGGTTTTATTGTTCGATGAAATGTCAAAAAGAAAGGAGATAAAATACTACACGCATCTTGATTTAAAAGATAGAATCGAAAGAACCAATAAAATCGTTATTAATTATATTATTTCGAAAAATTTATTATATTTCATTGACTTGTTTTTAAAATTTATATTTTTTATTGTGTTCATTCGACAAACTCGGCGATGAACGCTCTTGTTGTCTAATTATCTTTGGTGTATACAAAGAGAAGCAATGTTGCTATGTTAATTTTAAATTTGTTCAATGTTGCCAGATTAGCATAACAAAAAACTTCACTTACGAGCAATGTTTGGAAATCATTAAAAAAGTACTACCGAAATTCTGAGTCGGTGGCTCTGGCAAAGTTTCACGAAAATTCAGAATTTATTAAAAAAATCATCTTCGTCGATGAAGCTTATTTCTGGCTAATTGGTTTTGTGAATAAAAAAAATATGCGTTATTAGACAGCACAAACCCACATGTGCACAAGATACACAATTTCATCCGTAAAAAATTGATTGGGCCGTATATTTTTGTCCATGAAAACAATCGTCTTGTTACCAACAATGGAGAGCGCTGTCGTGCTATGTTAGAAACTTATTTTTGGCCAGAATTGGGTTATTTTGACATCGCCGATAAGTGGTTTCAACAAGACGGTGCCACTAGCCACTCGACATGCGCTATAATCGATTTACTGAAAGGTAAATTCGGTGACCGTGTTATCTCAAGAAATGGTCCGGTCGATTTAAAGCCATTGGATTTCTTTTCATGTGGCTGCATCGAGTAATTGGTCTATGCAAACAACCCACCAACTTTAGACGAGCTTATAGACAATATCCAACGCGAAATTGTCAAAGTTCCGGTCGAAATGTGTGCAATATCATGCTGTCTTAGCAATACCTGCTAGGGTGTTTTCTCAGCAGTCATCCAAACCACCATCTCTTGGACAGGATGCTTCCGACCAGGCAGATCAGGTACGGTCTTCATGATCTAGAGAGAGAGGTTCAGCGGTATAAGAGAGAACCTTTAGATCATCGAAACTATAAGGCAGGTCTGAAAAACATTCACGCCGATGCAGTCGCAGCAGCAGTATCCATCTACCGTGTGAATGTAGTGCTAGGGGAGCATCCCTCGAGATTTCACCTGAGGAGAAGATACTACCTCAGCAGACGCGCGTGATTCTGGCGCAGCTGAGATCTGGATGGTACATCCGCCTCAATTCTTACTGGGTATGACTTGATAATAACGTTCCGGACATCTGTCCCGCCTGCCATCGGGGACGTGCTGCACCTCCTCAATTGCCCGGCCAGACCCACTCAGCTGATCACCAGGTCTCTGTGGAAGCATCCATTTCCTCCACCTGGATATCGAAGCAGATCACCCATAAACGAAGATACCTTCAAAATAAATATATTGTTGTTACAACAACAACAACTAATGGTAAGACTAAAATAATTACACTCTTTGAGTATTTGCTTAAAAACAATATTTTTTGTGGACGGACAATGGTTAAAATGGGTACCGGTAGTTAGGATGCATTAAATACCTCACGGCAAAATTGCTAAAACGTCCCGCATTGTCAAACTCAGAGCAAATTTTGCTACGAATCCAAATATAGAATAATTTTGAAGTTTTTGCTGAGATTTGTGCCAGACGAAAGAGCCCATTGTTTTGAGCTTTAGTTGCAAACTGACGTTGGAGGGTATATAAGGTTCGGCTTGGCTTACTTTAAACGGCGTTTTTATTACTCGTACTGCAATATTAATATTGTTGAAATGTGACACTAATATTACTGACACATATAGGAATAAAAATATAGTTTCAGAAGGAATAAACATATGGTTGGTGAGACGAAAGTATTGTAATGTAATATATTGTAATATATGTGTTAGGGCGCTCCCTAACACTTTATAGAGATTTCTCCACTCACCAAAAATGTCTTCCGTGGTTTTGTCCGTCCTCACCAGTTACGACACTGTCTCGTCGCTTTCGACCCTCGTGGCTGGCTACGCCACTGGCAAATGTTTCTCCGCTTCCAATTTCAACGGCCACGGCTTGCCGGTCTCTTCCACAGCGACACACACTTAAGTTTGTATACGTACGTATGTTGATCGGGACAGAGGGATGGTGTCTGTCTCGCTCAACTATTAGAAAACAATTAAAATTACAACGCAAAGTGCGCGTGCTGCTTAGCGATGATTGACTGCGAACAGTTATGTTTTTGGCAATTCAGCCACATATGAAGAGAGACAAAGAACAAGGGCCAGCAACGGGTGAGAGGGGAGCGATACGTTCACGCACCAGGGATGACACTTAATATCAGTGCTGGGTGAGGCCCTTAATGGCCGCCACAGTGGTTCCCAATTAGCGCGTGAACATACCGCCCCCTTTGCACGAATTGTGCAAAATAATATAATTCATAATAATTCATTCATTAATTTTTGGGAAAAGTATTACAAAAACAAAGAAACAAGATAAAAAATACAGAAAAATAAAGGGGGTTTCAATAACAAAATAAAATAATAATAGAATACGAGATCATTAGTTTATCCTAAAGTTATGATGGCGTCATAAGTGTTCCTTTGGGGACAGTTGTGGACTACTCAGCGAAACATCCTTTAACACGGGCAGTGGGCCAAACAGAGCCCAACCAAAGAACGTGTTTTGGGCAATCGGCATCCTCCTGAGGCAGACCCATATACACCTTGCTGGCAACGTCCGATCCCAAAATGAGGCAGCAAGCGCCCGGGTAAAAGAAGTTGCAGTTGGCTAGCTCGTCGTGGTGGTATTTGTCTTGGACGGCAAGTGGAGAGCAGTAGCGATGCGGGGTGAACGGCGGGGCCCCGCGGTAAACTTCGAAAGTGGCGGTAAGGGTGTAAACTGACTCAAAACCTTTCGTAAGCTGCAGCTTTAAATAGCCCAAGTGGTCTGGGACAGAAAAGGGAAATTTCGGGGCCGACACAATCACCTGGCTGACCGGCTGGTTCGGATCCATTAGGATGCGCACACAGTATTTCTTGTCATCCACTCCTGGGCGATGGATGTTTACCAGTGCTGTCATCTGCAGCCACTCAAAACTCGAAACATCTAGCGGGTGAAGCTGTGTGTGGTGACGTACCCGACAAATGTGGCACCGGTATTTGCTGCGACATTCACGTTGCTCGTGGGACAGTCCAAGGCAATTAATACAGGCATTATATCGCTCGATAAGTTGCGTTCTGTCAGCTGGGGCAAGTGCAAGGAAACGTCGACACGTTCTGAAAGGGTGGCGTGTGGTGCACACGGGGCAGCGGTAGTCCTCTAGGTACTCCATTTCTGTAGAACAAAAATACATTATAATTATAGGTAGAGCTATTTGTGGTGATACGAAGAAGGCGAATAGGGACAGAACGGCTACTATAAGAAAGGGTCAGATGGCCCGTGGCAGAAGGACGTGTTTATGGATGGGCCGCGTAATCGTGTCAGACTGCGTTTTTACGTCAACAACCCTGATTTGATTATCCTTGCCGGGATAGAGTTTCACGACTCGTCCAAGGCGCCACTCATTCGGGCCCCCAGTTTCTTGTCGTAGGACTACCAGATCATCCTCTTGTAGATTGTACTTGATTTGTTTCCACTTATTTCTTTTGTGTAACTCTTTTAAGTAGTCCGACTTCCATATACGGCAAAAGTCTTGTTGAACTACTTTTAACCGCCTCCAGCGGTTTAGGAGAGCCGTTTGAGAAGGCATAGTTTCTGGCTCGGCCGGGGATAGTAAAGCGGACCCAACCAAAAAGTGACCCGGGGTCAGAGCACCTACATCATCGATATCGTCCGATAGAGGAGTTAGAGGTCTCGAGTTGAGACAGGATTCAATAGACGCTAAAATAGTGCTCAGTTCCTCAAAGGTATGTCGAATTTGACCAGAGATTTTCTTTAAATGTGTCTTACAGCTTTTGACTCCTGCCTCCCAAAGCCCTCCCATGTGAGGGGCGGAGGCCGGAATAAAATGCCATTCCAATTTTTGGAACCCATACCGCACGACTGCTTCGTCCTTAACTTCGGAAATGACCTTCATCAGGTTAGATCTGATTTCTTTAGCGGCACCCACAAAATTCCTACCATTATCGGAATAAATTCTACTGGGACAGCCACGGCGGGAAACGAAACGGGTAAGTGCGGCCAAGAAAGCTGGAGTCGATAGATCACTAACTGCTTCCAAATGAATAGCTCTCGTAGCGAAGCAGACAAAGAGACAGACATACCCTTTAGATATGCGACATCCGCGACCAGAGAGTTTTTAATATCGAATGGGCCAACGATATCTACCCCAGTATTGCAGAATGGGCGGCTTAATGCAGTTCTGTCGGGGGGCAAAGCGGCCATAACTTGACCTTGAAGATTTTTCCGTGCAATGACACACACCTTGCAATTGTGAATGTGTGTTTTTATTAAATTCCTTGCCTTTATGATCCAACATTCTAACCGAACCGTAGTTAGCATGAAGCGAATTCCCCCATGTAGGGTCAGTTGATGAATAAAAGCAATATATAACTTTGCAAATCGGCTTTGATGGGACAGAATAACCGGATGCCTTTCACTGTATGACAAATATAGAGTGGAGCCTAGGCGACCATTGGCACGAATTAGCTGGTCCTTGCCCAAAAAGGGCGTTAGGGTTAGAATAGGACTTTTTGATTCGATACTCCGTTTCTGGGACAGACAGTTATATTCACCTGGACAATGAATCTTCTGAGACAAAACCATTAGTCGAGTCCTTACCGAGGCCAACTCCTGACCAGATAGCTTAGTACCTTTGGGTCGTGCTTTTTCCTTTGAGACAGGGTGAGTTTCTTTGAAAAATCGAAATATATAGCCAACTACGTGTATAGCCTTCGACAAACATGAAAAGCGATCCAAAATATCTTCGATCTCGGATGATCTAGCTACATGAGTTCGGATAGGTTTCGCCTCCAGAGTCGTTACCGGAATATCTAAGTTTGAGGGCCAGAAACTATCATCCTCCTGTAACCATGGTGGTCCATACCACCAGAGCCTTTTCTCCTTTAATTCTGAAGGAGTCAGCCCCCGGGTTGCTAGATCAGCCGGATTATCGTTTGATGATACGTGCTTCCAGCTATTTCCTACCTTCTTATGAATTTTGGCAACCCTATTTGCGACAAACGTCGTCCAAGTATGCGAGGGCTCCTTTAGCCATGCCAACACAATTGTCGAGTCAGACCAGAGAAACAGAGAGGCTTTAGCAATTTTCAATTGAGGCAGAATCGCATTTATTAATTCTGACAGAAGCAAAGCTCCGCAAAGTTCCAACCTTGGCAGAGAGACCTTTTTAATCGGCGCGACCTTAGATTTCGAAACAAGTAAATTCGAGTAAATTTTGTTGCCTACAATTACTCTCGCGTATAACGTAGCAGCGTAAGCCAACTCTGATGAGTCGCAAAAACCATGAAGTTCTATGATACACTGAGGAGAATAACGTACCCAGCGTGGTATGTGAATTTGGTCTATTTCACAGTATTTCTCCACAAATGCCTTCCATTTCAATAGGGACAGAGGTTTCAAATGGTCATCCCACTTGATATCATCGAGCCAAAGCTGCTGCATGAATACCTTTGCAGTTATTACGACCGGTGCTAGCCATCCTAGCGGATCGAATAACCTCGCAATTACAGACAAAACTTCTCTCTTAGTGAACGAATTCTTGTCCTGCAGCTTTTCCGTTACGAAATAGAAACAGTCGGAAGCCGCATTCCATCGAATCCCTAGAGTTTTGGCTGTACTTTTATCATCAAAATCAAAAAATGCGTCATTCAAAAGATGGCTACGGGGCAGACCATCAAGAATTTCCTTATTGTTTGATGTCCACTTTCGAAGCTGAAAACCAGCTGACATCAAAATTTTTTCCAACTGGACTCGAGCCTCTACGCCTTCTGGAACAGAATGAGCGCCTACTAATGCATCATCAACATACATATTTTCTCTCAAAATTTTGGCACCCATAGGAAACCTATGTTCCTCATCGTCTGCCAATTGCAGCAATGTCCTTAGGGCCATGTAGGGAGCGCAATTTAGCCCGAAAGTCACTGTTTTTAGCTGGTAATCTCGAATCTCCTCGTCTGGTTACGATCGGAAGAGTATTCGCTGGTATTTTGCGTGTGCAGGATTTACCAGTATCTGCCTGTACATTTTTGTTATATCCGCATTGAAGACGAATTTGTACAGGCGCCAATTCAAAATTAATGTAATTATGTCCTTCTGAAGGACTGGGCCGACAGACAGAAAGTCGTTTAGACTTTTCCTACCAGCTGATGGGCAAGCGGCGTTAAAAACTACCCTCAACTTCGTTGTGGCGCTGTCAGGTTTGAAGACGCCGTGATGGGGCAGATAAAACCAGTCCTCCGAATTATCCTTTGGAGCCTCAACTTGCTCCATATGTCCCAGAGTTAGATATTCCCGTATGACCTCATCATACATCGCTTTAAATTCCGGTTTGCGGGACAGGGATTTTTCATTTCTAAGAAATTGGCTAAGTGCAATATATCTATTCGAGTTGGTAGCCGAATTTATCGGATAAGCAGACCTAAAAGGCGAATCCACGACGTACCTTCCGTCTGAATTACGTACCGTTGTACGTTGATAAATTCGCTCACAATTCGCATCCTCTTCTGAGACCATTGGCTCCCTCGGAACCTCCTCAATTTCCCAGAATTTCTCTAATTGTGGATTTATGGACACTCTCGTACAATGAGAGACTCGAACTATACTTTTCGAGGTCCTCTGGGTCGTTGGGCCAGTCACAATCCACCCGAAGACTGTTTCCTGAGCCACGAGCGATCCTAGAATGCCGTGCTCAACCCCACCACGCAATATTAGTGGATACAAATTTCCGCCTAATAGAATATCTATAGGGGCACTTTTGTAAAATTCAGGGTCAGCGAACTCCAAGTTTGGAAGATGTCCCGAAGCCACATTCTCGAACGAATGTGTTGGGATGTTTCCTGTGACATCTGATATCACAAGCGCATCAATGTCAATCGAAAATTTCGACATTTTCGTAGAACCAAGTGTAAAAATGGCGATTTGTGAACATTTTGTTAGGTGCTCACCTCCTAACCCAGATATTTCCGCCGAAATTGGCCTCGTTGGCAATTTCAAAAGCCTTTGAAGCATTGATGATATAAATGTATCATCGGAGCAAAGGTCGATTAGAGCCCGAACCTTATGGGTCAGACCATTCTTCAAGATTGTTACCCATGCGGTGGCTAACATCGTCCTATTCGCAACAGAAGTGTGATATGTCCTGACATTTTCCGGTGTCAAAGACGAATGAGTGGACTTTTTATTTCGATCTTGCGTAATTTGGGACAAACTATGTTTCTCATTTCTTCTATCATTCTTCTGAGACTCCTTATTCCTATGTAGGAGTGTATGATGTCTAGAATTGCATTCTGTACAAGTATTCTTGCTTGGACACTCTGAGGCCATATGACCAGGGGCTAGACAATTTAAGCAATGCTTGTCCCTTTTAACAATTGACAATCTATTTTTGAATTCCATGTTCAAGAATTTGGGACAGGATCGTAAAATATGATTTCCCGTGCACAAGCTGCATTTCGTAGCATCTACTTTCGTGTGATGAACCTTAAAGTTCTTTGATTTTTCGAAGTTGTTGTACTTTGGTCGCGGGACCTGAGCAGGGGCAGACGAACTTGAAGCGTACATATCAGAAACGCTTTCTAATGCCTGGAATCTTTCCGTCAAAAATTTATCCAACTCTTCCCACTTTGGCATTCTCGTTTTCTTTGCCATCGATTGTTCCCACAGGGACAGAGTGAGTTTCGGCAATTTAGTAGAGCACTGGTAGACAAAAATGGGATCCCATGATCCAACGTCAATTTCATAAAGTTTAAGAACAGAAATCGCATTAATAATGTCTCTTTGCAGTCTCTTTAAGCCACTTGCAGTTTCTTGCGAACATTGGGGCAGATTAAATAAGGTGCGTAACTGATTATTTATGAGAATACGCTTATTCTCATATTGATTCTTCAAGTTTCCCCAAGCTATCTCGAACCCTTCGGCTGTCAGTGGAATATGCCTATTTATTTCCCTCGCCTCACCACTAGTTTTCTGAAACAAATGATACAATTTTTCTACCGAACTTTATTTTTTGTTGTTCACATATATTGCCGTGAACAAGTCTCTAAAGCTGGGCCAGTTCACGTAATCACCGTGAAAAATTTCCATATCACAAGGCGGGACAGAAATTGACGAGCTAGGCTTTTGATTTGCGGGTACAGTAAATTTTAGTTTATCCTTTAATTCACCAATAATGCTCATACATCTAATGTAACTATCATGAACCTCAATTTTCTTAGCCTTTATACAGGGTGGCCCAGAAAGACCTAAGTGGTGTGAATTCCTTATAACTTTTTTATTATAATTTTTTTTTCTTTTCTTTTCAGTATTTTGTTAAGAAGACTTGGATAATTTATAATGGAGCAATACACAATTGAATTTACTTTTCAAATCAACGGTCCATTGTGTTGACTCAGCGTGCATACCGTCGTCAATTTAATGTGCGGGTTGCACCCTCTCCCCGTTCCCCGGATTTAACCGCTCCAGACTGTTTTCTTTGGGGCTATTTAAAAGGAAAAGTTTATGTTAATAAGCCTAGGACTATTGAGGAGTTAAAAACCAATATTCGAGAAGAAATTAACAACATACCACCGGAAGTTTTGCGAAAGGTCATGGAAAATGTGTTGGAAAGAGCACATTTGTGCGAAGCAGAATATGGCCACCACTTGCGGGATATCATTTTTAATAACTAATCCAAAAATATTCCCCATAAATTTAATGTATTTAAAAAAAAAAAAATTAAAAAAATATCTCTTAAATAAAAAGTTATAAGCAATTCACACCACTTCGGTCTTGTCTTTCTGGGCCACCCTGTAGTAATCTTATCTGATTTCGATCCATCAGGGTCAGAAATACAGTTCCTATAACTCTCTTTCCAGTCCGCCCACAAACTTTGAACCTCCTGCTTTTCTGCTTCTAAGGCTACCTCATTATATTTCGCCGCATCAGCCTTTTCTAATTCCTTTTCTAACGCAATGATCTCTTCACATCGCTGCAAATAAACCTCCAACAGACCCATTCTGTACAAAAAAAATTGAGGAAATTCAATAAATTTTTCAAAATTTAGCCTCTAACCCACTGTGCCAACTTCTAAAAATTTCTTCTATAAAATGTGACACTGACAGCAAAATTTCATCAAAATTATTTTTTTTTTCAAATGATTTGCTTAACCACTGTGCAGATGATCTCAGAAAAGAATTTTCTAGAAAAGGGGCAGATATTGTATACACAACTAGAGGTTGACGAAAAATGAAAAAAAAAACTATATTGAAAAAATCAATAAAATATTTTCGACCCACTGTTCGAAACTTAATATTCTCCTAGAAAGCAGGGACTTAAAACGAACGTTCAAAAAAAAATAAGAAAAAATGACAATTAATAAATAAATGAATAAAAAATATTATATTTCCTACAAAAATAAATTTCGCCTGATATTTGTTTTTGCCCACTGTGCCGAAAATTGGCAAACCAACACAAAACCCAAGCACAATTTAAAAAATAATTATTTTCAAAGAGGAAAAAATCTTCTCCAAAATAGTCCGGAACCACTGTGCGGATATTTGTAACAGAGATAAATTTCCGATTTGCCGAAATAGCAAAGATTTGTTTTGTTCACGCAGACCACAAAGGCAAATGATAGAACAAAAATGCCGGTTGGTTACAAAAACAAAGTAATGTGACTGGTGCGTAAGAGCGAGACAAAAAATTGGCGAAAAAATAAACGCCGATTTCGCACAACAACAATTTTTGCACATGAAGTAACGAGTAACTGTTATTTTCTAAAACGGTTCTCAAAATTTTACTTCACAAAGAAAGAAAAAAAAATTATGTAATAAAGTATCAAGGTTACACCATTTGTAACTTTACTTTTGGAAGATAATTAGGGACAGAAAAATCTTTCAAGGTCGATACAACAAAAAAAGCACCACAATTCAAATATAAGGAAAATATGTATATTGTACTACCTTGGTTTTTTTTGTACCTCCTGTCTTTCGTCTGCTGGTTTCGATGATTTCCAAGACGGCTTCGTTAGGACCAATATGTTAGGGCGCTCCCTAACACTTTATAGAGATTTCTCCACTCACCAAAAATGTCTTCCGTGGTTTTGTCCGTCCTCACCAGTTACGTCTGAATTACGTACCGTTGTACGTTGATAAATTCGCTCACAATTCGCATCCTCTTCTGAGACCATTGGCTCCCTCGGAACCTCCTCAATTTCCCAGAATTTCTCTAATTGTGGATTTATGGACACTCTCGTACAATGAGAGACTCGAACTATACTTTTCGAGGTCCTCTGGGTCGTTGGGCCAGTCACAATCCACCCGAAGACTGTTTCCTGAGCCACGAGCGATCCTAGAATGCCGTGCTCAACCCCACCACGCAATATTAGTGGATACAAATTTCCGCCTAATAGAATATCTATAGGGGCACTTTTGTAAAATTCAGGGTCAGCGAACTCCAAGTTTGGAAGATGTCCCGAAGCCACATTCTCGAACGAATGTGTTGGGATGTTTCCTGTGACATCTGATACCACAAGCGCATCAATGTCAATCGAAAATTTCGACATTTTCGTAGAACCAAGTGTAAAAATGGCGATTTGTGAACATTTTGTTAGGTGCTCACCTCCTAACCCAGATATTTCCGCCGAAATTGGCCTCGTTGGCAATTTCAAAAGCCTTTGAAGCATTGATGATATAAATGTATCATCGGAGCAAAGGTCGATTAGAGCCCGAACCTTATGGGTCAGACCATTCTTCAAGATTGTTACCCATGCGGTGGCTAACATCGTCCTATTCGCAACAGAAGTGTGATATGTCCTGACATTTTCCGGTGTCAAAGACGAATGAGTGGACTGTATATTTCGATCTTGCGTAATTTGGGACAAACTATGTTTCTCATTTCTTCTATCATTCTTCTGAGACTCCTTATTCCTATGTAGGAGTGTATGATGTCTAGAATTGCATTCTGTACAAGTATTCTTGCTTGGACACTCTGAGGCCATATGACCAGGGGCTAGACAATTTAAGCAATGCTTGTCCCTTTTAACAATTGACAATCTATTTTTGAATTCCATGTTCAAGAATTTGGGACAGGATCGTAAAATATGATTTCCCGTGCACAAGCTGCATTTCGTAGCATCTACTTTCGTGTGATGAACCTTAAAGTTCTTTGATTTTTCGAAGTTGTTGTACTTTGGTCGCGGGACCTGAGCAGGGGCAGACGAACTTGAAGCGTACATATCAGAAACGCTTTCTAATGCCTGGAATCTTTCCGTCAAAAATTTATCCAACTCTTCCCACTTTGGCATTCTCGTTTTCTTTGCCATCGATTGTTCCCACAGGGACAGAGTGAGTTTCGGCAATTTAGTAGAGCACTGGTAGACAAAAATGGGATCCCATGATCCAACGTCAATTTCATAAAGTTTAAGAACAGAAATCGCATTAATAATGTCTCTTTGCAGTCTCTTTAAGCCACTTGCAGTTTCTTGCGAACATTGGGGCAGATTAAATAAGGTGCGTAACTGATTATTTATGAGAATACGCTTATTCTCATATTGATTCTTCAAGTTTCCCCAAGCTATCTCGAACCCTTCGGCTGTCAGTGGAATATGCCTATTTATTTCCCTCGCCTCACCACTAGTTTTCTGAAAGAAATGATACAATTTTTCTACCGAACTTTATTTTTTGTTGTTCACATATATTGCCGTGAACAAGTCTCTAAAGCTGGGCCAGTTCACGTAATCACCGTGAAAAATTTCCATATCACAAGGCGGGACAGAAATTGACGAGCTAGGCTTTTGATTTGCGGGTACAGTAAATTTTAGTTTATCCTTTAATTCACCAATAATGCTCATACATCTAATGTAACTATCATGAACCTCAATTTTCTTAGCCTTTATACAGGGTGGCCCAGAAAGACCTAAGTGGTGTGAATTCCTTATAACTTTTTTATTATAATTTTTTTTTCTTTTCTTTTCAGTATTTTGTTAAGAAGACTTGGATAATTTATAATGGAGCAATACACAATTGAATTTACTTTTCAAATCAACGGTCCATTGTGTTGACTCAGCGTGCATACCGTCGTCAATTTAATGTGCGGGTTGCACCCTCTCCCCGTTCCCCGGATTTAACCGCTCCAGACTGTTTTCTTTGGGGCTATTTAAAAGGAAAAGTTTATGTTAATAAGCCTAGGACTATTGAGGAGTTAAAAACCAATATTCGAGAAGAAATTAACAACATACCACCGGAAGTTTTGCGAAAGGTCATGGAAAATGTGTTGGAAAGAGCACATTTGTGCGAAGCAGAATATGGCCACCACTTGCGGGATATCATTTTTAATAACTAATCCAAAAATATTCCCCATAAATTTAATGTATTTAAAAAAAAAAAAATTAAAAAAATATCTCTTAAATAAAAAGTTATAAGCAATTCACACCACTTCGGTCTTGTCTTTCTGGGCCACCCTGTAGTAATCTTATCTGATTTCGATCCATCAGGGTCAGAAATACAGTTCCTATAACTCTCTTTCCAGTCCGCCCACAAACTTTGAACCTCCTGCTTTTCTGCTTCTAAGGCTACCTCATTATATTTCGCCGCATCAGCCTTTTCTAATTCCTTTTCTAACGCAATGATCTCTTCACATTGCTGCAAATAAACCTCCAACAGACCCATTCTGTACAAAAAAAATTGAGGAAATTCAATAAATTTTTCACAATTTAGCCTCTAACCCACTGTGCCAACTTCTAAAAATTTCTTCTATAAAATGTGACACTGACAGCAAAATTTCATCAAAATTGTTTTTTTTTTCAAATGATTTGCTTAACCACTGTGCAGATGATCTCAGAAAAGAATTTTCTAGAAAAGGGGCAGATATTGTATACACAACTAGAGGTTGACGAAAAATGAAAAAAAAAACTATATTGAAAAAATCAATAAAATATTTTCGACCCACTGTTCGAAACTTAATATTCTCCTAGAAAGCAGGGACTTAAAACGAACGTTCAAAAAAAAATAAGAAAAAATGACAATTAATAAATAAATGAATAAAAAATATTATATTTCCTACAAAAATAAATTTCGCCTGATATTTGTTTTTGCCCACTGTGCCGAAAATTGGCAAACCAACACAAAACCCAAGCACAATTTAAAAAATAATTATTTTCAAAGAGGAAAAAATCTTCTCCAAAATAGTCCGGAACCACTGTGCGGATATTTGTAACAGAGATAAATTTCCGATTTGCCGAAATAGCAAAGATTTGTTTTGTTCACGAAGACCACAAAGGCAAATGATAGAACAAAAATGCCGGTTGGTTACAAAAACAAAGTAATGTGACTGGTGCGTAAGAGCGAGACAAAAAATTGGCGAAAAAATAAACGCCGATTTCGCACAACAACAATTTTTGCACATGAAGTAACGAGTAACTGTTATTTTCTAAAACGGTTCTCAAAATTTTACTTCACAAAGAAAGAAAAAAAAATTATGTAATAAAGTATCAAGGTTACACCATTTGTAACTTTACTTTTGGAAGATAATTAGGGACAGAAAAATCTTTCAAGGTCGATACAACAAAAAAAGCACCACAATTCAAATATAAGGAAAATATGTATATTGTACTACCTTGGTTTTTTTTGTACCTCCTGTCTTTCGTCTGCTGGTTTCGATGATTTCCAAGACGGCTTCGTTAGGACCAATATGTTAGGGCGCTCCCTAACACTTTATAGAGATTTCTCCACTCACCAAAAATGTCTTCCGTGGTTTTGTCCGTCCTCACCAGTTACGACACTGTCTCGTCGCTTTCGACCCTCCTGGCTGGCTACGCCACTGGCAAATGTTTCTCCGCTTCCAATTTCAACGGCCACGGCTTGCCGGTCTCTTCCACAGCGACACACACTTAAGTTTGTATACGTACGTATGTTGATCGGGACAGAGGGATGCGCGAATACACCAAAGTGTGAGGCAGAACGAGAAAAATAAACTGCAGCACTATTGATTGTCAACAATAAAAAACTACCGCACTGGTTGACGAATTTGATTTTGTGTTCTTTTTTATTTTGGCTCTTCAATGGCCTATTATTTTCCAAAATTCACTTATTAATCGAAATGTACAATAACTGTGTTACACTGATTTTCCCGGTTGCTGGCCTTGGTGTCTGTCTCGCTCAACTATTAGAAAACAATTAAAATTACAACGCAAAGTGCGCGTGCTGCTTAGCGATGATTGACTGCGAACAGTTATGTTTTTGGCAATTCAGCCACATATGAAGAGAGACAAAGAACAAGGGCCCGCAACGGGTGAGAGGGGAGCGATACGTTCACGCACCAGGGATGACACTTAATATCAGTGCTGGGTGAGGCCCTTAATGGCCGCCACAGTGGTTCCCAATTAGCGCGTGAACAATATGTAATATTTTATTTTAACAATAATATGATTAGTGCAATCATACCGAATGATTGCAGTTTTTACAAAATTATATGTGGTTGTTAAAACAATGTTATTGAATTAATCTTACAAGTACTGCCGGCAAGTGATAAGTTCGCAATAATAGTATGTTTATGACAATCATTTAATGATTACAATAAACATCGTGTAGCAATTTAATATTTTCAATCAGACTTTTTAAAAATAAAAAAATTTTCGAAACTCCAGTACATGTCTTAATATGATCAACAATGTCAACAACTAGAGGCGAGTATCCGAACTCGAACTAAATAGTTTTGAAACGTACGCCTAATAACTAAAATGTGAATACCACATATATTAAAAATATTGGAATCAAAAGCTTTTAATGCGTTTCATATTTACGATGCAAACCTTTAAATAAAATTTTACTCATAACATTTTATCGTGTGGAACGAATTAGTGACATAACTCCGTTTTTTATATATCGTCCGACTTTTATCACCTCTTAACTGTTTATACTTAATTTAAGACACATTTTTTGGAGTTGGCCTTCTTGACAGCTGTCACTTGATTTGTGCTCAGCTTGGTTTTCCATTTCAGAACGAATAGACTTACTCCGGAAGTTGCGACTCCTGAAATGTAAATTTTTAAGTTTCAAGCGATCTAAGCAGGACTTAAGCAATTTCGTCAAACATTCTTATTCATCAACACTAAATTCATAACAAATTGAACTGGACTTGTGAAACTGATATTTTTTAAAAAAAGGTTTTTTTATGACGTGTCACTCTGTCCACACATTTTTTGGAGTTGGCCTTCTTGACAGCTGTCACTTGATTTGTGCTCAGTTTGGTTTTCCATTTCAGAACGAATAAAATGTTGAATGGACTAGATGGCCACCGAACCTGATTTTTAAAGAAAATTTTGTTCGGAGATGAAGCTCACTTTTGGTTGACTGGGTACGTTAATAACCAAAATTGTAGCATTTGGACTAATGGAAAGGGGATATCATTGGTCCATATTTATTCAAAAATGAAGCCGGCCTAATGTTGCAGTCAACGGGAACGCTATAGAGCCATGCAAAATGCCTGAATTTGGCCACACATTTTTTGGAGTTGGCCTTGTTGACAGCTGTCACTTGATTTGTGCTCAGTTTGGTTTTCCATTTCAGAACGAATAGACTTACTCCGGAATAACGTTTGAAAAACGTGTTGAAGGGACTAGATGGCCACCGAACCTGATTTTTAAAGAACATTTTGTTCGGGGATGAAGCTCACTTTTGGTTGACTGGGTATGTTAATAACCAAAATTGTCGCATTTGGACTAATGGGCAGAGGGTATCATTGGTCCATATTTCTTCAAAAATGAAGCCGGCCTAATGTTGCAGTCAATGGGGAACGCTATAGAGCCATGCAAAATGCCTGAATTTGAGGATGTTGATGTGACGAAATTAGGTAAAACAATATGGCGCTACATGCCACACAGTCATCGAAACAATCAATTAATTGAAAGAAACTTTTGGTGACCGCATTATATTGTGTCAGGATCGGTGGCCTCCAAGATCGTGAAGTCGTTTGTCTAAGCATATAAGCCCGACAACATTGACGCCTTGGAATAAGATATTCGGCGCGTTATAGCTGGCTTTTGGCCTCAAATGTTGCAAAAAGTATTCGAAAATTTGGCCTCTCGGCTGGAATTTATACGAGCCAGCCGCTGCTGTCACTTGCCCGAAATCATTTTTAAAACATAAAGGCACACCATAATCCTTATAATAAAGGTAAAAACATAAAGTTATATGCGTTTTATTTCTTCTTGAGAACCACACATCTGAAAAAAACATCCATTATGTTTTTTGACATCGTCTTAAAATTCTTTTGACCGGATATATTTATTGATATATAAATTACACCTCATATATTGAATTAAATGTATTTGTAATTATTTACTTTACTTACTTTAGTACTCATTTATTTTATTTACTTTACTTTACATTAAATTTACTTTACTATGGTTTAGGGGACTATTGCATAAAATAATTTAATGGTTGTGAAGATTATATTGTGGTTGTGGCAATTATATTATAATATGGATGTATGTGAATCATACATTTGTTGTGAGGATCGCAATATAGCTGTGAGGATCATAGTACGGTTATATATTTATCATTATATGGTTATTGAAATCATAGTATGGTACTGTTCGTAATATTATAATAATATTTTGGTAACTAGAAGCAAACTGTGTGTTTGTTGATTTCTTGTGAAAGGATGACGACATAATATACTTATAGAAATATTTTATAATATGCTAAAAATGGTTTGTGTTGTTACAACGTATCTGAAAATATCATAACGTAGGCGTTTTATTTTACTTCTATTCATTGTAACTCATTAAATAACTGTAATTCATAAACGCAATTATCTGCCAGAGTTATGTGTTCATACGATTGTCAGATGCCTGACAATATTATTGTGTAACAATTTGCCGGCAACATTGCATTACAAAAAGTGTAAGCTCACACGGTTGCAAGAATTTTTCGGACATTTTTCTGATAATTGTAATATCTTACAACCGCCTGTGCAAAGCTTAAATCGTTTATTTTTGAGATATTAATAATACGAACGTTTTAAAGACGTATCGTTATCTTTTGTCTAATGGCTGGTACTAAGTCCGAATACCCAAAAAATATTGGGTATTTTTTTTAATGTTGTTTATTATGAAAGAATTTGTGAGCATTCGGAACTACAATAAACAATAGTATATATAACAGAATTCTTAGTAAATACAATGGCCCCAAATTGGGCTCTCGAGTATAGTTCTTAACAAGTAATTTGCATTTGTACAATTTGCTAAAATATTTAATTTACTTAAGGTAACAGGTATTTGAACATTTAAGATGTGTAATGAAAAATAAAATACAAAAAAATTACATTTTTTTTCAATTTCTAGGTATATATAAAATCTAGTCTACAGTTAAAAGGAAAGGATACATACGCATGTAAAAAGTTATTCACAAAACCACCAAAACTTTTTGTTTTTCGACGGTAACATAGCGTCTTTTTCCGACAAACTAGTATCGCATCGCATATCATCATCAGTGAATGGTTGACATTGCACTGATTTCACATTAGCCCTTCTATACGAGTATATAAAATATAGGTAGGCTATTCTGGTCCTGTATGAATTTCTGTTTATCTATGTATTTAAAGGCCTCTGGGGGACAAAACCTTTTCGTGTAGTGTATTTTAAATATTCCTCGTTAGTATAAAAGGGACCCTTATCAAATTATTATCTAAATTGAGCGAGCAGCGCAAAATATGATTCCTGATAATGTTAATTATAAAATTGTCAATACTGATAATTTTTGTAGTAGTATATAGTCGTTTGTTAGAGATATATTTTCCGTAATTATTTTGTCGAGATCTGTAAAGCGACGTACATGCCCTTAGGCATTTTCTTTCAAAAACTCTTATTTTTATCTTTTTTCGGTAAAAGTACTAACTTCGCCATTTTCCAAATATCTGGAAAATGAGAATTGTTTAACATATTACTAAACAAGATGCAATAATCTGTTACAAATCTGCTGGAAAGTCTTTTCAAGATAATGTTTGGTATATTATCTATACCCGATGAAGATTTGTTCCTTAGTTTGAATACAGTAACAGCACCATGATTACTCTCGAAATTGTGTTTTGTTGCCATAAAACTATTGAAACTGTCTTCTATTGCTACATGATTATTATTCTGGATTGACTCCAAATGAGCCCCTATGGCGTCAAGCATCTCGTTACAATCTGTAACTATAAAATTGTTCCTATCTATTACTAGATGCGTTGGTTCTATTCCTGCTCTTCTAAGAATATTTGATGAATTTGTTGGAATTATTATTTTGTGTAGATTGAGTGGTCTAAATTGCCTGAATTTGCTTTTTATCTGTTTAAACATGTCTACAGGATCTCTATGATCGATCTGACTTAGTCTGTTATGCAACTCTCTATTAAGTAATATTGTAAAATTTTCGTTTAAAAGTTTCTTTATCAGCCTCAATTTTGTCTTGAGAAAATTTATGCTGACTTGGGTAAGTTGTTGCTCTAGTCTGGTGTGTCTTTTAAGCAAAATTACAATTTTACTTTTCTGGGAGTGTAGTTTTTGACTATGGTTGTGGAAAATCTAGCATAAGGATCACCTTTCCTCAATTTCGGGACAACATTTGCAATTGTGTCCGTAATTAAGTTATGCAAGTCAATATGTATGTCTATCTCCGTATTTGTTAGATTCCTATTGTTTGGTATCCTAGTCTCTAAATTTATTTTCTGAGAAATGTATCTTTCGAAATGTATCTTTCGAAACGTCCAATTAGTCCTGGCGTAATCGAATCTGCAATCATTCTGTTCATTCCTTGGAATAAACAAATATCTTTCACTGACAATTGACGCCTTTATTTCCAGTGCGTTATGATCGCTGTCATAAGCGAATGTTCTCAAGCTATTGGTGGTATTGTTATGCGTTTCTATTATTAGTCTGCAGTCTAGGATGCAAATATCAAGGAATGATCCAGTGCGTGGATAAGAGGGCTCTATGGATGCATACAATCTACATCTAAAATCTATCTCATTGTCCTTTAGCCATTGTCGTAAACTATTGCCCTTTGGATTATCGCCTATGGTTCCCCAGTCCTGATGCTTGCAGTTCAAATCTCCGGCAAGAATATAGAAATTATTAACATTTTGCAAATTCATGGAATCAAAAAGTCTCTGAAAATCAGTTCGAAAGAGTAAGTTGTTATTTCCTGCTGGGTAGTAAGCCGATATGATATACAGGAAGTTATTGGAAGATATAGGCACCAATGCATGTTTCAAGATATTCTAAAGAGTCTAAAGTCCTGTTGGAGTACGTGCTGTATTTGAAAAGTCTTTAATCAAAATGGCCGTTCCGCCCCTCTTGTTGCGCCAAATCGGTCCTTTCTAATAAGTTTTTAGTTATTAAAAGCTAACTTATGCCTCGGGTTTAGTTTGGCTCATTTAATAAGACAATATCGGGTCTGTTTGTATCTAAAAAAAAACTTGCAAATTGTATCTTCTTGTTTGTTGTATTAAAGAATTGACATTAATCTGAAATATTTTCAGACATTTGGTAACTAAGTTAGACGAGTTATGTGTTTGATTCATATCCCTAACATAGAAAAAATTGCATCAATACGTGATGTTTGTAGATGAAGCTGTTTTTGTAAATTAACTACTTGGTTTGTTAAATTTAACATCATGTTCTTCAATTCGCGCATAAATGTGTTAGGAAGCGCATTAGTTGCAAAACCGTTTTCATCAGGTAACGTATCCTTTCCTTTTACGACGCTAGCAAAAGTATTATTTGAGTTAACATTATTTTTATACATAATAGTCTAATTTTCTAATATAGATTGTTTTCTAGTTCTAAGTTTTTGTTGTAGTGACTTGTAAATTTCACATCCTTTGTAGGAAGCTGGATGGCCAAATTTTTTACATAAAACGCAGTATAATTTATCCTTTTCGTTAACTGGAACTATTGATAAGGTGCATTTTCCTCTTTCGTGTGAGTTATTACACCTGACACATTTTGTTTGCAAATAACAGTTAGCTGCGCTGTGGAAAAATCCTTGGCAATTCCTACACTGAGATATCTCTGGGCGTTCTGATGTATCCCATTTAATACATAGATGAAGTAATGTTTTAATTTGCTTCAATTTATTAATATTGCTATCTGGGCTTAATTGCACCAGAAATATTGGTAAGTTGTAACCATTTTGAACAAATAGTTTGGTCGAGAATTGTGAAACTTTCAAAAATTTCAAATCATCTTCTTGATATTTACAAAGTTCTTCGAATATTACATCCGTTTCCATTTTGGCATTTAGACCTTTTAATAACAAGGTTTTTGTTTTTATACCCTTAGGAGTAAAAGTATAGAATTTGGCATTCGCCTTTTTTAAATAAGCTGTGACTCTTGCAAAGTCATCAAGAGTGTTCATGAATAGAGATTTTTTATCTCTGAATTATTTTATTTTGAAGTCATTTATTTTTAAACCGTTTTTAATGAAACGGATTAGTTGTTTAGTTTCAATGTCTACAATATTTATTGGTGGTATTTTTTATTTTTGTTTGGTTCCACATTAACCACTGTGTTATTAGTATTATCTGATTTATTGTTATTCTTGTTTGGCACGCTTGTTGTTATGTTTACGTTTTGAATCGAGTTTGAGTTATTACTTGGTTCGTTTACTTTGTACTCATTCACATGTTTCTCAAATTGATGTAGTAATGCTTTGTCGCATTGAGTGTCGTTTTCAATGTCAAGCAGGGCGTGATAGTTGTTTTTGAACATTTTGGAAGCCGATGGTAAATTTATGCTATTCTTTCTTTTTCTGTCGTTTTCATTGTTGTTGTTTTTAGTGGATGTTCGCAGATTTGATTGTAATTCTTTATCTGAGTTTTCAGCATACACCTCACTCATATTAAATGTTTCTGTTTATCCTCTAGTTTTTTACTGTATTATCAACACTTGTATTAAAGAAAAAAATAACTTTTAACCAATGTAAATAATTGGAAAAGACGTAAGTCGCTTTAGAAATGCACCGAAAATTACTACTGACGTTCGCAATGCGTCTGACTCTCATCACGGTCACAGTTGCACCGATATTGGGTATTCAATTCGACCTCATGTACCCATTGGGATCGTATTAGAAATGGAAATTTACCAACATAAATAATAAGCATAAAAACTTTAAAAAATGACACATAGTCAAAATGTAATATGTTGTTGATTAACATTTGCAAAAACATTGTACACATGAGCGTTTAATTAATGAAATAAAATAAAAAATGTCTATTTTTTATCAACATTTCTCTGCTGTGTTGAGTAATGGCGACGCAAATGGTTTGTGCTTAATAGTTAAAAGATATAATTTTTTTATAATTTACTTTAGTTTTAAAATGATATTACTTTTAAATGCTATGAGGCAGTATGAAATTCGGAAATCCAAATTTAAAAAAAAATGTATTTTTGATTCATCACTTTTATTGATGTTAATCCAATCCGCGCGCAGCTTGTCTTCCAGAGCAGGGCGTTCATGACCTTCCACAGAATTATACACATTTTTCTTCGTCCACACTTATATTTAGATCGTTACAGACTACACCCTGGAAACAATCAACAGCCAGAAATCGTAAGGTTGCTGCTAACTGCAGAGTCCCTGGAATGGAGCCCTTAATTATGATAAGGGCAAATTTGAAAAAGTGATTCTTGCTTTTTCCTCATGAACGAACTCTGTACCAGCACTAACTTTTGATGACAAAATGTAAGCTTTAAAATTGGTTTACCTATTAACTCTACATGATTCCTCTTTTAGATATCATAAGATCCAGCAAACAAGAACTTGCGGTAGAAATGAAAAACTCGCGAGCACGACAGGTGGGAACTATAACTTTGTGCTATGAAAACTTTTTAACTCTCTTAGCGTGCAAACTTGATCACTCTTAAGCGGTATATTTGCTGACCTCTTTTAGTGTAAAAAGTGCAACTGAATTCAACACTGCACTCGGAGAAAAGATATACTTATAGTTTCTATGTGGTCACGGCAATAACGAAAAGACATTTTACATATTTTTGCAATTTAATGTGTAGCAATTAATAGATTTATTATATTTCATTGACTTATTTTTTAAAATTAATATTTTTTATTGTGTTCATTCGACGAACTCGGCGATGAACGCTCTTGTTGTCTAATTATCTTTGGTGTTTACAAAGAGAAGCAATGTTGCTATGTTAATTTTAAATTTGTTCAATGTTGCTTACGAGCAACGTTTGGAAATCATTAAAAAATACTACCGAGATTCTGAGTCGGTGGTTCTGGCAAAGTTTCACGAAATTCCAGAATTTATTAAAAAAATCATCTTCGTCGATGAAGCTTATTTCTGGCTGATAGGTTTTGTGAATAAAAAATATATGCGTTATTGGACAGCAGAAACCCACATGTGCACAAGATACACAATTTCATCCGTAAAAAATTGATTGGGCCGTATTTTTTTGTTCATGAAAACAATCGTCTTGTTACCAACAATGGAGAGCACTATCGTGGCATGTTAGAAACTTATTTTTAGCCAGAATTGGATGATTTTGACATCGCCGATAAGTGGTTTCAACAAGACGGTGCCACAAGCCACACGACACGCGCTATAATCGATTTACTGAAAAGTAAATTCGGTGAACGTGATATCTCAAGAAATGGTCCGGTCGAATGACCACATAGTTCATGCGATTTAAAGCCATTGGATTTCTTTTTATGTGGCTACATCAAGAAATTGGTCTATGCCAACAAGCCTCTAACTTTAGACGAGCTCAGAGACAACATCCAACGCGAAATTGCCATCGTTCCACTGTCATCGCTGTACACGGGCACGTGGTAGTCATATGACCGAAATCGAATTTCATTATTAAAATATAACATTTGCAGTACACCTGGAATAAATTTGAACTCTATATCTTAAATATTCTGTGTTGTAGCATGGTGATGGATTATGATAATGAGCTATTTGGGATTGTAAATGGGCGAAATCGCCTAATGGAAAAAAATTTTCACTAAAGGAACCACGGTAAAAAATACACTTTTCGAGTATTTGCATTACAAATTACATTTCTTTGTGAACGGACAATAGCTAAAATGGGAACTGGTAGTTGGATGCACTAAATACCTCACGGCCTAGTTGATTGACTTTTTGGTTCACGTGGTCCGAAAACCTTACCGAATTGTCAAACGGGCGATTAATATTCAATATAAGTAGACATACGGGTACTTGAAGCATATTTTTCTACGAATCCATATATTGAATAAAATTTTGAAGTTTGGGCTGAGATTTGTGTCGAACGCATTGGCCGAAAAAGCCCAAAAAACGGATCATTGTTTTGCGGTTTACTTGCGAATTGACGTTGGAAGATTAAGGTAAGATTAATATCGTTGTGACAATAATATTATGATCAAATATAGAATTGAAAATATACTCGTAGTTGCAGCAATAACATACGAATACATATGGTTATTGTTATGACAAACGCTTTGACTGGTTTCAATAAACATCGTGTAACAAGTAGATAACTATTACACTGTACAACACTAATTTTAACACATGAGTAAGACCTTATACACGTGAAACTAGAGGCTCTCTGGAGTAAAACTGCGTTTACAGTTTTCCATTCTCTGGTCATTTATCCTTTTTAGAGGACTTTAAAGTTTTAAAGGACATTTAAATAGAAAAAAATATTTTATATATTTCTACTCATCCTACGATGCTGAGATAAAAAGCAAATGAAAGAGGAGACTCCCCTCGATTTGGCAAAAATATTTGTGTTGTTATATCAGGACAAAAGGGCCTTATTCAAGTCCTTTCAAAATTTTGGCTTTTAATATCCTTGAGAATTTCCAACCATTTCATCCAGAAAAAATATATGTTAAGGACATTAATATACGCTAACACGTTTTACTCACGTTGTTAGTTTAGTGTACAAATAATTTCAAAATGTACTATAAAAAAATATATATATACGTAACTCCCTAATATTAACCAATTTTTTTTTTAAATAAAATCTAACACATGAACAAATGGATATACACATAAAACTGGAACCCCCGTGAATTAAAAGTACGGTCACAGTTTTTCATTCGGTGATCCGGTCTCCCCTTAAGAGCGCTTTTCAGTTACAAAGTGTTTTTTAAATTTGTGCTTCCACTAATGACGGATGAAAATCGTTAGTGATCCCGAAATTGTACTAAAATTCTTACATCGTTTTCGTTCTCTTTAAAAAAATTCAGATTTATAAAGCAGGCCACAGAAGAATTGTCTGTTCTAAAACTGTTATGCAAATAAAAAGTGTTTTTTTTTGTTCTTTTTAACGTGAGAAATTAAAAAATAATAAAAAGTGAGTAAAAGTAAAACAAATTATGGAGTGCCCCAATCGCAATAAATTTTGTGTTGTCTGCGGACTATTTGTACCGAATCAAAAATCGCGAAAAATTACAAAAACCTTTGTGGAATGTTACGAACAATACATTTTAATTAATTTTGTACCTAAAGTGTGGTATCAGCCTGAAGTTGTGTGTGGCTATTGTTATCGTGGTATACTAGGTTCGAATTCCGTTAACCGACACCAGCATCCGATGAAATATGTTTACCCAGTGATTTGGATGAATCGAAGTGAACATGCTGTGGAATCGTGCTACTTTTGCCAATCGCAGCCGCTTACTACAAATTTAAAATACAAATTCAGGCATAAAATCCAATACCATAGTTGTGATTCAGTGAAGCCAGCTGTGTTACGGTCTAGAACAAACCCAAGCGCTCCATCTGAAGAGCAAATTCCAGATGCCGTTGAAGAGCACTCATTGTGTGCCGACAATGATATTGAAGATATCTCGGAATATCAACCGATAAACAGCGAGTTCGGCTTTGCTCCTCGTCATTTCATAACACAGGCCGATTTTGATGATCTCGTGCGTGATATTGGTTTAACAAAAACCAATTCCGTTTACAACAATGGAGAATGGTTTCTGAAGATTTTCGCGTAACTTCTTCCCGAAAGCGCTCAAAACAACTGTCTTTTGATGAATGCTTTAAAGTTGATGATCAAAGTGGGATTACGTATGCAGTAGATATTGAAAATCTTTTTGAAATCATCAGTCACCCCTATAATCCGGATGAGTGGCGCCTTTTTATAGATGGTTCTGTGAAGAGTCTTAAAGGCGTTTTACTACATAACGGTAACGCCTTTCCATCAGTGCCTATCGTTTATGGTACCGATGTAAAGGAAACATATGCAAATATGCGCAATATTCTTAAATTAATTAATTATGACCTCCATGGATGGATGATTTGTTGTGATCTCAAAGTGGTTGCTATTATAACAGGGCTTAAAAAAGGATTTTCAAAGCATCAATGTTTCTTGTGTCTCTGGGAAGGTAGACATCGTGAATTACACTATACTGATCACGAATGGCAGCCTCGCATAGCCCATAAGCTTGGAGAAAATAGCATTGATCATATGCCTCCAGTGCCTTCGTCGAAGATTATTCTCCCACCCCTTCATATAAAATTGGGGCTTATTCGAAATTTTATTCGCGCTCTGCCTCGTGAAGGAGAAGCCATGATGCATGTTACGTTAAAGTCTTTTCCGAGTTATGAAAACTGGAAAGTATTGAAATGAAAAAGCTAAAGAAATTTCCGCTAATTAATTAAACAAAAAATCTTTATTGGAACAAACAAGTATTAGTACAATCAATCAGAAATGATACTTATGAAAAGATGATGTTGTCTGCTTCGTTATCCAAGAAAAAGAGAGCGACCGAGTTTTAGAAAACATCCAAATAGGCTTAAAATCTATTGAACTATTATTGAGTGGTTTAGAAGAGACCGAAATAACTGCACCAAATGAGTGTATTTAGATGACAGAAAAACAACATAATAGTAAATGTACACTCAATAACTAACCAATACTCCAGAGCAGTAAGAGCATTGATCAGTTATCTGATGCATATAAGATCAGCGATCGTCTGGTACAACAACAGCAGTTGGTGTTGTTGTTGCCTGCAATCTATCGAACATTAATTGAGTAAAAGAGTGCACCTAGCTCAGTACCCAGTCATGCGCACTTAATCGATTTGTTATTGAGTGAGCATTGATTGAGAAACTGAGTGCACAAACCTAAGTACGTCGACAAGTACACTAAAGCACAAAATTGAAAGCACATATTCAACATAAATAATGTAAAGCAATGAATAATTTGTCTTATATAAAGACGTTTATGTTGAATATGTATTCAAATATGATAAAATAACTGAATTAAACTATTTATAGGTATTTTAAAAGGTAGATGAGTTGGTGAATGGAATAAATTCGCCAACAATGCACCTTAAGACAATTTCCCAAAATTAAGCAATGCCAAAATTGATGCTGGTAAGTTAAATAGGTATGTACATATAAACTTAAAAACGAAAAATACTTATTTTTTTAGGTGTACTTAACGGACCACAATTAAAGAAATTGATAAATTGTAAGGAGTTTCCGAATTTTCTAACAACAGTGGAAAAAAAGCGTGGTATTTCTTCAAGGATGTAACAACAAATTTTTTGGGCAATAACAAATCTGAAAATTATAAGGAGATTGTTCGTAAAATGGTCCGTAGTTTTGGTGTCAACATGTCACTTAAAATACATTTTTTGGATAGTCACATTGATTTTTTCCCAAGCAACTTAGGTGATTTTAGTGACGAGCATGGTGAACGATTTCACCAAAATCTTACCACAATTGAAAATCGCTTCCAAGGAAATACTTGTCATATGTTGGCAGAGTATTGTTGGACACTTTGTCGCGATACCAATACTATTCATAAGCGCCAACAGAAATGTATACGGTTTACCTGAGAAGAACGCTAATATCGAAATTTTTAAATAGTTTTTTATACTTATGTAGTTACATAAACTTCTATCACATTAAAGGACAATGTAGTCATGAATTTGGTCAAGTTAAATTTTAATTTTGTACATGTTTAATATTAAAAGAAAAAAAATTAATGGATTAATAAATAAATATTGTTGTCTTACACATAATTAGAAATGTGACAGCCGTAAAACTGCATCTGAAATTCTTGTCTTTGACTCCATATACATTGTATGTATATTAAAAGTTTTTGAATTTTGTATGTCCCTTAAAACTTTAAAGTGCTTTTAAAAGGAGACTAACAAAGTGAGTACAATGAAATTCAGCAACGTGTTAGCGTATATTAATGTCCTTAACATATATTTTTTCTGGATGAAATGGTTGGAAATTCTCAAGGATATTAAAGGACAAAATTTTGACTTGGACTTGAATAAGGTCCTTTTGTCCTGATATAACAACACAACTATTTTTGCCAAATCGAGGGGAGTCTCCTCTTTCATTTGCTTTTTATCTCAGCATCGTAGGATGAGTAGAAATATATAAAATATTTTTTTCTATTTAAATGTCCTTTAAAATTTTAAAGTCATCTAAAAAGGACAAATGACCAGAGAATGAAAAACTGTAAACGCAGTTTTACTCCAGAGAGCCTCTAGTTTCACGTGTATAAGGTCTTGCTCATGTGTTAAAAAAAATTGAAATTTGTCTTATCAGTAAAGGAATTTTATTCAATTATTATAAGCGAAATAATAAAATAAATAAACCACTTATGTTTTTTGACACCGACGTAATATAGCCTAGATGTCTTTTAACTGCATATTTCTATTAATGGCGTAATATTATACTATGATCATACCAAGGGTGGAGGAAATACATTTGACCACATGTGATTGTTAATTTCTTGTGTAAGGATGACGACAGGTGGATAATGGCAATATTTGATGAATTGCTAAACATACCATTAATAACTTCTATGTAATTTTTCTCATTATATGATTCAAGCCAAAAAAAACCTGAAATCAAAAGCAATACATAAAAGACATTGAGGATGTTTATCATCACCTTGGTCAAATAAGGGGCAGAAGTTCTTAACTTACGAAGATACAGGGTGGCTGGTGAAAGCCACTACCAAAAAAAATTAAATAACTTTTTTTCTATTTAATGAATCTGGTTTGTTTTATTTGGCAGATTTAACAAAAATGGATAACTGGTACACTAAAACAAAAATTTGGATTGTCCGCCGTTATCACGCACTGAAGTCCGTAGTTTCGGTTTAAAAAGTGTGTAGGCGCACCTTTGGAGGCAATCCTCTGAGCAGATGGACCTTAATGAGATTTGTTAACAAATTTGCCGAGCAAGGGACAGTCAACAGAATACCTTACCATTGAAGCCCTTCAGTTCGGACGGAGGAAACAATCGCTGCTGTGTATGCTGCCCTACAAAACAATCCAAAGTTTCGACAAGAAGCTTATTTGCTCAAAGTGTATATGCAAGCAGACATTGCAGTCAGTTATGCACAAAGGTTTGGACTTATTCCCATATAAAATTCAAATGGCCAAGAAACAGAACGCAGCAGGCTTCCCGATTCGCTTGGGAAGATGCGTCAAATGGTCGGTGAGCACGGAAACATGTTGAACTGTCTTTTCATGTCTGACGAGTGCCATTTCAATTTAAACGACATTATTGCACATGACCTTTCTTGTGGGGTTATTGCAAACAGGAAGTCTACAAAGCAAAATCAACAAAATTAAATGAACTAAAGCAATCCATTCGAGAAAAAATTGTGGCTATTCCTGTCTCAACTCTCCAAGCAGTAAGGAACAACATTTTGCCGCACACGCATCAACGAGCAGGGGTGGGGCTTTAATAATTTATTATTTCTAAAACTTAATTAGCTTAATTAGCTACATTTAAAAAAATTGAGCTTTAAGATGAATAAAAGAAAAATGAAATCCATACACTGAAAAGTTATTTGAGTTTCTTGATATGGCAATATTTATCAACCACTCTGTATATACAAAATATAATACCCATTGAATATAACAATACTCGTACAATATATCACAATGTGGTTTCTGTTTATCGAAAATTCTTCGCATGGTATGTGTCAAATGCGGTGCAACTATGAGTGCAGACTACAACCAAGTAGTCACTGATGATGTAGACGGTTTCATGAAGGCTAGTGAGGTTCTACACAGTGACTTCTTGTCCTCACTTTGTGAGACGCAGGCATTATATGCATTTGGAACAATGTTCCTCCGGGACTACAGAGATGGTGACAAGAAGATACCTATAACTCCGCTGAAGACCTAATGACCGGCGAGGACCAGGAAGCTGCAGCTCTATCCACCCATTGAGGTACCAAATCAGTAACTAGACTTGTGGGTGCTTTCTTTTGCAAAATAGTGGTAGCGGGTGGTAAAGACGCCCTACTGAAATCCGACGACGATCAAGTTAGTGCCAACCTCACAGTTGTTCACAGGGAGGCCTTGTAGGAAGGCTCGACAAATCAATCCAAAGCTGCATCAGCTGCCCGTCTAGCTTCAAGAGCGGATGAGCTCATCTGAATCCAAAAAACCTTGCTTTGCGGACTTAACATGGACGGCTACAGTATTCTGTGCGCAGTTGGGCTGATTTTAGCGATAAAGCCACCATTGACATATGAAACAAGAGTATAATAGTGTGGTTTATGAACTGCTACATGCCACACGACCTAGACAGTAACCGTTATATGATTTCCTGGACATAGGGTCATCGATACTATTTGTACAGCTGACACACTTGCAAAATCTGGTGCAACCCAGAACTCAGTAGTGGTGATATTGGCATTTCTCTTGCGAAGGGCAAGCCGTTTATATGACGGTTTTTGGATAGGTAGGAAAAGAAACGGCTAACGTTTTTTATGTCACGGTTTTTGGATAGGTGGGAAAAGAAACGGCTAAACGTTTAGGTATATTTTTCCTCAAACTATGTTCCAACATAAAAAAACATTTACAAAACAATTTATTTTATTAACGTTGAAATCCTTAAAACACACTTTTTAAATGTATGGGTATTTGAAAAAATGGAATTTCTGTACAACTATAAATAACTCACAATGCCGATTTAGAGCAATTTACCGACGTCTCTCTTTTTTACCTTTGGGATTGATAATTGTCCATATTGCTTATTATTCGGTATCTCTCACACAAATCTAATAAAACTCATTTGATCTGACTAAAAAGAAAGAATAATAAATTGCATCTGAGCTAAAAAATTAAACATTTTTAGCTTTTTTTAGAAATTTAAAAGCAAAAGCTATTCCTACAATAGGATAAGGTGTAGAGGACGATATGGGCATTGATTTCGATTTCATAAATTCGACGAAAAATGTTTGTAAGAAATGCGAAAATGAAACATGAACGGAAAAATATAAAAGAAAATATAATAGGCTTTTAAAAAATTTAAAAGAAAATAGAGTCAGCGCTAAATACTGAGCGACGGATAAAAAAATATAAAAAGAATATTGTTTCAAAAAATGCAATGAAGTCGTACATTGATTGTCCTCAGACTATAAGCAACGAAGCCAAAATTTTCTACAAGCTTTTGCTAAGTTCTCGTCCAAATGAGTATTCAGATGATGAAAATATCTGGCACAGAATACATTTGATATGTTTCAGTTAACGTATGCCTTTTTACGAAAAAAAAATTGAATCACAATTTTTACAGCATGGTTTTAAAAACAGTACTTTTGAACTCCTTTAACAAAGATATTCTCAACTTGAAGGCAAAGATTTAAATCACATGGTTTTATTGCTCGATGAAATGTCAATAAGAAAGGAGATAAGATACAACACGAATCTTGATTTAAAAGATTGAATCGAAAGAACCAATAAAATCGTCATTAATCATATTATTTCGAAAAATTTATTATATTTCATTGACTTATTTTATACAATTTATATTTTTTATTGTGTTCATTGGACGAACTCGGCGATGAACGCTCTTGTTGTCTAATTATCTTTGGTGTATACAAAGAGAAGCAATGTTGCTATGTTAATTTGAAATTTGTTCAATGTTGCCAGATTAGCATAACAAAAAACTTCACTTGAGAGCAACATTTGGAAATCATTAACAAATACTACCGAAATTTTAAGGCGGTGGCTCTGGCAAAGTTTCACGAAAATCCAGAATTTATTAAAAAAAATCATATTCGTCGATAAAGCTTATTTCTGGCTGATTGGTTTTGTGAATAAAAAAACATGTGCACAAGATACACAATTTCATTGGTCTGTATTTTTTTGTCCATGAAAACCGTGCCATGTTAGAAAATTATTTTTGGCCAGGATTGGATGATTTTGACATTGCCGATAAGTGGTTTCAACAAGATGGTGCCACTAGCCACACGGCACGCGTTATAATCGATTTACTGAAAGGTAAATCGGTGAACGTGTTATCTCAAGAAATGGTCCGGTCGAATGGCCACCTAGTTCATGCGATTTAAAGCCATTGGATTTCTTTTTATGGGGCTACATCAAGTAATTGGTCTATGCCAACAACCCAACAACTTTAGACGAGCTCTTAGACAATATTACACGCGAAATTGCCAACGTTCCGGTCGAAATGTGTGCAAGAGTGGTAGAAAATTGGGTCCTAATTATAGATCGCTGTACACGGACACGTGGTAGTCATAAGACCGAAATCGAATTTCATTTTTAAAATGTAACATTTGCATTACACCTGGAATAAATTTGGACTCTATATCTTAAATATTCTGTGTTGTATCTAGTGGTGATAGATAATGCTAATGGGCTATTTGGGATTGTAAGTGGGCGAGATCGCCTAAGGGGAAAAAGTTTCACTAAAGGCACGACGGTAAAAATTACACTTTTTGGGTATTTGCATTACAAATTACATTTCTTTGTGGACGGACAATGGCTAAAATGGGAACTGGTAGTTGGGATGCACTAAATACTTCACGGTATAGTTGATGGACTTCTTGGTTCACGTGGTCCAAAAACCTTACCGCATTGTAAAAAGGGCGATCAATATTCAATATAGATATACGGATACTTAAAGCATATTTTGCTACGAATCCATATATTTAATAAAATTTTGATGTTTGGGGTGAGATTTATATCGAACTCATTGGCCGAAAAAGACCAAAAAACGGATCATTGTTGTGCGATTTACCTGCGAAGTTGTAAGGATATACGTTGGAGGATATACGAGTATAAGGTGCAACCTGACCGAAGTGAATGATGGCAAGATAAATATTGTTGTAATAATAATATTATGGTCAAATATAGAATTAAAAATATACTCGCAATTGGCTCTCCGCGGTCGAAGAGAACGGTCGTTAAAAGAACTCCTCTCGGAAATTAATTCTAATAAAATAAAATAAGCAGGGAAAGTGCAATAATAAACTCAATTGTCGGGAAAATAATTATCTAAAATTGTTTGAATTCATTATAAGTATTAACTTGTAAGGAATTCAAACAGTTTTTTGACAAAATAAAATTTTAAGTTGAACAACAAATCCAGTTGTGTAAGAATCAGTGTAACAAAACCACCAAAATAAAAAAGGCACACACACAGCTAAACAAACTCACAGCTTGATGAGCCATCGTCTCACTCAAGAGTTAGAACAACGCAGACACTCTTTCTGCAGTGTAAGTTCGCGGAATGCATACTTCGCGATAAATACAGATGTAAACAATGGAATGAGAGAGGTAGCGCCACTAAGACAAACTCTCTCACCAGGCAGTGCAAGCAACAACAATAATAACAAAGAAAACAACGACAAACCATTAAAGGCAGTACAGACAGGCATGGATCGCTACATTACTATAAAGCGTAAATACAGCCCTGCCAAAGGTAACTCTAAAAAAAAAAGTTGCAAAACTGTGAACGGTGAAGAACCACCAACGTCCGTCACGGGTAAGAGCCAGTTTGCATTGCTGAGCGAAGAAGAACCTCAATCTTCTTCTTCGGCAAATGTCGCAACTCCAAGGCCGCCCCCAATATACCTACGTGAGAGTAGCTCAAATGAGCTAGTAAATATCATTGCCCAACTTGTTGGTAGTGGTGGCAAAAATTCAGGCATACACCGAAAGCGGCTTTCGCGCTATTTCGAGTTATTTTAACGATAGAAATAAAAAATTTTACACGTATCGTCTAAAGAGTAGTAAGGGTATCGCGGTAATCTTAAAAGGCATTGAATCATTTGTAGGACCAGATGAAGTAAAACGAGCACTGGAAAAAGAGAATTTTAACGTTCACTTCCGTGGTAAACGTTCTTAACCTAATACCCTATAACCGACATCCAACAGACTCCAGTTTTCTCTAGCGACGGAAACGGTATTACAAACGGTTTAACATACGCGAATGTTCTAAGGGCGCATACACCTAATGCCCCAGTGCAACAAAATGGTAACTATGAATCAATGATTCAACAACTGGTACAGAGTATAAACATGTTCATGTCAACTATGCAAGCAATGATGCAAGAATTCATGCGAAACCAGAATCAGTTAATTCAAATTCTACTTACCAAAAAATAGGCCCTCTTAAGATATGTACATGGAACGCAAACGGTGTGAACCAACATAGACTCGAGCTGACCGAGTACCTAGATCGGCAAAATATTGATATAATGCTACTATCAGAAACGCATCTTACAGACAAATACAATTTTCAGATACCTAATTTTAGATTTTATGGTACTTACCACCCCGACGGTAAGGCTCATGGGGGCACTGGTATCCTAATACGAAAACGTATGAAACATGAAGTCGCTGAAGGAGTCTCACAAAACTACCTTCAAGCGACAACAATTCGTATCCAGATTCAAGGTAGTTTTCTTACCATTTCAGCAATATATTTCCCCCCGCGGTTCGCGATATCAGAAGATATACTTCTGAACTTTTTCAATGGTCTCGGACGCAACTTTATTGCTGCTGGTGACTACAATGCCAAACATACACACTGGGGATCCCGTTTAGCAAACCCTAGGGGAAACCAGCTGTATAAATGTCTAATGCGACGTCAAAATAAATTGGACTTTATATCTCCCAGTCAACCTACATATTGGCCTTCTGATATTAACAAAAAGCCTGACTTGATAGACTTCGGTATAATAAGAGGAGTTAGTAAATCTAACTTATCTGCTAGTACCTGTACTGACTTATCGTCAGATCACTCGCCAGTTATATTTCTTCTTCCGGGAAGACAGTACTTGTAGATGACCCACTAAGGCTTACTTCATGCACAACTAACTGGTTAAAATACAGGAAGTACATTAGTAGTCATTTAGATTCGAATCATCTAATTTCTAACGCGGATGAGATCGATAACAACGTATCCAACTTGAACGTAATCCTGGAACAGGCGGCCATTCACGCTACACACAGACAAATAAAAGCGACAAATAGTTTGAATACTTACACTAACCGGGAAATAGAGCACCTTGTAAGTGAAAAAAGGAGGTTCCGTCGCGAATGGCAGCGAAATAGGTCACCAGCGGCACGACTAAGACTGACTGAAGCTACTAAAAGGTTGCAAAGCGCACTTAGAAAAGGAGACAGTAGACAGCAGGCTAGTTTCATTGCAAGTTTAACTCCGACTGCTTCAACCAAATTCTCATTATGGAAAACATTAAGAAATACTAGTATGCCCACCGAAACGCAATTTCCAATACGCGACGCAAATGGCAAGTGGGCAATATCAGAAGAGGAAAAGGACAATGTTTTTGCAAACCATCTGTCACAGGTATTTCGCCCAAATCCTGCAAGTAGCGACATCCTTCCACCTGTTGATAAAATGTCTGCCGTAATTCCATTGTTTACTAACGCGAATGAAGTTCTGAATGTCATTAAAGAAACCGTGAATCCAGGTAAAGCTCCTGGATATGATCTTATCACGCCTAAAATGATCTTGGAACTTCCCTATATTGCTGTGAAGTTCCTGGCAAAATTATTTAACTCTATTTTGAGACATGGTTACATTCCTAAAGTGTGGAAAATTTATCTGATTCAAATGATTTTAAAGCCAGGAAAGGACAAATCAATACCTTCCTCATACAGGCCGATCAGTTTGCTTCCCTGCTTATCCAAACTATTTGGAAAAGTTCTTTTATCGAAATTAAAACCGTTCCTCGTGTCAAATAACATAATACCAGATCATCAGTTTGGATTCCGCGAAGGTCACAGCACTATTGAACAAGTAAACCGTCTGACCCAAGCAATTGAAAAATCATTTGAACGGCGAGAATATTGCTGCGCCGTATTCCTGGATGTTGCTCAAGTATTTGACAAAGTCTGGAACTTTGGCTTGACCTACAAAATTTGCAAATACTTACCGGCAAATACGCATCGAATTCTTGAGTCTTACTTAGAAAACTGCAGATTCAGAGTCAAATGTGGACAACACGTCACCGATGACCGCGAAATACTAGCAGGTGTTCCCCAGGGAAGCGTCATGGGGCCTATCCTTTACCTTCTGTTTACCGCAGATATCCCTACCAGCCCAAACGTGCTAACATCTACTTTTGCCGATGATACCGCTATAATGGCCACACATAAAAAGCAGGATATTGCATCTATGAATCTAGGTGTACATCTCAGACGAGTAGAATCTTGGCTCTCTGACTGGAGAATAAAAGTCAATGAGGCTAAATGTACACAGGTAACTTTCACACTGAATTTTAGCACTTGTCCGATTTTGAAACTAAACAATATCCCCTTTTTCTCAATCTGATCATGTTTCATACCTTGGAATCCACCTGGATCGCCGACTCACCTGGAGAAGTCATATCGAAGCAAAGAAAAATCAGCTGAAACTTAAGGTCCATCAACTTCACTGGCTCCTAAACGCGAACTCAAAACTAAGCCTTGCATATAAGGTCCTGCTATACAACAGTGCAATCAAACCTATCTGGTTATACGGTGCCCAGCTATGGGGCAAGGCAAGCTCGAGCAATCTCGACAAAATACAAAGAGTCCAATCGAAGACATTGCGGCTTATTACCGGTGCCCCTTGGTATATGAGGAATGAAAACATCCACCGAGACTTGAAAATACCTCTCGTCAAAAGAGGCAATTCAAAAAATCAATATAAAGCACAAAGAGAAGCTCGAACGTCATGATAACATATTTGCTAGACAATTATTGTGCAGTCCAAGCTCTTTAATACTTCGGAGAAACGAACGCCGTGTTTTCTAATCTGCACTTGTGCTTCATCCGTAACAGTAATCGCGAACACACGCGCCCCGAAAGACTGTGTAGAATTCTTTTTCTACGTCACGTGGCTTAAATGCTCTTATACGTGATCTTTAAAACAGTCAATATCAATCGCGGACGAACACTCAAAAAAGATTGTGTAGAATCCTTTATTCTACGTCACGTGGCTAAATGCTCTCATACGTGATCCTTAAAACAGTCAACGCGAAAAACCTACATAACCTAAATTACGTCGTCCACTCTGTTATTCTAGAGTTATCCGTTATACATACATAACTAGAGTTCTTCACTCTACATAATATCGCGAACACTCTGTAAATGACTGTAAAGGTCCTCTGGCCCTTTATCACGAGGTTTAAGCCCAAACTAGGTTTAAAATTCTCAGACATGTGATCCATACCAGTTTTATACTATTTTGACCAAATTAATTAAAATTCCTGCCAATAAGCAGAGATCCACATTACAAGAAATCCATACTAGGATTAATTATTTAATTATACTTAAGATTCGTATACTTATTGTTAGGCTCCTTTGGAGCAGATTCAATAATTCAAATAAAGCTTATATAAAAAAAACTCGTAGTTGCACGAAAATATTGTTATATGCTCTAATATGGTTGTGAGAACAATGTTATTGTGATGACAAACTTATGATTCGTAAGCATCGACTGGTTTCAATGAACATCGTGTGACAAGTAGATAACTATTATCAATAAAGGAATTTTATTAAATTATTAAAACCGAAAAAATAAAATATATAAACCACTTATGTTTTTTGACACCGACGTAATATAGCCGAGATATCGGCAAACCGATTAGTATACCTCTCGGCGCACACCCTAATAACTTGGTGCCAGCTGCCAAAATGTGATCTATGTTTTATTTACCCCAGCGGTTCGCGATATCAGAAGATATATAGTTGAACGTTTGAAATGGTTATTGCTGCTGGTGACCACACTGTTAAACATAAGCACTGGGAGGCCCGCATAGCAAACCCAAGATACAGGAAACCAGCTGTTCATGTGCACACTGAGACCGAGAAATGAATTTTATATCAGCCGATAGACCAACATACTGGCCTTCAGATCTTAACAAAAAAATTAGTTAATAGATTTTGGTATAATAAGACTAATTAGAAAAGCGTTACATTTCTGCACAATTAGAAGGCTGTACCAGTAGGTGGGTCACTTAGGCCTATGTCTCTTAACACCAACTGGATGAAATACAGGAAGTACATTAACAATCATGTATATATATTCATAGAGTTTCGATCGAGACAATCGAGTTTTCAACCTAAATTCCATCTTTAGACACACGGCCATCCACTATTCGCAGAAATAAAAACACGCGACGAAAAATTTGAATATCTCTAACAATAGGGAAATAGAGCTCCTTGTAAACGAGAAATGGAAGCACCGCCGCTAATGGCAGCGCAATAGAGCGCCTAGGGCAGACTAAGACTGACTAACTACGAGGCTGAAATGTGATCTTAAAAATTAAGTTAGTAGACAGTATGCAAACGAGTGGGCTATATCAGTAGATAAAGCTAGTGTTTACGCAAACCATTTAGGCCATGTATTCCACCTAAGTAGTGGATTCCTTCAGATGAAAACAATTTCGCCTCAATTTCATTGCTTATAACTGCTAATAAAGTCTGCATATTATAACGAAACCCGTAAATCCAGGTATAGTACTTGCTTCTGATCTTGTAACGCTTAAAATAATCATAATTATTATTTTATGGATCCGGAGTTGTGGAATCTTCAAAGATGCTAGTGGCACCCGCCACAGGCATGCACGATTTTGCTGGCACCTACGTACTAAACCACACCGCAGGTACGTACTCTCAAGGTTTTGAATGCGTACCGCTATCCGCAGCACTGCTACCGTGTGCGTTTCGATCTTATTCCAGTTTTTCGCACATTGGAGCATAAATTGCAAAACATGTTCGGGGCCCGGAATATCAATAACGGTTGTCCTGAATCTGGGATAGTTAAACACAATGTGTTCTGCACTTCCCTCCTCCTCGGCATCATCCCTGCCATCACGAAATCCCATTTATCCGATATGGTGTGGAATCCTCTTGTTGTTTGTAAGGCACTCAGTCGATAAAGGCGCATTTGGGAACAGTTAACGACTGTCGCTAAGAGTCTGCTTCTAACCTGCTTGGGTCCTCCAAAATTGGGTAACATCCTGGCTAGAGCCGCCTGTATTCGGGCTCCCTTTTCGCTCATGTAGTAATCTAGCAAAACCCCAAGGTACTTAAGAGCATGCAAGAGACGAGGTCTGCAACTCTTATGCTCATATATTCGATCTTTTTCCTGCTACTAATCAGCTCCGCTTTTGTTTTGTGGTTCGCCAGCTCTAGACCTGTCGTTTCTAACCACTTGCGCACCTTGTGATTAGCATCGTTTGACATATATTCTATTTGTTGAATACACTTGGCAACAGTCACAATGGCATTATCGAAGCGAAGCATATAACTTTGGTACCACAATGCAGTGTAAGTCTAAGGACTGCGTCGTACATGATAGATTGGCAGACAGATTGGTCGATAAGACGTTGGCTCTTCCGGCGGTTTATCTCACTTAGAAATAAGTACCAGTCTCTGCACCATCTGTCTGGGAACACATTTTCTTCAATGCATTTTTCGAAGGTTCTGACAAAAGCTTCTGGTTTAGCATGCTGCCTTTAAAGCCTTATTTGGTATTTCTTCGGGGCCCGTTAATTATTTTAGAGCAGCATACGAAGATTTCCTGAACTGTGAGCAAACATCACTGTGAATGTCTCACCATCAAATGCACTCGTTTTACTCTTTGTTTCATACTACAAACATAATAGCCTGGTGGTTGCTATCCGTGTATTCTTTGCTAAGTAGCAGCTTGATGGACTTGGCAAGTGGCTGGCATTAGTATTTCTGCTGCCCCATTCCAGAGCCCAAGCGTTGAAGTCCCGGCAATCACTACGGGTGATCTTAGTCTTGCATCTGCGATCAGGACTTCCAACTGCGTGACCAGCTTGAGGGAGCATAGCAGCCGTAGAAAAACATGTCCTTAACCTTTACTCGTACAAGTCCCTCAAATTGTCGTATCTCCTCTAAAGCATGACGGTCTCATGACCATATCGCTGCTTTTTTCGATTGGTCACCTATCCATTAACTGCCTTGTGGAATTTGGTAGGGTTCTCTAATTACACTGTGGAACATTTTTGGGGTTATTGTCTGGGGGGTGAGAAATTCCAAGTCAGGGTGATGGTACTAGGTCAGTATATTAAAACCCTCAAAGGGTTTTGCGTTCGTATGTGCAATTAAGTAACTTCACTTAATTGTAAATAAAAGCAGAACGCGTTAATCGATTTCTATGATTTATGTCGCATTTTGTTTATAGGTTATGTGACTTTACGTGAAAGTTATAAGACTCTACACGTTTTTCCGTTTGGGATTTATATGTTTTAAAAAAAAAACTGGCAAACTTTTCTTCATAAATTTATTTCTAATTGCAAAAATGTTGATTTGGTAGAGAAACAGTTTATTAATGGATTAAAGAAAATGTAATTATTAATTTTTCTCAATTTATTTCAGCAAAATCGAACTAGTCGTTCTCGAGTTATGTCAAACTACGTTTTTGCCAACATTTTACAACTAAGCGAAAAAACATCAAGATAAGGAAAAAATGTAAAAGGTCATAAAAAAACTGGCACATACGAACTTTGAGGGTTTTAATATACTGACCTAGTACCATCACCCTGACTTGGAATTTCTCACCCCCCAGATTGGCTGTTGTACTGTGTTATTGGAGAAAATATCTAGCGCCGCCTCGCAGTGGTTTAAGTTTATTTGTACCACTCTCATCTTCGTCCTTGTAGTTTGTTATTTGTTATTGCAGTCCTTTGCCCTGTGTCCGTATTTAAGGCTTCTGAAGCATTTCGTAAGGTTCCTTTTCACTGCGAAGCGACAATTTACCCAACCGATTTTAATCCTAGCAGACTTAGGTTGGGAGTTTTCATAGTCGACGGAAGGCTTATTGTAGCCGTTTGCGTCTCGCTCTTCGTGCAATTTCTGTAAAAAAAACTCATCCGTTACAGGTAGCCAATTGCAAAACACACATCAATGAAAAAGTTCACTTCCATTTTCCCCCTTAATTGACTTTGAACGGAGTAGCTATCATAAAAGAACAAGAAGAGCAATTCCGCAGCCACGCACATTTATGAACGTTTATTACTTTGCTCCGTAATCATATAATTTAAATTACCTTTTACCTTATCAGAAAAATGTCATCAACGTTTTTTCTAAAGCATTTTGCACATATCTCGTGCTTTGCACATAATCTTTGCGAGCAATTTAACTCATATGCTTTGTTACTTTACGTGAAAGTAATTCGTTTTAATACTTTTTTCCATCTGCATATTTCATGATTTTTAAAAATACAAAATTTTAACTTCTTTAAGGTAGAATCAAAAAAGGCGAAAAATCTGTTATCACCGAACTTAGCATAACTTATTAAATTTTCATTCGATTTTTATGGACATACATGATTTTGGAAGCTACTTTAATATGATATTCAATACAGCTAATAAAAAGCAATCGACAAACTTTGACCGCGAAGAAAATTAAAAAAAATTCTTTTTTTTGATTATTTTAATTAATTGCCAATCTTTAAAATCGTCTATGAAAAGAAATTTTATGATTTTTTGAACATTAAAAGTTTTGGAAAAAAGTCGAAAATACGATAAGTACCTGTAGCTTAAAAATTCGAGCTGATGGAGCAAATGGTGATTAGATTTAAAATCAGCGACCTCAAATTAGTAAAAAAAATGGCTATAGAATTTCAAACAACACACAAAAAGTTCCATTTTGTTTCCTTGTGTTATTGAACACCGCAAAACTCTTAGATGATCTACCAATATCCAGGCGAGCTTAAACAAATCAAACTACGACTGAAATAAAATTATGCATGATGATTGCTAATGGTCTGTTTGGGATTGTAAATGGACGAATCTGGCCTTGGGGAAAAAGTTTACCTTTAAGGGAAGCCTATTTTGTGTGCAGTAGAAGCGTAGGGACGCTACATGGTACATAAAGTTCGACCTGGCTGAACTAATTTACGTTTTCAATTTAGTTTAAAAACTAATAAAGCAGCACTGCCCTCAAGCTTTTGTTATTAATGACTATATCCAAAACCTCAAGTTGGAGTGCCATTTTCAATCTAAATAATACTATACACAAACCTAGAATTCATCTAAATATAAAGTAGGATGAGCTAGCTAGAGGCATTTTTTCGGGACATTGAATGGAAATTTTATGGCATTTATTTTTTGAATATAATTTCCTTCAAATGTTGGCCGCAACTTAGTCTCAGGGTTTCCATTCTGAGGGTCCAATTAAGGATGACACGTTTGATAATTTCGAACAGTATGGCTTTAGTGACACGCGTTATGTTGGCTTCCTAAACCTGAATTGTAGTTGGTTTGTCAGCATATACTTTGGACTTCACGTTACCCCAAAGAAAAATGTCTAAATGTGTGATATCACTCGATCTAAGCGGTCAACTCACCTGTCCAAAACGTGAAAGTAGCTGCTTTTCGAAAAGACCTCTCAATAGATCCATTGTTTGAGCAGCTGTATGGCAAGCGGCATCGTCCTGTTGAAACCAAGTGTCGTCAAGATTATGGGCTTCAATTTTAGGTAGGATAAAGATCGATATTATGGCGCGATACCGAGTACCATCCACGGTTACGTTCACATTTGAAGGTAATTATTTTTAAAAAATAATGCCGTAAAATGTTCTTTCAAATTACCAATAAAGATTCCACACTAGTTTTGTTTGTTTAAATTTTGTTGTTCTGAAAAAATATGTCTAGATGGATCACCCTATATCTACAGGGTGTCCGTCGGAAAGCTTTACTACTTTGTCTGTTTATAATTGTTGATTAAATGAAAGAGAATGGATCTTATATGGAAAAATGTTTAATTTAATGTCGGTAATTATGTATGAAAGACAATATCAGTCCGCCTCTGTTAGCCTCACAAATGCGAGCCCTTTTGAGTATATTTTTCATTACATTCTCACACATTTCATGTGATAATTTGCATAAATTTCATTACGAATATTTTGTTTAAGTTGCTCAAGCATTTCTGGTTTATTTGCATAAACATTGCTTGTCAGATATCCCCACAAAAAAAGTCCGGAACCGTCAAATCACGCGCGTGGAGGCAAGTCAACATCACCATTTCTTAAAATAACTTGATGTGAATAGAGGTCTCGCAGTAATTCCATTGCAATTCTGGCTGTATGGGATGTGTCACCGTCTTGTCGATACTACATGTTAATCAAGCCTAAAGCATGCAGTTTTTGCGTTAAAAAGTTTTCAATCATATCACGATATCGCTCCCCATTGACAGTTACCGCTACGCCGTTTTCATTTTCATAGAAGTAAGGTCCAATGAATCCTCCTGACCAAATTGCACACTAGACTGTCAATTTTAATGGATGCAAAGGTGACTGATTAATAATTAGAGGTTTTTCCATTCCCAGAACAGACTATTCTGTTGATTCACATATCAATTCAAATGAAAATGTGCCTCGTCACTCACTATGATTTTTTTTATGAAAATCGGGGTTTTCATGGGCGAGATGTATCATCCTATTGATATGTGTACGGCAGCGTAAATGGTATTGTGGAAGAAGATCTTGTGTCAAATCAAACTTGAATGGAAACAAATCAAGATCCTTGTGCAAAATTGTGGCCAACGTTGTTCTTTGAAGACCAAGCTCCTGAGCACGTCAGTACTTAAACAGCATGCTTCCGTTGGCACGTTGTTTCTCCCAAAAATTAATGTTTAACTTAATAATGGATGATTGATTTTGATAAAATGTTTTAACGATTAAAATAAGTTGGTTTATCGAATATTTGTGCATAATAATTTTGCCATGTCTCTACTTTACGAGTGTCAAATATGAACTGCTAAGTCTAATGTTTACCAAAATGGCAGCAAACAAGTTAGTATACCTTCCCGGCGCACACCCTGTATTTATATTGATTTCTAGTTGATTCATTAATTACTTGGTGCCAGCTCCAGAAAATGCGATCTATGTTATATTTCCCCCAGCGGTTCGCGATATCAGAAGTACATAATTGAACATTTTGAATAGTCTTGGACGCAACTTTATTGCTGATGGTGACCACACTGTTAAACATAAGCACTAGGGAGCCCGCATAGGGGAAACCAGCTGCCTACTGAGGCTCAGAAATGAATTTTATATCAGCCGATAGACTATTAGATCTTAACAAAAAAAACCGACTTAAACATTTTGGTACAGTAAGAGGAATCAGAAAATCTAACTTGCTGCTTGTACTTGCCCTGTTACATTTCTTCGCAATTAGAAGGCTGTACCTGAAGGTGGGTCTCTTAGGACTACGTCTCTTAACACCAACTGATTAAAATACAGGAAGTTCATTAACAGTCATATATATTCACAGAGTTTCGATCGAGACAATCGAGTTTCTAAATTCCATCTTAGGACACACGGCCATCCACTATTCGCAGAAACAAAAACACGCGACAAAAAATTTTAATACTTCCAACAACAGGAAAATAGAGCTCATTGTAAACGAGAAATGGAGGCTCTGTCGCTAATGGAAGCGCAATAGATCTCCTAGGGTCATACTAAGACTGGCTGACTACGAGGCTGGAAAGTGCTCTTAAAAATTAAGTAAGTAGACAGAATACAAACTTTATCGCAAGTCTTTCTTCAACAGCTTTAACCAAATTTTTATTACGGAAAACTCTAAGAAATACGAGTTGCGTAAAGGTTATTGAATATCCGTACACAAATGTCGGATGGGCTATATCAGAAGACAAAGCCAGTGTTTGCGCAAACCATCTAGACCAGGTATTCCACCTAAGTAGTGGATTCGTGTCCACAGCTGTAAACAATTCCGACGTAATTTCATTGCTTACAACTGCTAATAAAGTCTTGCATATTATAACGAAACCAGTAAATCCAGGTAAAGTACTTGCATCTGATCTTGTAACGCTTAAAATCATCATTATTATTTTTTTTAATGGATCCGGAGTTGTGGAATCTTCAAAGATACTAGTGGCACCCGCAAACAGGCATCTACGATTTTGCTGTCCCCTATGTACTAAACCACACCGCACCTACGTACTCTCAAGGTTTTGAAGTCGTTCCGCTATCCGCAGCACAGCCACTGTGTGCATCTCACTCAAATTTTTCACACGTTAGAGCATAAATTGCAAAACATGTTCGGGCCCGGAATATCCATAACGGTTGTCCTGAATCTGCGACAGGTAACACAATGTGTTCTGCATTTCCCTCCTCCTCGGCATCATCCCTGCCATCACGAAATCCCATTCATCCGATATGGTGTGGAATCCTCTTGTTGTTTGGAGGGCACTCAGTCGATAAAGGAGCATTTGGGAAAAGTTAACGACGGTCGCTAAGAGTCCGCTTCTAACCTGTTTGGGTCCTCCAAAATTGGATAACATCCTTGCTAGAGCCGCCTGTATTCGGGCTCCCTTTCCGCTCATGTAGTTATCTAGCAAAACCCCAAGGTACTTAAGAGCATGCAAAGAGCGTGAGAAGAGGTCTGCAACGCTTATGCTAATATATTCGATCTTTTTCCTGCTACTAATCAGCACCGCTTCTGTTTTGTGGTCAGCCAGCTCCAGACCTGTCGTTTCTAACCACGTGCGCACCTTGTGAACAGCATCTTTTGACATATTCTATATTTGTTGAATATACTTGGCAGCAGTCACAATGGTATTATCGTCTGCGAAGCCTATTACTTTGATACCGCAAAGTCTTAGGACTCCGTCGAATATGATAATCCACAACAGTGGACCGAGAACTGATCCCTGTGGAACACCGGCTGTAACATGGTTGATAGCTTCCTCTTCATCGCTGTCATATATGACTACCGATTTCACTGCTCCAATGTGGAACGAGACTTCCTGAAACCAAACTGTTGTTCTGATATCACCGTTCTATTCTCCACTATTCTCAGTAGACGGTTGTAGAGAATGCGTTCCAGTATTTTCCCCATTGTATCTCGGTCGATAAGACGATGGCTCTTCCGGCGGTTTATCTCACATAGGAATAAGCACCGGTCTCTGCACCATCTGTCTGGGAACACATTTTCGTCAATACACGTTTCGAAGGTTCTGACAAAGGCTTCTGGTTTAGAACGTATCGCTGCCTTTAAAGCCTTATTTGGTATTTCGTCGGGGCCCGTCAATTATTTTAGAGCAGGCTGCGAAGATTTCCTGAACTGTGATTGCGGGAACTTCTTCGGTTCATATTGATCCATTTGTTCATGACTCAATTGACAACAATGGGCGGTGTGAAAACAACGTTTAAATTATTTTACGCAGCATGTCGTGACACGATATTTGAAGCGATGTCCGTCCCCCAGTTTCTTCATAACAACTTTTTATGCTATGCCCCATGGGGTTATCATTGTTTCGTCACAGATTTTTCTAAAACTCGCCTTTTTCCTGTTTGAAATAGCTTTGTCGAATTTCCCCTCAGATGTTTCAAAAAGGCCAAATTCTCCTAGAATTCCGGGTTTCCTCTAGATCGTTGGCGACTATATCTCTTCATTCCACCAATAGCAGTGTGCTCCCCGTTTGCATACCGCCCTCCTTGGCAGTGGTGCGTCGCAAGCGTTGGTAATCAGAGTGCACAAGTCCTGTGAGAGCAGGTTCGCTGTGCCGGTTGGCTTTACGCAAACCCTTTCTCTACCCCTTCAACTTGATACATAATAGCTTGGTGGTCGCTGTCCGCGTATTCTTCGCTTAGTGGCTGCTTGATGGACTTGACAAGTGGCTTGCTCTCAAATGTAACGTCTCTGACAGAACCATATCCTTCCCTAAAGGTATTATTCAGTCCGTTGTTGGCTAGATATATGTCTAGCTGAGCAAAAGTCTCTAGGCGGCTGCGATATTAGTCTAGCGTCTTCGATCAGGGCTTCGTACATATCTGGAAATTCCCAGTGTAACCAACTTGGGGGAGCGTAGTAGCTGTACAAAATGGTGTCCTTAAATTTCGCTCGTATAATTTTCTCAAATTGACGTGTGTCCTGAAAAGCATGACGGTCACACGACCATATTGCTGTGTTTTTCGATTTGCCACTTATCCATTAACTGCCTTGTGGAATTTGGTAGGGTTTTCTAATAATTGCAACGTTTATTTTATTTTCTCACGCGATTTGGGGAAAATATCTAGCGCCGCCTCGCAGTGGTTTAAGTTTATTTGCACCACTCTCATTTTCGCCCTTGTAGTTTAAGGGCGTTTTTTAATAAGGGGCATTTTCCGATTTCTGCTACATGCCTTGCGCCTTTTTCTCCGCATTTTTTACAACATTTGGATCGATCGTGCCGTTATTGCAGCCCTTTGCCCTGTGTCCGCATTTTAGGCCTCTGAAGCATTTTGCGAGGTTTTTTTCACTGCGAAGCGTCAATTTACCCAACAGATTTTAATCCTAGCAGCCCTAGATTGGGAGTTTTCATAGTCGATCGATATGCTTATTGTAGCCGTTTGCGTCTCGCTATAATATCTTCGTGGAATTTCTGTGATAAACTCATTCGTTACATGTAGCCATTGGAAAAACACACATTAATAAAAAAGTACACTTCCCTTTTTCCCCGTTTATAAAAGAACAAGAAGAGCTATTCCTCGTCCACGCACATTTATGACAGTTTATTAGTTTTCTCCGTAGTCATTAGAATTAAATTACCTTTTGTTTATTACTTATTTTTTATTCTGAGAATCATAAAAATGTCATCAACGTTTTTTTCCAAAGAATTTTGTACATATCTGCGAACAAATTTGTTCATCATTCATGTTGTATCTTTACGTGAAGGTAATGGGTTTTAACACTTTTTTGCATTTGCATATTTCATGATTTTAACCCTCCGGCGGGTGAGAAGGTCGCTGGGGACCTTTTTCATTTTTAAACTGAAATTACTCCTTGATGGGAAGTATACCCGACCCACCATGATTCCAAAGAAATTTTATCTTGAATCGTTTTAAACAAATTTCAATGCGATCCGACCAATAGTTTAGTTTCTATTTAGATTTAAATGTGTTTAGTACGAGAACGTGTAAAAATGTCCGCTGGGACCTTGTACTGAAATTTCAAGAAATCGTTAACAAATGCACTGTCTTTTGTCTTGTTTTATTGTTTGAACACTTCAAAAACGTGTTCCTTCAATTTAAGTTACTTTTTGGATTATTTTGTTTTGCATTTCGTTGAAACATAATAATTTCGTAAACCAAATCAGTGAAAGTTGAGGCAGGGAACTTCGAGTGCGAAATTTTATTTTGAATTTTATAAAGAGAAATAAAAGTACAATACAATGGCAGAGGAAAATTTAGACATTGCTGAATTTGTGATACGTCGTACACGCTACCAGCAAATAAGTGAGGATGATAGACGTGCAGTGGATGATAGATTTGCAGACTTCACGATGAATGTGCTATTCCTGCATTTGGTCTTGAAGGTGCGGTTGATGACGATTTCACATATCAAGCAAATTTTGATCTTGATGATTCGGATGCGGAAACTGAACCACATATAGATATCAATGAAGATATTAGTGATGACGATGATGAAGAGGAAGAAACTGATGACAAAGTGACAATTACTTCATTTCCAAAGATGGCACCAAAAGGACTAAAAAATGCACCACCGACTTCCCGTACACGTGCTCATAACGTGGTCGACTACACAAGGAGGAATCCGGGACCAGTAGAAACCACATATGATCCCTTTACCATATTCCGCTCTCTCATCACCGAAGACATGGCGTACATCATAATACGCGTATCAACTCGGAAAGGCAGGGAAGTGAACGCTGCATGGAATTTAGCAAATCCATCTAACACAAAGGAATGGAACCAATCACTTAAAAAGAGTTCGATGCTTTTTTGGCTATTATTTTGTATGCTGGACTTACTAAATAGAATAGTGAACCTCTTGAAGATTTATGGGGCCCAACGCGCTGTCCAATATATAAAGCTGCATTATCATTAGATCGTATGAAGTGCCTAAAACAATGCCTTAGATTCGACAATGGAAATGGGCGACTAATCAACAGCAAAACTGCGGCTATTGATTGTATTTGGCAAATGTTGCAGTCTAACTTGGCAGCAGCTTACACTCCGCATGATGCAGTCACCATTTATGAGTTATTCCCATACTGAGGCCGCACCCGCTTCATACAATTTTTTTATAAATAACCAACACTCAGGGGTGCCCCCTATACATGCGGTGCATTGCGTTGGTTGTGGAAAGTAAAGGATCGGAAGGGGGAAAGAGGGAGTAATGATTATTGACGCTTGCCTTGAACTTGCAACCCACATTCCGACGATGCTCAAGGGAAACAATACAGTTGGATACCCTACTGTCACCTATCAGCACCATCGCTCTCCTTTGAACACGGTCAAGTAGCTCCAAGGATGATTTTGGAGCACCTGCCGCATATGGGAGTTGTATTCCATATTTGGCCTGATGTAAGTTGTATAGATATTGAAAAGATCAGAAGGAGTGAAATATTTCTTGCACCGCATTAAGAAGCCTATGCACTTGAGTGCTTCTTTCGACACTTCGAATACATGTCTCGCCCAATGAGCGTCATATTGTATTTTCATGCCCAGAACATGAAGAGCTTCTGATTATTAAATATCCGTACCATCGATAGAAATTGACGATATTGTTGAGTCAGCGAATTGCTTGTGAGACAACAATTAGCACTGTGTCTTACGTGCATTAAAATCTACTCTATTCACTCGACCCCATTAGGAAATGGCCAGTAGATCCCAGCCAAGTGTCTCATCCATAATTCGCCTTTTGTCTTCAATATCTTGAAGACTCGGCCTATGGTCGAATGAATATGAATGACAGAGGTTACTATCATCTGCGAAAGAGTTGATTGGATTCACGGTCTGACCCAAAAGATCGCCAAAGAAAATAAGAAATAAAGAGGGAGAAAGGACAGAGCCCTGTGGCACACCTGCGGTAAGCCTATGTGTGTTAGATGAGAACCCATCTACAACAACTCTAAAAGCGCGATCTCTAATAAAGCTCGATATAAATTTGATATGAGTGCACCGTGCCAGACTCTATCAAAGGCCTTGGAGATATCTAGAGCCACGACTTTACTCTCACCAAACTGGTGGAAAGACCGACTCCAACGCTCCGACAAGAACCCCAACAGGTCTTCGGTAGAGCGATTTCTACGGAAGCCATACTGTCTATCACTTAGCAGGTCGTTGGTCTCTAAATACCCCACAAGATGGTGGTTTACCATGCTCTCCATTACTTTGAAGAGCGCAGAGCAAATCGCAATTGGCCGATAATTCGCAGGATTATTGGCTTCACCCTTTTTAGGAATCGGCTGGACGTTCGCAACCTTCCAACAGGCTGGGAAAACTCCCGCACTGTAAGCAAGGTAAAAAGGTTGCGTAATGGACTGGCTAGCATCGACGAACACTTATATAGGACACGTGCCGAAATACCATTCGGGCCCGGGGATTTATTTACATCGAGATTCGCAAGAACACTTTTAACTCCACGCGTTCGAAAATATATCTGAGGCATGGAACTTGATACGTTTTCGATCGCGGGGAGTGGTTGATTGCTTTCCGGCAAGGAAGTATTTCCTGCAAATATTTCAGCCAAAAGGTTAGCTTTATCAACCGGGTCAGTTAATGCCTGGTCGTCTTTAACAAGAGTTGGGATAGATGAAGAACTATCTATTTGGAACAAAAGTCTTTATTCCAAATAAAATTATATTTTGGATCATTTCAGCCGCAGCATTTACGTCGTTATCAAGAAAGCAAAGTTTCCAATTGAAATGCTGGAAAAAGTGGTTGAGTTCATCCCAACGTGCCTTTTCGTAGATAAAAACTGTCCGCTTTGGGGCTGGTATCGAAGCGACACGAAGAGCGGAATACGGAAAGGATGCTGAAACAATGCAGTGATCGGAGTTACCAAGAGGTGCAAGTACATTAACTTCGTACTTTTCAGGGTGCGAAGTTAAGTAAAGGTCAAGAATGTTATTTTGGTGCCCTTCTACACACGTAATATGTGTCGGTTCATTCACTAGTTGCGTCAAGTCATTTTGCGCGGCGAAGAGCTGGGCGTATTGGCCCTGAAAGTGAATGTGAAAGCCAGGCCGAATTATGGGCATTGAAATCTCCAGTAACGACAATTTCACTGTCTGGATAACTCTCCAAAACTTTCGATATTGAATCGGAAAGGGTGTCAATGCCGTGAAGGGAAGCCTCCCTTTCCGAGTTTGGACTTCTAGAAAAAAACCCAAAACGTAGTACGTGTGTTTAAATCCTGAACTTTACCTAAAGGGAGTTAAATTCTGCATCTTGTGAGTTCAAGTGTTGCTGGCTCTGAAACACTATGTCATTACGTACATATACCACAAGACCTCTGTGGGAAATAAAAAGAGATAGGGTGTGGTACACAGGAACGTGAAAATCCTCACCGACCTGAGTCTCACTTAGAGCTAGAACATCAGGCCTATGAAAATGAATATGAGAAAACACAGCAAAAAAATTCGCACGCAACCCTCGTATGTTGGAAAAAAGGAATTTAAATTTCTTCACCATTACGCCAACCAGAGAACAAAAAAAGAAGTGTCTGTGTGCAAATGCAGTTGTCGATCTTACCCCCTTTGCCGCTGTTGATCCCATCCAATACTTAGTGTTATGCCTTAAGCATTAGACGGACAGCGAAAAGAAAGAAGAGAGCCAACTGCACTACACGAAATGGATAGGAAAAGGGAGGGGGAGAGGGAAAACGAATGCACGACGATTAATGAACATTAATATTTGTTGTATGTTTGTTGAGAAATAGTCTGTTTCTATTGTTGTTGATTTTATGTGTTTTCGCTATTTTTCTGTTATTTGTAATTCTTGTTGTTGTTTTGGATTATGGAGTGATGCTGATGGTTTGCGCGCTGTGGTTTAGTTGTTTTATTTTCGCGGGTTTGTGTTTTTTCTGTTTGTTTAGTGTGTGCGGGAGTAAATTTTTTTATTCTTTATTTTTGGATTTTAGAAACGGGCGAGAGAACTGTTACACGGACAACGTTGACATAGAAAACGCGTGCGGACTGAACGACAGACTGAGCATTACATTTTTTACAACTTTGGATTTGGCGCGTACTTTGATCAGGAAGAAACCCGCATATGTTGGAACAGTGCGCTCGAATAAGACATGTGTGCCTCGGGAATTCCAAAAAAAACATACGCGTCCTGTCAACAGCACATTGTTCATCTTCAACGAAGGCAATATAGCACTATGTTCTTATGTGTCCAAGAAGAACACAGCGGTAATTTTGCTGTCGACACAACATTATACTTGCGGTGTGGACATGCAAACTGAAAAGTAGAAGCCGTTTGCTATTTTGTATTACAACGCCAACAAATCGGGCGTTGGTACAATGGACCAGATGCTTGGCACATATACATGCAAGCGCTCAACAAACTGCTGGCCATTGGCCATGTATTTTAATATGGTGGACATTGCTGCATTTATTTCATACAACAAGATGAAGCCAATAAAAAGAAGTGCAGACGACGGTCATTGCTACTGATGCTGACAAAACAATTGGCACTACCAAACATAGAGGAACGAGCGCTGAACAACCGCATAACCGCATATCCAAGGATACGGAACGCAATGGAAGCATTTGATGTAAAGGTAAGTGAAAACAATTCTAATGTTCAAAAGCAGAAGACCTACATGCCGTTCTGAGTACAGTACGCCTATGCCGTTCTGAGTACAGACGGCAGCGGAAAACAAGGGCCTATTGCCATTACTGTAACAATCCAGATTGTGCAAAGCATGCAACACTTATGCATCGATGCTACACCTGCACAGAAAATATACTAACGAGGGACAATCTACATAACAATAGTTTTTTAGGCTTTTTTCACATAAAACTGATAAAAAATTAATAATGTTATAAAAAAAATTAACATTCATTATACATATATAATTAGTAAATAATAATAAATCAAAACAAAAAAATGTAAAAAATGCGTTTTCATATAAAATCCATACAAATAAAAATAGTTCCCTGTGGACCTTGTACTTCGTATAAGGGCAACGGATGACTCAACTGTCGGAGGGTTAAAAAATACAAAATTTTAATTTTTTAGGTAGAATCAAAAAAAGCGAAAATCTGTTATCACCGAACTTATCATAACTCATTCATCGATTTTTATGTACATACAACATGTTTTAGAAAGCTACTTTAATATGAAAGGTAATAAAAAGTACAACTTGCCAATTTCCCAACCGATTAACTTTGAGCGTGAAGAAAAAAAATGTGTAATTTTTTTTAAACAGCCATTTTTTTTTGGAGATTTTCGACATTTGGAAAATTTCTGGAACAGGTGGCTATCAATTTTGTGTTGGAAATAACTGTGTCTACTACATGCACAAAGCAAAAGTGTCCGAAATGCTAAGTGAGTGCTTAGACATATGTGAACAATGCATATGCTCTAAATAAATATCACCACAAAAAAGTGTAGAGGATAAAAATACAACGAAAGAAAGTTTTTTTGACAGAGCTGGTATACCTGGAGTTGTCGGTTGTCTCTACTAGGAGTGGTCTTTTTTATTCTGCAAAGTATGATACATAAATGTTTTATTGTTAACTCTGCAAATATTTTGAAGAAATATCCATTTTCATAAGTTTATTGAAATTTGATTGATTTTTTATGATTATCTCATTTGACATTTCCGCTCGTATGTGTAAGGCGTACGTGAACCAAGTTTTGAACGGAACTGAAAAGTTAAATTTTTAAGACACAAAATATTGTGTGCATGAACCTTTGTCAAAACCGCTGGAAATTTGTCAAAAAGGAGAAGGGGCACATGGTGACCCTGTCCGATAAACCGTTACGTTTAGTAATACTACTTTACTGTAAGGTTGTCAGTCATCGTTTTTTTACTTCAAAAAGTTTGACAAAACGTTAATTTTCGACAAAATTATATAAAATAATTTTCAAAAGTCAAAATGGAAAGGAAAACAAAAAATAAAATATGAAGTTGTTTTCAATAATTATTGCAGTATCTAAGTTTCTAGTAAACTGTCAAAGAACCACAAAAAACAACAAAAAATTAAGTCGAAAACACTTGCTACTTCATCGTGAACGAACTTAGTACAAGCTTTTTTTGATGCCGAAATGTAACCTTCAACAATTGGTTTATCTCTGTCTGCTTAGCAAAGAGTTTGCTAAGTAACCATACAAGCTGCTTCTTGTGGGAATCATAAGGTCCAGTAAATGAGAACTTGTGGATGAAATGAAAAACTTGCAAGCAAGAAATGTTTTGCTAGGATAGCCCTTTAACTCGTTTAATGTACCGACCTGATTAATTTTGACGTACCTGATTTCATGATTATTCTTGACTTATTACTTCCTGACTTACGTTAATCTTAAGCTGCTACTGATGACAACAATGCACTAAAAAAGATTTGGTTAATATGTGGTCACGGCAACAGTAGAGGATGTAATAATGTTTGCAAATTTTTTTTTCAGGAAAGAATTCTCTGAATTGGAATCCTGCGTATCCGAAAATTGTTGGCAGCACTCACTATCCTTTCATGAACATATATTCGACACAAATAGTAAAAATTACTCTAAAGCTGAAAATCACATTTATAAAGTAAGCATCCATTACGCTACTTACTCGTTAAGCCGCCAAATGCACACCAAATGCCTTCTCATGCGTCGCTACACGCTATTACCAGTTTATTGCCTATTCATGTTTTCTTTTATGTTTCTATATCTCATATTCTACTTGCCTGTTACTACAACGTTCCTGGTAACCGAATGTGATTATACTACGTTTTGATTTTATGACCCTAGGAGCTTCTTAAAGTCGTTTTCTCTCTTCTATTCTAATCCGAGAGTCAAATGATTCTTCTCTCAGGGTGTTTCAGGATATGGGCAATGACTTAAACTTGTATTATTCTTTTGAAAGTACTTTATTTTACGGCTTTGTGCTGCGATATTTCGCTGTGTTTTCTTCTTTTTTACAATATAACACTGAATTTAAAGACAATTGATACAAAACTAACCAAACAAATTTACAGACCTATTTTATTAATAATAATATACTAGAATTTCTTCTTATATTTTGTTGTTATATCTGTGATAGAGAACAAATCATAACAGAACTCATATTTTTCTTTCTGGTCGTAATCTTAATCATCATAGACAAAAAATTTTCATTCTTTTTCCGCTCTTAAAGATGTCAGGGTTCATTTGTTGGACATCAGGCGAATTTGATGGGATCAGAGATCGTTTTTCATTTTTTTTCATTTATCGACTTCAGATTATATTTCATATATTGGTTCTAGTAAAATTCTAAAAGATTTAGGCATATCCGACCTTGTGTCTGTTGAAGGCACGATAGCGGTCAAACTAATCAACACAGGATCCTAAAATTTTGCATGGTGATGGATTATGGTCATAAGCAATTAGGGGTTGAAAATGGGCGAAAACTCCCAAGCGACAAAAAGATTGATTAATGGTAAGAAAAAAATCCCGCGACTGCCGGTTCTACGTACCGAATTGTTCGTCCGTTTTTTCGTAGTGGGAGCAGCACTTCCTGGAATACCTGCTCCAAATACTACTGGTCCAAGCTGGGATCGAATAAAACCCCGGACCTTGGATCTGTTCGGTTTGTCAGAACCGTATACACCCTCGTGCTACGTCTGTAAGGTGTAATCGTTGCATGGAGTGGGTGCACTTCAGAAGCTGTTCAGGTCTGAACCACATCAGGAAGTATAGCGAAGCGGACTTTGTTGCCTCATGCTGTATCAACGAAGTTAGCAGTGGGTCTCTGGATTTGGTCTCATCATCGCCGTCTACAGAATCGTCGTCGTCATCATCATCCAACTACAAGACTCCCCCGCAGTCGCCCTCGCAACAGCATTAACATATACAGCATCTTACGCCACAGATTGCTGTTGCTACTTCCGACAGTGCATCAATTTTGCAATTTAATTGTTATGGCCTAAGCAACAAAATCAGTGAGGTAATAAAATTTATGAGTCGCCTGAGTTTGACTGTAGAGACCTATACATGGAATCTATGGAGGTAGCAGTCAAGTCTGGAACTGGAAGTGGATAACGTATACATTCTGCTACAAGGCAATAACCGCTTGGTCCTAGGATACATTAATGCTCACCACTAACTGTGGCATTCTCTCCTAGACAACGACCAGAGGGGCATAGCTTTGGCATAGCAAATTGATAGCTCAACGTGCTGCACAATGACTGAGAACGCTCCAACTCGGATTATGGGCGGGGAGTGTATTGCGTCGTGCCCGAGCTCTCCGAGCCGGAAAGGCACCACCACAATTTACCGTTGGCGAAGTTGCCATATCATCCGCAGCGCAAAGGCGCTGGGTCCGGACGGAATCTCAATGCTGATGGTAATGCACTTGGATACCCCGGAAGTAGAGTACATGTCCAAAGTGCTCAATCTTTCGCTTGTCACTCACCGATGTCTGGAAAATGGGCAGGGTGGTTTCGCTACTGAAGTCAGACAAAGACGCAAGTAAAGGAGATTCGTAGAGGGCGATCTCCTTGCTTCTCTTGTAACAAAGACGCTTGAAGCACTGCTCCTCCGGCTCAGTTTAACCTTTACCTCTCTAAAACTCCTGCACCACCAGAAGGCGTTGAAATTGTGTGGTACACTGATGATTGCACAATTCTGGCGTCAGTACCTGTAACTTAAAAATTGGAGCCGATGGAGAAAAATGGAGACTAGATATAAAATCAGCGACCTCAAATAAGTAAAAAAGTTCTATAGAATTCCAAACAACACACAAAAAATTCTATTCTGTTCCCTTGTGTTATTATTGGATTCTTTTCTAACGAAAGCACCCCTATGCAACAACTGATTGCATAGGGGTGACAAATAAACAAACAAAATAAAAGCGGCAGTTTAAAATTTTCGACATTTGGGAAATTTCTGGAAACCGGTGGCTATGACTTTTGTGTTGGAAATGAGTGTGTCTCCTACATACCCAAAGCAAAAGTGTCCGAAGTGATAAGCGAGTGTGAACAATGCATATGCTCTAAATAAATATCACCACAAAAAAGTAGAGAGGATAAAAATGCAACGAAAGAATGTCTTTTACCAGAGTGGTCCTTTTTATTCAGCAAAGTATGTACGTTAATGTGTTTTATGGTTAACTCGGCAAATTTATTTTTTTTAAAAATATACATTTGAATAAGATTATTGAAATTATTCCTTTTTAAACGCAATAGAAAAATGGCACACACGATTGATTTTTTATGATTATAACATTTGACATTTCCGCTTGTATGTGTAAGGTGTACGTGAACCAAGTTTTCAACGAAACTGAAAAGCACGATAAATACCTTAACTTTAAATTTTGAGCTTATGGAGAAAAATGGTGATTAGATTTCCAATCAGCGACTTCAAATTAGTAAAAAAAATTGCTATAAAATTCCAAAACAAAACACAAAAAGTTTCATTTTGTTCCCTTGTGTTATTGACCATCGCAAAACTCTTAAATGATCTGCCAATATCCATCCGAGGTTAAACGAATCAAACTACGATTGAAATAAAATTGTGCATGCTGATTGCTAATGGTCTGTTTGGGATTGTAAAACGACGAATCTGGCCTTAGGGAAAAAGTTTCCCTTTAGGGGAAGCCTATTTTGTGTTCGTTAGAAGCGTAGTGTTGCTACATGGTACATAAAGTTCGACCTGGCTGAACTAATTTACGTTTTCAATTTAATTTAAAAACTAATAAAACAACACTGCCCTCAAGCTTTTATTATTAATTACTATATCCCAGCCTTCAAGTTGGAGTGTCATTTTTAATCTAAATAATACTATACACAAACTTAGTATTCTTCTAAATATATACAGGGTGTCCGTCGGGAAGGTGTACTACTTTGTTTGTTTATAGTTTATGATTAAATGAAATAGAATGGATCTTATATTGAAAAATATTTAATTTAATGTCGGTAATTATGTATGCAATACAATATCAGATAAATGCCCGCCTCTGTTAGCCTCACAAATGCGAGCCCTTTTGAGCACATTTTTTATTACATTCTCACACATTTCATGCGGTAATTTGCATTAATTTCATTTAGAATATTTTGTTTGAGTTTCTCAATCGTTTCTGATTTATTTGCATTAACATTGCTTTTAAGATATCCCCACAAAAAGAAGTCCGGAGTAGTCAAACACGCACGCGACACGCGACCCTGGAGGCCAGTCAGTATCACCATTTCATGAAATAACTTGATCTGAAAAGAGGTCTCGCAGTAATTCCGTTGGAATTCTGGGTGTATGCGATGTGGTACCGTCTTGTTGATACCACATGTTAATCAAGCCCAAAGCATGCATGACATCGCACCCCATTGACAGTTACCGTTACGCCGTTTTTATTTTCATAAAAGTAACGTCCAATGAATCCTTCTGACCAAATTGCACACCAGACTGTCACTTTTAGTAGATACAAAGGTGACTGATTATTAATAATAGGGTTTTCTATTGCCCAGAACCGACTATTCTGTTGATTCACATATCAATTCAAATGAAAATGTGCCTCGTCACTCATTAGGATGTTTTCATGAAAATCGGGGTTGTCATGGGCGAGCTGTATCATCATATTGGCATATGGACGGCGGCGTATATTGTATTGTGTCAACTGAATCTTAGATGGAAACAAATGCATATCCTTGTGCAAAATTGTGGCCAAAGTTGATCTTTGAAGACCAAGCTCATGAGCACAGTAGTGCTTAAATAGCCGTAATGCTTCCGTTGGCACGTTGTTTCTCCCAAAAATTTTAAGTAACTTTTTCATCGTCACAGTAATCGATGATTAATTTAACGATTAAAACACGTTGGTTTATCGAATATTTTTCCATAATAAATATGAACTGCCAAGTCAAATGGTTACAAAAATGGCGGCAAACCAATTAATGTACCTTCCCGGCGCTCACCCTGTATTTATATTGATTTCTAGTTAATTCTTTAATAACTGGGTGCCAGCTCCAGAAAATGCGATCTATGAAGATATACGTATCAGAAGATATACATTTGAACGTATTGAATGTTCTTGGACGCACCGTTATTGCTGCTGGTGACCACACTGTTAAACATAAGCACTTGGGAGTCCGCAGAGCAAACCCTAGGGGAAACCAGCTGTTCAAGTGCCTATGAGGCTAAGAAATGAATTTAATATCAGCCGATAGACCAACATACTGGTCTTCAGATCTTAACAAAAAAACGACTTTTGATATAATAAGAGGAATCAGAAAATCAAACTTGCCTGACAAAGCCAATGTTAACGCAAACCATCTAGACCATGTATTCCACCTAAGTAGTGGATTGCTGCCTTCAGATTAAAACAATTCCACCACAATTTCATTGCTTACAACTGCTAATAAAGTCTTGCATATTATAACGAAACCCGTAAATCCAGGTAAAGTACTTCCAACTGATCTTGTAACGCTTAAAATCATCATTATTTTTTTATGGATCCAGAGTTGTGGAATCTTCAAAGATACTAGTGGCATCCGCCACAGGCATGCACGATCTTGCTGGCACCTACGTACTAAACCACACCGCACTGTCGTACTCTCAACGTTTCAAAGCCGTTCCGCTATCCCCAGCACTGCCACCGCGTGCGTTTAGATATCCAGTTTATCGCACGGTGGAACATAAATTGCAAAACATGTTCGGGCACGGAATATCCATAAGGGATGTCCTGAATCTAGGACAGTTAATCATAAAGTGTTCTGAATTTTCCTTCTCCTCTACATTTTCCCTGGCATAACGAAAGCTGATTCATCCGATATGGTGTGGAATCCTCTTGTTTTTCGTAGGGAACTCAGTCGATAAACTAACATTTGATTTCTTTTAGTCTCCTTCCTTAACATCGCTTCGGCCCATACTGGAGGCGCTTATGGGATCACGGATTTAACGACTGTCGCTAGGAGTCTCCTTCTAACCTGCTTGGGTCCTCCGATATTGGGTAACATCTTGGCTAGAGCCGCCTCTTTCTTTCCGCTCATGTAGTTGATATGTTAGTTAAAGTTGAGCCAGTTATATCGCAAAACCACAAGGAACTTAAGAGCGAGAGAAGAGGTCAGCAACTTTATGCTAATATATACTAGCTCTCACTTAGGAATAAGTACCAGTCTCTGAACCATCTGTCTTTGAACACATTTTCTTCAATACACATTTCGAAGGTTCTGACAAAGTCTATTGGTTTAGCACGTATCGCTGCCTTTAAAGCCTTATTTGGTATTTCGTCGGAGCCCGTGAATTATTTTAGAGTCGGCTACGAAGATTCCCTGAACTGTGATTGCGGGAATTTTTTCGGTTCGTATTAATATATTTGTCCATGAATCAATTGGCAACAATGGACGGTGTAAAAACAAAGTTCAAATTATTTTACGCACCATGGCGTGACACGATATTTGAGGCGATGTCCGGCCTCCAGTTTCTTCATAACTACTTTTTAGGCTATGCCCCATGGGGTTATCTTTGCTTCGTCACAGATTTTTATAAAACTCGCCTTTTTGCTGTTTAAAATAGCTTTTTTCAATTTCCTTCTCAGATGTTTCAAAAAGGCCAAATTCTCCTAGAATTCCGGTCTTCCTCTGGATCGTTGGCGTCTTGCTCGTAAACAGTCTGCTCGCAGCGATTATATCTCTTAATTCCACCAGTAGCAGTGTGCCCCGTTTGCATACCGTCGTCCTTGGCAGTAATGCCTCGCAAGCGTTGGTAATCAGAGTGCTTAAGTACTTTGAGAGCTGGTTCGCTGTGCCAGTTGCAAGTTGGTGTCAGCAAATCATCGCTGCGAATGCCTCACCATCGAATGCGCGGATTTTCCACTTTACTTCGTTTGGCTTTACGCAAACCCTTTCTCTACCCCTCCGATTTGATACTTCAAAGATAATAGACTGGTGGTCGCTGTCCGTGTATTCTTCGTTAGTAGCTGCTTGATGTACTTGGCAAGTGGCTTGCTCACAAATGTAACGTCTATAGCAGAACCATATCATGCTTTCCTAAAGGTATTCTTCAGTCCGTTCTTGGCTAGGTATATGTCTAGCTGTGCAAAAGTCACTAGTACGCTGCGCCCCCTGGCATACATATTTCTGCTGCCCCATTTCAGTGCAAGCGTTGAAGTCCGCGGCTATCACTACGGGTGATATTTGTCTAGCGTCAGCGATCAGGACTTCCAACATTTTTGGAAATTCCCCATGTGACCAGCTTGGAAAAGCGTAGCAGCTGTAGAAAAACATGTCCTGTACTTTCGCTCGTACAAGTCCCTCAAATTGTCGTGTATCCTGTAAAGAATGACGGTCACATGACCATATTGCTGCTTTTCTCGATTTGTCACCTATCCATTAACTGCCTTGTGGAATTTTGTAGGGTTCTTCAATTATTGGTACGTTTACTTATATTTTCTTTTCTCTCGAGGTTTGGGAGAAAAGATCTAGCGCCGCACAGTGGTTCCCTCCGTATGGGAGATAGCGAATTTAGAATAGGATATTGAACTGCAGTGTACACATCATGTTTCTGATAATGCAAGCACGATGTTCTGGAATAGTAGGCGTGGTAGCAATTGTGTAACGCCCACTTTTTATATTCTACAAATATCTCTAATTCAAACGCAAAAATAACTGGATATGTGATAATTCTCCAATGGATATTATAGCGCTTTCGATGACTTCGGAACCATGCACCAGGATCTTGTGAACTGAAGGTGAAAGATAGAACCAAGGGTACTTATTTACAAGCACTTTAGCAGTGTCAAGCGCGAATTGCTTAAATTTGTCCGCGTTTATTTTTAATGGTGATGACATAGTTAGCAGTAATGCTGCACATCTTAGTATGAGCTCTTCGTCAACTTCCGTTATTTGAGCTGCCAAACCGGCATTATCAAAAAACCGTCTAGCCGTGTTGCCATCGTTTGACGTCCCACTACTTCCTGTTTTTGGCTTATCAACTATTGATCCCATTTGTGGTCTTAACTTATTTCTAACTTCATTTTTTATTTCCATGAATTGTGTTTTATTAATTAGCCATTTTTTGAGATCTATTCTATACGAAACATGAATGAAGTACTCAAAAAATCGAATATATGAATGTAAAGATAATAACCCAAACTCATGATGTTTGACTCCATCGACCATACTCAGTTGCAATTTGTGTTCAACGTTTATTTTCTGTCCAGACTTAAAATATTCTGTGCACTTTAACACATCAATTTTCATTTGAAGGAAATTATATTCAAAAAATAAATGCCATAAAATGTCCTTTCAAATTACCAATAAAGATTCCACACTGATTTGAATTTTTTAAATGTTTTTTGTGCTGAAAAAATACCTCTAGATGGATTTTACATCCGTTATATTAGATCTTCAGTTTGGAGATCTTATATACTTGAAGCTGTATGGTCAAGTAAACTGTGTTGCTCCACTTCAGCCTGTGATTCACTCACGGTAACCGATTCTGCATCTCGATAACTTTTTTGCTTTTTACATAAAACTTGTTTTATAGCTGGGCAAAATTTTGTACGAAAGTTTAGAGTTTATAAAATCTCTGATTGCTAGGTACTGATGTTTCGTTAAATTTGTATCAATTATTACTGAGAGAACATCGGTCACATTCACTTCCTAAAAAATGGTTACGTAAGGTATCCGCTGCGGACGTATCAGTTTCTGCCAACTTTTCTATTCTACGTTGCTCTTTCCGGTTGGAGCATGCAGAGAAATCAGCAGTTGGGCGACCACGTTTACTCGCTTTTGCTTTTTCTTTTCCATGTCAAAAAGATGAAGTTTCGAAACTTGATGGAACAACCTCTTTCTAAGAGAGCCAATCCGAGTGGTCTCTTAACACGTCTGACTTTACGCGATGGTTTTATTTTCACATCACTCCAATTCGTCTACATAAATATTTTACACATTTCTGTAAATCACAAAACGTGTGATTGTCGCCTTCAAAATCTATATTTTTACTATATCTTCAAAAACTTCCTGAACTTTCGTCGGATTTGACGCATTTTTGGAGCACCAAATTTAAAAAATGTAAAAGCGAGAAAATATGCATTGATGATACGTTCCTAAGATAACAAATTTAGTTTCAAATGACAAAAATAGGACAACTTAATGAATCACAGAGAGGGGGTTCACAACAAACAATGCTGTAACACTCACATTTGACTGGCAAAATACACCTTAAAAGAACAAAGTTAGGTTGGTTTATTGAATTTTTTTTTTAGAAACCTGCAAATCCCTGCAAATTAACTTAATATTATTTAAAACTATAGACTTGTGTCAACATTTACACACTAATCCAGTCACTGCATTCGGTTGACAAAGTAACTAAAGATCTAAATACATTTAAACGAAGAACAACAAAACATAATCAAAAAGACACTTCATTTTCATTAAAATTTATTATTCTAAAAACACCAGCACAATTTATAAACTTGTTATTACCGAAAAATAATGCTAGTATCTTCTACTTTAATTTTCATTTTAAAATTTTTTATTTACACACTTTCGCAGTTGAAACTACACGTTGTTTTCGTTTTTGTTTCTGCCAACTATATGTGTCTGTGCATAGCCGTACATATATTGAGATCAACCGTTAGAAATAGAAATAATCAAAACAAACTCAAAATACGTAAATTTGATGGCATATGCGACTATTTATTTAGCTACAAACCAATATATAAACATATTTTTTTATTTTTGTCGTACGGGAAGAACCAGTGTGCGCTGCCTCGCAGTTTAAGTTTATTTGCACCACTCTCACTTTCGTGCTTGAAGGTTAAGGGCATTTTTTAAAAAGGGATATTTTCCGCTGCCTGCTACATGCCTTGCGTTTTTTATCCTATCCTGCCGTTGACACAAACTTTCGCAATGTGACCTTCTTCTCCGCATCTTCTACACCATTTGGATCGATCATGCTTGTTATTGCAGTCCTTTGCCTGTATCCGTATTTTAGGCATCTGAAGTATATCGTGAGGTTTATTTTCACTGCTATGCGACAATTTACCCAACCGATTTTAGTCCTTTCAGGTTAAGGTTGGGAGTTTTCATAGTCGACGGACACGCTTATTGTAGCCGTTTACGTCTCGCTTTAATATCTTCGTGGAATTTCTGTAAAACACTTATCCCTTACAGGTAGCCAATGGAAATACACACATCAATTAAAAAGTGCACTTCCCTTTTACCTCTTTAATTGACTTTGAACGGAGTAGCTATCATAAAAAAAACAAGAAGAGCAATTCCGCGTCCACGAAAATTTATGATCGTTTATTAGTTTGCTCCGTAATCCAAAAAAAATTAATTACCTTATGTTTATTACTTATGTTTTTTATTCTGAGAATCATAAAAATGTCATCAACGTTTTTTCCAAAGAATTTTGTACATATCTCGAGCAAATCTTTGCGAGCAATTTTGTTCATATGCTTAACTAACGTTACTTAACGTGAAAGTAATAGGTTTTGACACTTTTTTCCATTTGCATTCTACTCCCTTTCCGAAAAAATATAATTGTGAATAATAAAAATTAAATATCATACTTTCTTTCAGGAAAGTATTGTCTGAATTCGAATCCTGTGTCTCCAAAAATTATTTGGCAGAACTCACTATCCTATCATGAATATATATTCGATACAGACAGCTAAAATTACTCTAAAACTGAAAATCACCTACAAAAATAACCCTTACGCTACTTACTCGTTAAGCCAATGCACACCAAATGCATTCTAATGCGTCGCTACTCGCTATTACCCGTATATTGCCTATTCATGTTTTCCTTATGTTTCTTTATCTTATATTCTACTTGAATGTAACCACTACAATCCTGGTAACCGGATGTGATTATACTACCTTTGAATTTTCTGACTCTAGGAGCTCCTTAAAGACGTTTTCTCTATTCTTATCCGAGATTCAAGTGTTTCTTCTCTCATGGGGTGTCCCAGGATATGGGCAATGACTAAAACTTGTATTTTTTAAAGTACTTTGGGCAGGGATATTTTGCGGTGTTTTATCCTTTCTTTTTACAATTTAACACTGAATTTAAAGACAATTCATACACAACTAACCAAACAAATTTACAGACCTATTTTATTAATAATAATATACTAGAATTTCTTCTTATATTTTGTTGTTATATCTGTGATAGAGAACAAATCATAACAGAACTCATATTTTTCTTTCTGGTCGTAATCTTAATCATCATAGACAAAAAATTTTCATTCTTTTTCCGCTCTTAAAGATGTCAGGGTTCATTTGTTGGACATCAGGCGAATTTGATGGGATCAGAGATCGTTTTTCATTTTTTTTCATTTATCGACTTCAGATTATATTTCATATATTGGTTCTAGTAAAATTCTAAAAGATTTAGGCATATCCGACCTTGTGTCTGTTGAAGGCACGATAGCGGTCAAACTAATCAACACAGGATCCTAAAATTTTGCATGGTGATGGATTATGGTCATAAGCACTTAGGGGTTGAAAATGGGCGAAAACTCCCAAGCGACAAAAAGATTGATTAATGGTAAGAAAAAAATCCCGCGACTGCCGGTTCTACGTACCGAATTGTTCGTCCGTTTTTTCGTAGTGGGAGCAGCACTTCCTGAAATGCCTGTTCCGAATACTACTGGTGCAAGCCGGGAGCGAACAAAACCCCGAACGTTGGAGCAGCACTTCCTGGAATACCTGCTCCAAATACTACTGGTCCAAGCTGGGATCGAATAAAACCCCGGACCTTGGATCTGTTCGGTTTGTCAGAACCGTATACACCCTCGTGCTACGTCTGTAAGGTGTAATCGTTGCATGGAGTGGGTGCACTTCAGAAGCTGCTCAGGTCTGAACCACATCAGGAAGTATAGCGAAGCGGACTTTGTTGCCTCATGCTGTATCAACGAAGTTAGCAGTGGGTCTCTGGATTTGGTCTCATCATCGCCGTCTACAGAATCGTCGTCGTCATCATCATCCAACTACAAGACTCCCCCGCAGTCGCCCTCGCAACAGCATTAACATATACAGCATCTTACGCCACAGATTGCTATTGCTACTTCCGACAGTGCATCAATTTTGCAATTTAATTGTTATGGCCTAAGCAACAAAATCAGTGAGGTAATAAAATTTATGAGTCGCCTGAGTTTGACTGTAGAGACCTATACATGGAATCTATGGAGGTAGCAGTCAAGTCTGGAACTGGAAGTGGATAACGTATACATTCTGCTACAAGGCAATAACCGCTTGGTCCTAGGATACATTAATGCTCACCACTAACTGTGGCATTCTCTTCTAGACAACGACCAGAGGGGCATAGCTTTGGCATAGCAAATTGATAGCTCAACGTGCTGCACAATGACTGAGAACGCTCCAACTCGGATTATGGGCGGGGAGTGTATTGCGTCGTGCCCGAGCTCTCCGAGCCGGAAAGGCACCACCACAATTTACCGTTGGCGAAGTTGCCATATCATCCGCAGCGCAAAGGCGCTGGGTCCGGACGGAATCTCAATGCTGATGGTAATGCACTTGGATACCCCGGAAGTAGAGTACATGTCCAAAGTGCTCAATCTTTCGCTTGTCACTCACCGATGTCTGGAAAATGGGCAGGGTGGTTTCGCTACTGAAGTCAGACAAAGACGCAAGTAAAGGAGATTCGTAGAGGGCGATCTCCTTGCTTCTCTTGTAACAAAGACGCTTGAAGCACTGCTCCTCCGGCTCAGTTTAACCTTTACCTCTCTAAAACTCCTGCACCACCAGAAGGAGTTGAATTGTGGCGTACGCTGATGATTGTATAATTCTGACGTCAGGACCTAAAGTGGATGACATACGCGAGCAAATAAACTCTTACCTCACTGACTTTACACGCTTTTTTACTGCGAGAAATATACAAATATCCGCCTCCGAATCATCAACCACACTGTTTACTACATGGACCGCAGAGGTGCGGTTGTCACTCAATGTGAAAGTCGATGACGTCAACATCCCGACTACCAACTACCCCAAAATCCTTGGGGTCACATTGGACAGCGTTTTTCGATCCTCTGCACATGCTACAGCTATCTGCGATAAACTCAAAAGAAGGAACAAGGTCCTCAAGTCACTTGCCGGCAGTACTTGGGTAGCCGACAAAGAAACCTTGTTGACCTCTTACAAAGCGATAGGTCGGTCTGTAGCGAACTAAGCAGCAAATAGCCGTGTAGTCGGCGAACTTGAGTACGGCGCAGTGAAAGAAAATTCAGACTTACCAGAATGCTGCCCTCAGAACATCAACAGGGCGTCTTCTTGTCTCTTCAGAGGACAATCTACATAAGGAGACGAAGGTCCTTACCGTGCGCAGACACAATATCATGCTTCAATTCTTACTGGGTATGACTTGATAATAACGTTCCGGGCATCTGTCCCGCCTGCCATCAGGGACCACATGACGTGCTGCACCTCTTCAATTGCCCAGCCAAGCCCACTCAGCTGATCACCAGGTCTATGTGGAAGCATCCATTTCGAATTGCGCGTTTCCTCCACCTGGATAACGAAGCAGATCACCCATAGACGAAGAAAACTTCAAAATGAATATATTGTTGTTACAACGAAAACAATTAATGGTAAGACGAAAAAAATTACACCCTTTGAGTATTTGCTTAAAAACCATATTTTTTTTTGGACGGACAATGGTAAAAATGGGTACCGGTAGGTAGGATGCATTAAATACCTCACGCCAAAATTGCTAGACTATTTGGCTCACCGGACCCAAAAAGCGTCTCGCATTGTCAAACTTAGAGCAAATTTTGCTACGAATCAAAATATAGAATAATTTTGAAGTTGTGGCTGAAATTTTGTGCCAGGCGAAAGAGCCCATTGTTTTGCGCTTTAGTTGCAAACTGACGTTCGGCTTGGCCTTTTTATTTGATGAATTTGATTTAACAATACAATACTGCAATATTAATATTGTTGAAATGTAACACTAACATTACTGTCACAGATAGGAATAAAAATATAGTTGCAGAAGGAATAAACATATGGTTGGTAAGACGAAAGTATTGTAATGTAATATATTGTTTTATTTTAACAATAATATGATTAGTGCAATCATACCGAATGATTGCAGTTTTTACAAAATTATGTGGTTGCAGTTTTTACAAAATTATGTGGTTGTTAAAACAATGTTATTGCAATAAATCTTACAAGTACTGCCTGCAAGTGATAAGTTCGCAATAATAGTATGTTTATGACAATCATTAAATGGTTACAAAAGATATCGTGTAATAATTTGATATTTTCAATCAGACTTTTGAAAAATAAAAAATGTTTTAAACTCCAGTACATACCTTAATATGATCAACAATGTTAACACCTAGAGACGAGTATCCGAACACGAACTAAATAGTTTTGCCACGTACGTCTAATAACTAAAATGTAAATACCATATATATTAAAAATATTGGAATCAAAAGCATTCAATGCGTTTCCAATTTACGATGCAAACCTTTAAATAAAATTTTACACATAACATTTTATCGTGTGGTACAAATTAGTGACATAGCTCCATTTTTTATATATCGTCCGACTTTTATCACCATTTATACTTAGTTTAAGTTTAAATATTTAAAAAATATAAAAAATACATTGGAAGTTGCGACTCCTGAAATGTAAGTTTTTAAGTTTCAAGCGATCTAAGCAGGACTTAAGCAATTTCGACAAGCATTCTTGTTCATCAACACTAAATTCATAACAAATTGAATTGGATTTGTGAAATTGATATTTTTAAATTGAGGGTTTTTTTTTATGACGTGTCAATCTGGCCACACATTTTTTGGCGTCACTTGATTTGTGCTCAGTTTGGTTTTCCATTTCAGAACAAATAGACGTACTCCGGAACAACGTTTGAAAAACGTGTTGAAGGACTAGATGGCCACCGAACCTAATTTTTATAAGAAAATTTTGTTCGGGGATGAAGCTCACTTTTGGTTGACTGTGTACGTTAATAACTAAAATTTTCGGATTTGGACTAATGACATCTACAAGCCAGTATTAAGACGCCTTTACATCCTTAAAAGGTCACTGTTTGGTGTGCTCTATGGCAGAGAGGATCATTGGTCCATATTTCTTTGAAAATGAAGCTGGCCTAATGTTGCAGTCAATGGGGAACGCCATAGAGCTATGCTAAATGACTTTTTCGTGGAGGATGTTGATGTGACGAAATTTAGTTAAAACAATATGGCGCTACATGCCACGCAGTCATCGAAATAATCAATTAATTGCAGGAAGCTTTTGGTGAGAGCATTATATCGTGTCAGGGTCGGTGGCCTTTAAGATCGTGAAGTCGCTTGTCTACGCATATAAGCCCGACAAGATTGACGCCTTGGAATAAGATATTCGGCGCGTAATAGCTAACATTCGGCGCGTTATAGCTGACATTCAAATGCTGCAAAAAGTATTCGAAAATTGGGCCTCTCGTCTGGAGTTTATTCGAGCCAGCCGCGGATGTCATTTGCCCGAAATCATTTTTAAAACATAATGGCACACCATAATCTTTATAATAAAGCTAAATTCTTGGCCATAACATAAAATTATATGCGTTTTATTTCTTCTTGAGAACCACACATCTGAAAAAATATCCTTTATGTTTTTTGTCATCGTCTTAAAATTCTTTTGACCGGATATTGATATATTTATATCAACCACATATATTGAATTAAATGTATTTGTAATTATTTACTTTACATTAAAGTGGTATCATACTATGGTTTAGGGGATTATTGCATAAAATAATTTAATGGTTGTTAATATTATATTGCGGTTGTGGCGATTATATTATAATATGGATGTATGTGAATCACACATTTCTTGTGAGGATCGCAATATAGCTGTGAGGATCATAGTACGGTTATATATTTATCATAATATGGCTATTGAAATCATAGTATGGTACTGTTCGTAATAGTATGGTACTGTTCGTAACTAGAATCAAACTATATTATACTTATAGAAATATTTTATAATATGCTAGAAATGGTTTGTGTTGTTACAACGCATCTGAAAATATCATAACGTAGGCGTTTTCTTTTACTTATATTCATTGTAATTCATTAAACAACTGTAATTCATAAACGCGGTTATCTGGCAGCGTTATGTGTTCATACGATTGTCAGATGCCTGACGATATTATTGTCTAACAATTTTGCAGGACAAAAAGTGTAAGCTCACACGGTTGCAAGAATTTTTGTGGATATATTTCTGACAATATTGTATGATCTTACAACCGTCCGTACAAAGCTTAAATCGTTTATTTTTGAAATATTAATAATACGAACGTTTTAAAGACGTATCGTTATCTTTGTGTGTAATGGCTCTTACTAAGTCCGAATACCCAAAAAATATTGGGTATTCAATTCGACCTCATGTAGCCATTGGGATCGTATTAGAAATGGAAATTTACCAACTTTATAAGTATAAAAACATCAAAAAATGACACATAGTCAAAATGTAATATGTTGTCGATTTACATTTGCAAAAACATTGTACACATGAGCGTTAAAATAATGAAATAAAATAAAAATGTCTATTTTTTATCAACGCTTCTTTGCTGTGTTGAGTAATGGCGACGAAAATGATTTGTGCTTAATAGTTAAATGATATAATTTTTATTATAATTTACTTTACTTTTAAAATGATATTACTTTTTAACGCTATGAGGCAGTATGAAATTCGGAAATCCAAATTTTAAAAAAAAAATGTTTTTTTGATGACTGTATTTCATTTATTGATGTTAATCCAATCCGCGCACAACTTGTATTCCAGGGCGTTCATGACCGTCCACAAAATTATACACATTATTCTTTGTCCACACTTATATTTAGATCGTTACAGACTACACCCTGGAAACAACCAACAGCCAGAAATCGTAAGGTTGCTGCTAAGTGCAGAGTCCCTGGAATGGAGCCCTTAATTATGATAAGGACAAATTTGAAAAAGTGATTCTTGCTATTTCCTCGTAAACGAAATTTGTACCAGCACTAATTTTTGATGACAAAATGTAATCTTTAATAATTGTTTTACCTATTAACCCTACACGATACCTCTTGTAGATATCATAAGATCCAGCAAACGAGAACTTGCGGTAGAATTGAAAAACTCGCCAGCACGACAGGTGGGAACTATAATTTTTTGCTATGAAACCTTTTCAACTCTCTTAACGTGCAAACCTAATCACTCTTAAGCGTTATATTTGCTGACTTCTTTTAGTGTAAAAAGTGCAACTGAATTCAACACTGCACTCGGAGAAAAGATATACTTATAGTTTCTATGTGTTCACGGCAATAATGAAAAGACATTTTACATATTTTTGAAATTTAATGTGTAGCAATTAATAGATTTATTATATTTCATTGACTTATTTTTTAAAATTTATATTTTTTATTGTGTTCATTCGACGAACTCGGCGATGAACGCTCTTGTTGTCTAATTATGTATACAAAGAGAAACAATGTTGCTATGTTAATTTTAAATTTGTTTAATGTTGCCAGGTTAGCATAACAAGAAACTTCACTTACGAGCAACGTTTGGAAATCATTAAAAAATACTACCGAAATTCTGAGTCGGTGGCTCTGGCAAAGTTTTACGAAAATCCAGAATTTATTAAAAAAAATCATCTTCGTCGATGAAGCTTATTTCTGGCTGATTGGTTTTGTGAAAAAAAATATATGCGTTACTGGACAGCAGAAACCCACATGTGCATAAGATACACAATTTCATCCGTAAACAATTGATTGGGCCGTATTTTTTTGTCCATGAAAACAATCGTCTTGTTACCAACAATGGAGAGCGCTATCGTGCCATGTTAGAAACTTATTTTTGGCCAGAATTGGATGATTTTGACATCGCCGATAAGTGGTTTCAACAAGACGGTTACCTTGGTCAAAATAAGGGGCAGAAGTTCTTACTTTACGAAGATACAGGGTGGCTGGCTACCAAAAAGAAAATTAAATAACTTTTTTCTATTTAATGAATCTGTTTTTTTTTTTTATTTGGCAGATTTAACAAAAATGGATAACTGGTACACTGAAACAAGAATTTGGATTGTCCGCCGTTATCACGCACTGAAGTCCGTAGTTTCGGTTTAAAAAGTGTGTAGGCGCACCTTCGGCGGTATTCCTCTGAGCAGATGGACCTTAATGAGATTTGTTAACAAATTTGCCGAGCACGGGACAGTCAACAGGAGACCTTACCATCGAAACGTTAACAGTTCGGACGGAGGAAACAATCGCTGCTGTGTATGTTGCCCTTCGAAACAATCCAAAGTTTCGACAAGAAGCTTATCTGCTCAAAGTGTATAAGCAAACAGACATTGCAGTCAGTTATGCACAAAAGTTTGGACTTATTCCCATATAAAATTCAAATGGCCAAGAAACTGAACGCTGCAGGCTTCCCGAATCGCTTGGGAAGATGCGTCAAATGGATGAGGACGGAAACATGTTGAACATTATTTTCATGTCTGACGAGTGTCATTTCAATTTAAATGACATTACTGCACCTGACTTTTTCTTGTGGGGTTATTGCAAACAGAATGTCTACAAAGCAAAACCAACAAATTTAAATGAACTTAATAAAATTGATTGAGCTTTAAGATGAATAAAAGAAAAATGAATTCCATACACTGAAAAGTTATTTGAGTTTCTTGATATGGCAATATTTATCAGCCACTCTGTATATGTGACGCGCAAAATAGAAAGGGACCTAAGGTTAAAAACCAGTTTTGTTCAGGAGAGCCATTTTAAAGGTTAGGTCCCTTTCTATTTGCGCTTAGAATCGTCGACTTCACTTTCATAATACGCGCATATCTCTGGGATGGAACACTTTTGGGGCATGGGATCGGTCTCATTCGATGCTCAGATGTTGTCCACATCAAAAAAGTGTAAAGTTAATGAAAAGTTTTGTTCAGGAGAGCCATTTTAGGAAAGGAGAGCCATGCATTTGGAACAATGTTCCTCCGGGACTACAGAGATGGTGACAAGAAGATACCTATAACGCCGGACTCTGAAGACCTAATGACCGGCGAGGACCAGGAAGCTGCAGCTCCATCTACCCATTGAGATACCAAATCAGTAACTGGACTTGTGGGTGCTTCTCACAGTCGTTCACAGGGAGGCCTTGTAGGAAGGCTCGACAAATCAATCCAAAGCTGCATCAGCTGCCCGTCTAGCTTCAAGCGCGGATGAGCTCATCTGCATCCAAGAACCTGGCTCTGCGGACGTAATATGGGCGGCTACAGTATTCTGTACGCAGTTGGACCAGAGCCTGAATTATCAAAAAACTTAAAGCTTTTTTCTATCTGATTTTAGCGATAAGGCCACCATTGACATATAAAACAAGAGTATAATAGTGCTACATGTCACACGACCTAGCCAGTAAACGTTATATGATTTTCTGGATATAGGGACATCGATACTATTTGTACAGCTGACACACTTGCAAAATCTGTGCAACCCAGAACTCAAATGAGTGAAGTGGTGATATTGGCATTCCTCTTGCGAAAGGCAAGCAGTTTATATCATGGTTTTTGCCATGGATAGGTGGAAAAAGAAACTCACTTGCATTAAGACCAGAATGAATGGCTGTGATTTGGGCAAGATCCCAAATCCATTGTTCATGGAAACCGACTAGGTATATTTTTCCTCAAACTATTCCAACATAAAAAACATTTTGATAAATAGACGATATCAATACGAAACAATGTTTTTATTGTTTCAAAAAATGCATTGAAGTCGTCCATTGATTGTCTTCAGCCTATAAGCAACGAAGCCAAAATTTTGTACAAGCTTTTGCTAAGTTCTCGTCCAAAAGAGTATTCAGATGCTGAAAATATCTGGCTCAGAATATATTTGATATGTCTCAGTCAACTTATGCCTTTTTACGAAATAAGTTGAATCACAATTTACCTCACGTTTCTACTTTACACCGGTTGGCCCCCACAATGGCTAAAATGGGAACTGGTAGTTGGGATGCACTAAATATCTCATAATAATAATATTATGGTCAAATATAAAATTAAAAATATACTCGAAAAAAGGATCATTGTTATGCGGCTTACTTGCGAATTGACGTTGGAGGGTATATAAGGTGTAACCGACCTAAGTGAATGATGATAAGGTTAATATTGTTGTGACAATAATATTATGGTCAAATATATAATTAAAAATATACTCGTAATTCCAGCAATATTATACGAATACATATGATGGTGCACGAATCACAATTTACCTCACGTTTCTACTTTACTTATAAACGGTTGGCCCCCATAATATTTTTACAGTCTGGTTTCAAAAACAGTACTTTTGAATTCCTTAAACAAAGATGCTCTCAACTTGAAGGCAAGGGTTTAAATCACATGGTTTTATTGCTCGATGAAATGTCAATAAGGAAGGAGATGAGATACAACACGCATCTTAATTTAAAATGTAGAATCAAACACACTGTTTTCAAAAGAACCAATATAATCGCCATTAATTATTTAATTTCGAAAAATTGGTTAACAGCTACTTAGCAAAATATTGAAGCATAAATAACTAACATAAAGAGATCTTTATGAAATGGAAGCCAACGCAACAACAAAAATGTGTCCCAAACTATTTCGAAAGCATATCGTCGTCCCTTATTCTTTTGAAAAAAAAAAATAAAATTTGCATCCCAAATTTTTAGCCAAACAGTGGCCGTTGCTATCAGAACAGTAGTCGAGACAACTAAATTTACTAAAAGTAGTAACGAATTGGCCTTGTTCACTGACACTTTTTTTGGAAACATTTGCAAAAAATTTTAATTGGCTAAATAATGGAACACTTTACGGCGATAATTGCTACAGATCTGCATTACAATATAACAACAGAACTCACAAAAATAATAAATCTTTTTTAAAACACTAAGAAGAACTAGAATTTGCGGATAAAAAGAAGAAAGTTTTCTTTGTGGACGGAATGAAACTATCTTTAAATTCTGTTCTTTTTTTGGTCGGCTCACTATTGGCAGATGAAACTATTTTTTTTATCATGGCAAATTCCTTTAATCAGGACAAGTTAGAAAACACTTTCGCTATATTGCGTCAAAAAGGAGGAAACAATAACAATCCTTCTGTTGCTGAATTAAATGACATTTTGGCAAAGTTGAAAGTCGCTAAAATTGTTCAATCAAGTTCCTCTAGCAATTGTGAGCAGTCTCAGGGCAAGGAAATACTGACTGAAGCATATTTTGCTTTTTGATTTTAACTTCTGACCAAACAAACACAATCCCAAGCGAAGTAACTGATGTCGACTTTGACAACCATATCTATGCCGAATATTTTCTTGAAGATGTTTTTGATAGTAGCTGTTAATTTATAAATGATAATAAAAAGAAACGCTTTCGCTTTCAGCTAAGCGAGCGCAGCATACACGGCAGAAAGAAATGAGAGTGCGTACGCTGGACGGGTAGCACAGGAAATAACCGTTGTAGAAAATTTTAGCTTGTATGAGATGCACGTTCTATTTAATTTATATTCTTTGCTAAAATTCAATTCTCAGGAATAGAGTAACATTTTTTTCTTTTTAATTTAATAAAACATTCATTGTTTCTAGCTGTCAATCACTATTAAATGTTCTTACAATAGTTATGTCCTTACTCGATATAACGTTATATTTATATGTATGGTTTAAGGTTGTTAAAGGCTCCACCCACCTAAATCCATCTTCACGAATCAGCAACTGCCTTGAAAGTAATTGGTTGAAGTAAACAACGGTGTGTATTTTCATTGGCTTTATTCATAAATATGTACAATCAGCTTTCGTTGAAAAATAGTAAGGGTTGTTGAATGCTCCTCCTGAAATATCAAAAACATTTCAACGAACCAACAACAAGCACATACTTAATTGGTTGAATTTAAATGCATAAATGTGTAAAATTTGTTAAATTCTATAACTGAATATTATGAAAGCTAAAGTTTTAATTTTGAAATTTATATTTTAATCCCAACTGCCATATTTTACTCAAAATTGGATGTAATAAGAACAAATTTATAAAGTTACTCTGTGTTGTTGTGGTGAGTATCGAAAGTAACATAACTACAGTAGAATACAAGGTAGACTTTTAAAGCATACAAAAATACAAAGTGTAACTTTGGTGAAACGACTAAACGGCATACTACGGAACTTCCTACACACACGTAGCTAACAGGGTTCTTTGTATGGGGGATAACTGTATCTCGGTGCGCTTCGCTGCCCACAAAAGAGGGGTTTTAGAACTAAACGTAGGTTCATGTTTTTTCTTTTTTTATTACTTTTTTTTACCAAAAATCACAGTTGCGTTCTACTAGTGTAATTATACAAAAAAACGTTTGCAGTATTGGACTGAAACAAATGTCGGATTACATATTAAAACGTAAAAATTTCTAAATGTTTATTGTTTTGTAAAGATATATATTAGATAAAGATATACACACCCGTGGTCTCAGTCAAAAAAGTAACGAAATTTCTTGACAAACTGTCCTGCACAATTTGGAGTTACGCAAAACGGTAAGTGAATAATCCATGATGGCTTTATTTAAACCCTCCATGAACATTGTTTTTATATAATTTAAAATATAGTTGACTTAATATGGAACTCAAATATTGCATTATCAATTATTTTACCATTGAGTATTGGGTATGTATTCTAATTTGGCTTTATGAAGTAAAGTCAGAACAGAGACTATGTGGTGAGTTCTATGACAACAAAATCTTAGTAAATTCTCTCTAAAGGTGCTTTCTTAAAAAATATCAAGTTAAAGCTAAAGAAATAACGGATAGTGTTTTTTATTCACCATTAACTGTTATGGGATATTGGTCTGGCTATAGTTTTACTGAGCAAAGCCAAAGCAGAGAGCATTAAGTGACTCCGAATCTTACTTCTAATTATCATGATCGATAGGGAGAGGAAAGGAGAAGTATATGATTTCTCTTTTGCTCGAAATACAGGATAGAAATAAGAAAAGAAATTCACTGGCGGCGACCAAGAAAGAAGGAGAAAGGCGAAACATACTCAAAGAGGTTTAAAGAAAATTCAAAAGTTGACTAATGTTATATTTAGGAAAATAAAAAGTGTAAAGAAATTATATTAAAATTAAAGAACTTTAAATATGAATAAAAAGAATACCTTGTGAATTTTTATCTGGTGCTCAACGTGGGGCACGAATGCAAAAATTAAAAATTGTGCTAAAAATACAATATGCAGAATGTTATACTTAAAAATTGAATTTAACTACAAAATATCCTGTTAAAATGGAGTAGACATTAATGCAGTAGAAAACAAGTAAGTAAGTGCTATAGTCGGGCGTGGCCGACTCTATGATACCCGCACCACTATAAATGTGATTAAGTCTCCTGTTAATCGAAAGCACTCGTCGCTATTTCTATCTGTATCTATCACGCAAGCACTAAGCCTTTATACCCCATACCACTATGTGGTGAGGGTATAACAATTATAGTTGGTCCACATTTTCATACCTTGTTTTCGGACCCTGTGCCCTCCCACGGACGAGATAAATCATTTGGCTTGACATATTTAAAGTCCTGAGGCAATTCCCTGTCATTTGAGGGGTCACACTAAAATCCGGGTAAACCGAAACTTTTGGACCCTCCTAATGGACCCTGGGGCCCAAACAGGTCGAATTTTTTTCTGTATTTAAAATTGTAAGATAATTTCCTTTCATTTAAGGGGTCACACTTATATTTAAAATCATGGGTCCATTTTTTGGGTTCTGAAGGCCCCGTAGGTCCGAGAGGTGGGTCCAACTATTTTTTTACATTTTGTGGTCAGTTCTACATCGAATGGCATATTTTTTAATTTGTTGACCAATACACGCGACATCAACTGGATTTGGACCAAATCCGGGAGTTCCTTTGTATGGGGGGTCTATCAGAAAGTGCTCCGATTTGGACCAAATTCAATAGCGTCCGTCCTTGTCCCAATATATTACCACATGCCAAGTTTCATCAAGATCGGTGCATAAATGCGACCTGAACTTTGATTACAAGAATAGATGGACATATTTACATCCAGCCAGCCAGCCGCCCAGCCAGACGAGATCGACTCAAAATGTAATTCTGAGCAACTTTCTCTCTGGTCCCGGTATTCTAACTCTATTCCTTCGATGTGTTACAAACGCAAGCACTAAGCCATTATACCCCATACCACTATGTGGTGCGGGTACAAAAAGCGAGACCACAAGCCGAGTAACAACGTGTGTTTTGATAACTACATTGACAACAGAAGACTTAAGCTAAAAGTACAGTCACGAAATACGAAAGAAATGAAGAAGAAGTACTATGGAGGTCGAATATTAAAATTGGATTAAACAGGTTACTATTTAAAATAAATTTTATTATTATAGGTATACTTCTACATACATATCTCAGACTGAATATTAAAATATTTAGTTTATTGAAGTTTATTTTTTGTGAAACAGCGTAACAACAGCGTAGAATCATTTTAGTAGTGTAAATATTTAATCAGTAACATTATATATGAAAATCAAACTAGTGATTTGAAAATTATATATTTGATCCTCTATATGAGTATTGAAGAAATAATAGGAGAGTTTAATGAATTAACCTTAAACGACAGAATAGAACAAAAAATGGGCCCGGAGGCATTGCAACTCTTCATTTCAACTGCAATCAAATCAGCAACAGATCAAACTAGGTAACAATTGCACCCAACTATAGATGCCCTAGAACAAATGCTGAGTAAAATTGAAGACCCAATTCAAGTAGAAGAATTTAAGCCCATCGAAATAGTCGGAGGAGTCGCGTGTGACGAATCCCTTGATATAATTAAATCAATCCCTGAGATTTTATGCGACATGAACAAATAAGTCTCTTGGCGTCAAAAGGCTAAAACAGCACAAAAAATCTTTCGGAATTACGAGGGTAGTTCGAAGTATTATCAGGCAGAGACTATTATTAGAAACAAAGTAGTTGGAAACAAAGTAGTTGGAACTCTTAAGCAAGGTCAAAATTCTATTACCGATTTTTACGATGAAGTTGAGCGGAAATTAACCTTAATTATTAACAAGGTTATTATGACAAATGAAGGAAATCCAAGTTAAATAGGTTCATTAAACCAGAAGTATAGGCAAGATGCTCTTAGAGTATTTATTTCGGGTCTAGGAAGGCCAATGTGTGATATTTTGTTCTCGTGTGAAGCCCTTGGATATGCCATCAGCGTTAGCATGAGGAACTTGAAACCAGTGCAGATATAAATTCGCAACAACACATTGAAACAACTTCTGCAGGTCGGGTCGGAATCAAAGTTCGCCCCAATACCAACTAATAGACAGCAATCAAATTTAAACCCAATGTCTAATAGTTTTTTTTTATCGCAAGCTCACTAGTTTAATTGAAATGTACCATTGAATAGAAGCAATATGCCTTTTCAAAATAACGACAGCTCTAATACGAGTAACAATAATTTTTCCCAATTTTTAGATCCTTAGCAGCGTCATTATCAGCGACCGGAACCCATGGATATTGACAACACCAAAAATTTCAGGAACCTCAACAATTTCGATTCTCGGATAAAAAAACGACCTTATTCCGCAGAAAGGCAAAACACTGACAAATTTCAAAGATCATGATCCAACAACAAGGAATCGAAGAAACTAATGAGGCGACTAATACTCGTGGTGGCCAATATGATCAAGAGGAAATTTGGGAAAATGGTTTTTATAATGAACATCAAGACGACATTTCAACTAAAGATGAGGTTAACTTTTTACATTAACATTACACTCTACATTTAATTACACTCTTTGAGTATTTGCTTAAAAACCATATATTTTTTGGACGGACAATGGTAAAAATGGGTACCGGTAGTTAGGATGCATTAAATACCTCACGGCAAAATTGCTAGACTATTTGGCTCACCGGACCCAAAAAGTGTCCCGCATTGTCAAACTTAGAGCAAATTTTGCTACGAATCCAAATATAGAATAATTTTGATGTTTTGGATGAAATTTGCGCCAGATGAAAGAGCGCATTGTTTTGCGCTTTAGTTGCAAACTGACGTTCGGCTTGGCCTAACTGAACGGCGTTTTTATTTGATGAATTTGATTTAACAATACAATACTGCATTATTAATATTGTTGAAATGTGACACTAATATTACTGTCACATATAGGAATAAAAATATAAAATAAAACTATATATATAAAAATATATAGTAAGACGAAAGTATTTGTAATGTAATACATTGTTTTATTTTAACAATAATATGATTAGTGCAATCATACCGAATAATTGCAGTTTTTACAAAATTATGTGGTTGTTAAAACAATGTTATAGTAATAAATCTTACAAGTACTGCCGGCAAGTGATAAGTGCGCAATAATAGTATGTTTATGACAATCATTAAATGGTTACAATAAACATCGTGTAACAATTTGATATTTTCAATCAGACTTGAAAAATAAAAAATGTTTGAAACTGCAGTACATGTCTTAATATGATCAACAATGTTAACAACTAGAGACGAGTATCCGAACACGAACTAAATAGCCACGTACGTCTAATAACTAAAATGTGAATACCATGTATATTAAAAATATTGGAATAAAAAGCATTTAATGCGTTTCCAATTTACGATGCAAACCTTTAAATAAAATTTTACACATAACATTTTATCGTGTGGTACAAATTAGTGACATAGCTCGTTTTTTATGTATCGTCCGACTTTTATCACCGTTAAACTTTTTATACTTAATTTAAGTTTAAATATTTAAAAAATATAAAAAATACATTGGAAGTTGCGACTCCTGAGATGTAGGACAAATCATAACAGATCTTATATTTTTATTTATGGTCGTAATCTTAATCATCATAGTTCATCCATGAACATTGCTTTTAAATAATTTAAAATATAGTTGACTTAATATGGAACTCAAATATTGAATTATCAATTATTTTACCATTGACTATTGGGAATGTATTCTGATTTGGCTTTATGAAGTAAAGTCAGAACAGAGACTATGTGGTGAGTTCTATGACAACAAAATCTTAGTAAATTCTCTCTAAAGGTGCTTTCTTAAAAAATATCAAGTTAAAGCTAAAGAAATAACGGATAGTGTTTTTTATTCACTATTAACTGTTATGGGACATTGGTCTGGCTATAGTTTTACTGAGCAAAGCCAAAGCAGAGAGCATTAAGTGACTCCGAATCTTACTTCTAATTATCATGATCAATAGGGAGAGGAAAGGAGAAGTATGTGATTTCTCTTTTGCTCGAAATACAGGATAGAAATAAGAAAAGAAATTCACTGGCGGCGACCAAGAAAGAAGGAGAAAGGCGAAACATACTCATAGAGGTTTAAAGCAAATTAAAAAGTTGACTAATGTTATACTTAGGAAAATAAAAAGTGTAAAGAAATTATATTAAAAATAAAGAACTTTAAATATGAATAAAAAGAATATCTTGTGAATTTTTATCTGGTGGCCAACGTGGGGCACGAATGCAAAAATTAAAAATTGTGCTAAAAATACAATATGCAGAATGTTATACTTAAAAATTGAATTTAAGTTGTGTCAAGGCAAATAATTAATTTGAAGAAACGATCTTCTCAAGTCATTTGGAAAAAACTAATACTTCAAAACTTTTGAAAATTTTCACAATTATTTAAAAGAAAAAAAAGATATTAAACCATTTTCGATAACACATGGAACGTTCATCGACGATTTTGTAAAAACAAACTATTTTTTGAATTAAATATAAAATAAAAAAGAATCGTCATTAAAATTGAACTACGAACATTGTGGTGTAGTTTAGAAAAAACGTGTTCGCATAAAAATCTTACGGTAAAAAAACTCAAATTAATCGACTTAAAAACTACAAAATATCCTGTTAAAATGGAGTAGACATTAATGCAGTAGAATAAAAAGCGAGACCACAAGCCGAGTAACAACGTGTGTTTTGATAACTACATTGACAACAGAAGACTTCAGCTAAAAGTACAGTCACGAAATACGAAAGAAATGAAGAGAAATTATATGGAGGTCGAATATTAAAATTGGATTAAACAGGTTACTATTTAAAATAAATTTTATTATTATAGGTATACTTCTACATACATATCGCAGACTGAATATTAAAATATTTAGTTTATTGAAGTTTATTTTTTGTGAAACAGCGTAACAACAGCGTAGAATCATTTTAGTAGTGTAAATAATTAATCAGTAATATTATATATGAAAATCAAACTAGTGATTTGAAAATTATATATTTGATCCTCTATATGAGTATTGAAGAAATAATAGGAGAGTTTAATGAATTAACCTTAAACGACAGAATAGAACAAAAAATGGGCCCGGAGGCATTGCAACTCTTCATTTCAACTGCAATCAAATCAGCAACAGATCAAACTAGGTAACAATTGCACCCAACTATAGATGCCCTAGAACAAATGCTGAGTAAAATTGAAGACCCAATTCAAGTAGAAGAATTTAAGCCCATCGAAATAGTCGGAGGAGTCGCGTGTGACGAATCCCTTGATATAATTAAATCAATCCCTGAGATTTTATGCGACATGAACAAATAAGTCTCTTGGCGTCAAGAGGCTAAAACAGCACAAAAAATCTTTCGGAATTACGAGGGTAGTTCGAAGTATTATCAGGCAGAGACTATTATTAGAAACAAAGTAGTTGGAAACAAAGTAGTTGGAACTCTTAAGCAAGGTCAAAATTCTATTACCGATTTTTACGATGAAGTTGAGCGGAAATTAACCTTAATTATTAACAAGGTTATTATGACAAATGAAGGAAATCCAAGTTAAGGTCCATTTAGTCGTGACGGTTGACGGTGCTATTTCAGTTGGGGGTTGAATTTTGCATGTGTTAGAGGGAGATAACTACAGTTTGACGGTTAACGACGGTAGAATTCTGCAGGTTGCAGAATCTACCGTCAACCGTCGAGACTAAATGGGCCTTTAAATAGGTTCATTAAATCAGAAGTATAGGCAAGATGCTCTTAGAGTATTTATTTCGGGTCTAGGAAGACCAATGTGTGATATTTTGTTCTCGTGTGAAGCCCTTGGATATGCCATCAGCGTTAGCATGAGGAACTTGAAACCAGTGCAGATATAAATTCGCAACAACACATTGAAACAACTTCTGCAGGTCGGGTCGGAATCAAAGTTCGCCCCAATACCAACTAATAGACAGCAATCAAATTTAAACCCAATGTCTAATAGATTTTTTTTTCGCAAGCTCACTAGTTTAATTAAAATGTACCATTGAATAGAAGCAATATGCCTTTTCAAAATAACAACAGCTCTAATACGAGTAACAATAATTTTTCCCAATTTTTAGGTCCTTAGCAGCGTCATTATCAGCGACCGGAACCCATGGATATTGACAACACCAAAAATTTCAGGAACCTCAACAATTTCGATCCTCGGATAAAAAACGACCTTATTTCGCAGAAAGGCAAAACATTGACAAATTTCAAAGATCATGATCCAACAACAAGGAATCGAAGAAACTAATGAGGCGACTAATACTCGTGGTGGCCAATATGATCAAGAGGAAATTTGGGAAAATGGTTTTTATAATGAACATCAAGATGACATTTCAACTAAAGATGATGTTAACTTTTTACATTAACATTACACTCAACATTTAATTACACTCTTTGAGTATTTGCTTAAAAACCATATATTTTTTGGACGGACAATGGTAAAAATGGGTACCGGTAGTTAGGATGCATTAAATACCTCACGGCAAAATTGCTAGACTATTTGGCTCACCGGACCCAAAAAGTGTCCCGCATTGTCAAACTTAGAGCAAATTTTGCTACGAATCCAAATATAGAATAATTTTGATGTTTTGGATGAAATTTGCGCCAGATGAAAGAGCGCATTGTTTTAGTTGCAAACTGACGTTCGGCTTGGCCTAACTGAACGGCGTTTTTATTTGATGAATTTGATTTAACAATACAATACTGCATTATTAATATTGTTGAAATGTGACACTAATATTACTGTCACATATAGGAATAAAAATATAAAATAAAACTATATATATAAAAATATATAGTAAGACGAAAGTATTTGTAATGTAATACATTGTTTTATTTTAACAATAATATGATTAGTGCAATCATACCGAATGATTGCAGTTTTTACAAAATTATGTGGTTGTTAAAACAATGTTATAGTAATAAATCTTACAAGTACTGCCGGCAAGTGATAAGTGCGCAATAATAGTATGTTTATGACAATCATTAAATGGTTACAATAAACATCGTGTAACAATTTGATATTTTCAATCAGACTTGAAAAATAAAAAATGTTTGAAACTCCAGTACATGTCTTAATATGATCAACAATGTTAACAACTAGAGACGAGTATCCGAACACGAACTAAATAGCCACGTACGTCTAATAACTAAAATGTGAATACCATGTATATTAAAAATATTGGAATAAAAAGCATTTAATGCGTTTCCAATTTACGATGCAAACCTTTAAATAAAATTTTACACATAACATTTTATCGTGTGGTACAAATTAGTGACATAGCTCGTTTTTTATGTATCGTCCGACTTTTATCACCGTTAAACTTTTTATACTTAATTTAAGTTTAAATATTTAAAAAATATAAAAAATAGTTGCGACTCCTGAAATGTAGGACAAATCATAACAGATCTTATATTTTTATTTATGGTCGTAATCTTAATCATCATAGTTCATCCATGAACATTGTTTTTAAATAATTTAAAATATAGTTGACTTAATATGGAACTCAAATATTGAATTATCAATTATTTTACCATTGACTATTGGGAATGTATTCTGATTTGGCTTTATGAAGTAAAGTCAGAACAGAGACTATGTGGTGAGTTCTATGACAACAAAATCTTAGTAAATTCTCTCTAAAGGTGCTTTCTTAAAAAATATCAAGTTAAAGCTAAAGAAATAACGGATAGTGTTTTTTATTCACTATTAACTGTTATGGGACATTGGTCTGGCTATAGTTTTACTGAGCAAAGCCAAAGCAGAGAGCATTAAGTGACTCCGAATCTTACTTCTAATTATCATGATCAATAGGGAGAGGAAAGGAGAAGTATGTGATTTCTCTTTTGCTCGAAATACAGGATAGAAATAAGAAAAGAAATTCACTGGCGGCGACCAAGAAAGAAGGAGAAAGGCGAAACATACTCATAGAAGTTTAAAGCAAATTCAAAAGTTGGCTTATGTTATATTTAGGAAAATAAAAAGTGTAAAGAAATTATATTAAAAATAAAGAACTTTAAATATGAATAAAAAGAATACCTTGTGAATTTTTATCTGGTGCCCAACGTCGGGCACTAATGCAAAAATTAAAAATTGTGCTAAAAATACAATATGCAGAAATACAATAGATAGAAATAAGAAAAGAAATTCACTGGCGGCGACCAAGAAAGAAGGAGAAAGGCGAAACATACTCATAGAGGTTTAAAGCAAATTCAAAAGTTGGCTTATGTTATATTTAGGAAAATAAAAAGTGTAAAGAAATTATATTAAAAATAAAGAACTTTAAATATGAATAAAAAGAATACCTTGTGAATTTTTATCTGGTGCCCAACGTCGGGCACTAATGCAAAAATTAAAAATTGTGCTAAAAATACAATATGCAGAATGTTATACTTAAAAATTGAATTTAAGTTGTGTCAAGACAAATAATTAATTTGAAGAAACGATCTTCTCAAGTCATTTGGAAAAAACTAATACTTCAAAACTTTTGAAAATTTTCACAATTATTTAAAAGAAACAAAGCAGCGTGAATCAATAAAAAATATATTAAACCATTTTCGATAACACATGGAACGTTCATCGACGATTTTGTAAAACAAACTATTTTTTGAATTAAATATGAAATAAAAAAGAATCGTCATAAAAATTGAACTACGAACATTGTGGTGTAGTTTAGAAAAAACGTGTTCGCATAATAATCTTACGGTAAAAAAACTCAAATTAATCGACTTAAAAACTACAAAATATCCTGTTAAAATGGAGTAGACATTATTGCAGTAGAAAAAAAGCGAGACCACAAGCCGAGTAACAACGTGTGTTTTGATAACTACATTGACAACAGAAGACTTCAGCTGAAAGTACAGTCACGAAATACGAAAGAAATGAAGAAGAAGTCATATGGAGGTCGAATATTAAAATTGGATTAAACAGGTTACTATTTAAAATAAATTTTATAATTATAGGTATACTTCTACATACATATCTCAGACTGAATATTAAAATATTTAGTTTATTGAAGTTTTTTTTTTGTGAAACAGCGTAACAACAGAGAGAATCATTTTAGTAGTGTAAATATTTAATCAGTAACATTATATATGAAAATCATACTAGTTATTTGAAAATTATATAGTTGATCCTCTATATGATTATTGAAGAAATAATAGGAGAGTTTAATGAATTAACCTTAAACGACAGAATAGAACAAAAAATGGGTCCGGAGGCATTGCAACTCTTGATTTCAACTGCAATCAAATCAGCAACAGATCAAACTAGGTAACAATTGCACCCAACTATAGATGCCCTAGAACAAATGCTGAGTAAAATTGAAGACCCAATTCAAGTAGAAGAATTTAAGCCCATCGAAATAGTCGGAGGAGTCGCGTGTGACGAATTTCATGCGACATGAACAAATAAGTCTCTTGGCGTCAAGCGGCTAAAACAGCACGAAAAATCTTTCGGAATTACGAGGGTAGTTCGAAGTATTATCAGGCAGAGACTATTATTAGACACAAAGTAGTTGGAAACAATTAGTTGGAACTCTTAAGCAAGGTCAAAATTCTATTACCGATTATTACGATGAAGTTGAGCGGAAATTAACCTTAATTATTAACAAGGTTATTATGACAAATGAAGGAAATCCAAGTTAAATAGGTTCATTAAACCAGAAGTATAGGCAAGATGCTCTTAGAGTATTTATTTCGGGTCTAGGAAGACCAATGTGTAATATTTTGTTCTCGTGTAAAGCCCTTGGATATGCCATCAGCGTTAGCATGAGGAACTTCAAACCAGTGCAGATATAAATTCGCAACAACACATTGAAACAACTTCTGCAGGTCGGGTCGGAATCAAAGTTCGCCCCAATACCAACTAATAGACAGCAATCAAATTTAAACCCAATGTCTAATAGATTTTTTTTTCGCAAGCTCACTAGTTTAATTGAAATGTACCATTGAATAGAAGCAATATGCCTTTTCAAAATAACGACAGCTCTAATACGAGTAACAATAATTTTTCCCAATTTTTAGATCCTTAGCAGCGTCATTATCAGCGACCGGAACCCATGGATATTGACAACACCAAAAATTTCAGGAACCTCAACAATTTCGATTCTCGGATAAAAAAACGACCTTATTCCGCAGAAAGGCAAAACACTGACAAATTTCAAAGATCATGATCCAACAACAAGGAATCAAAGAAACTAATGAGGCGACTAATACTCGTGGTGGCCAATATGATCAAGAGGAAATTTGGGAAAATGGTTTTTATAATGAACATCAAGACGACATTTCAACTAAAGATGAGGTTAACTTTTTACATTAACATTACACTCTACATTTAATTACACTCTTTGAGTATTTGCTTAAAAACCATATATTTTTTGGACGGACAATGGCAAAAATGGGTACCGGTAGTTATGATGCATTAAATACCTCACGGCAAAATTGCTAGACTATTTGGCTCACCGGACCCAAAAAGTGTCCCGCATTGTTAAACTTAGAGCAAATTTTGCTACGAATCCAAATATAGAATAATTTTGATGTTTTGGCAGAAATTTGCGCCAGACGAAAGAGCCCATTGTATTGCGCTTGGCCTAATTGAACGGCGTTTTTATTTGATGAATTTGATTTAACAATACAATACTGCATTATTAATATTGTTGAAATGTGACACTAATATTACTGTCACATATAGGAATAAAAATATAGTTGCAGAAGGAATAAACACATGGTTGGTAAGACGAAAGTATTTGTAATGTAATATATTGTTTTATTTTAACAATAATATGATTAGTGCAATCATACCGAATGATTGCAGTTTTTACAAAATTATGTGGTTGTTAAAACAATGTTATTGTAATAAATCTTACAAGTACTGCCGGCAAGTGATAAGTGCGCAGTAATAGTATGTTTTTGACAATCATTAAATGGTTACAATAAACATCGTGTAACAATTTGATATTTTCAATCAGACTTTTGAAAAATAAAAAATGTTTGAAACTCCAGTACATGTCTTAATATGATCAACAATGTTAACAACTAGAGACGAGTAAATGTGAATACCATATATATTAAAAATATTGGAATAAAAAGCATTTAATGCGTTTCCAATTTACAATGCAAACCTTTAAATAAAATTTTACGCATAACATTTTATCGTGTGGTACAAATTAGTGACATAGCTCGTTTTTTATATATCGTCCGACTTTTATCACCGTTAAACTTTTTATACTTAATTTAAGTTTAAATATTTAAAAAATATAAAAAATACATTGGAAGTTGCGACTCCTGAAATGTAGATCAAATCATAACAGATCTCATATTTTTATTTCTGGTCGTAATCTTAATCATCATAGTTCATCCATGAACATTGTTTTTATATAATTTAAAATATGGTTGATTTAATATGGAACTCAAATATTGAATTATCAATTATTTTACCATTGAGTATTGGGTATGTATTCTGATTTGGCTTTATGAAGTAAAGTCAGAACAGAGACTATGTGGTGAGTTCTATGACAACAAAATCTTAGTAAATTCTCTCTAAAGGTGTTTTCTTAAAAAATATCAAGTTAAAGCTAAAGAAATAACGGATAGTGTTTTTTATTCACCATTAACTGTTATGGGACATTGGTCTGGCTATAGTTTTACTGAGCAAAGCCAAAGCAGAGAGCATTAAGTGACTCCGAATCTTACTTCTAATTATCATGATCGATAGGGAGAGGAAAGGAAAAGTATGTGATTTCTCTTTTGCTCGAAATACAGGATAGAAATAAGAAAAGAAATTCACTGGCGGCGACCAAGAAAGAAGGAGAAAGGCAAAACATACTCATAGAGGTTTAAAGCAAATTCAAAAGTTGACTAATGTTATACTTAGGAAAATAAAAAGTGTAAAGAAATTATATTAAAAATAAAGAACTTTAAATATGAATAAAAAGAATATCTTGTGAATTTTTATCTGGTGGCCAACGTGGGGCACGAATGCAAAAATTAAAAATTGTGCTAAAAATACAATATGCAGAATGTTATACTTAAAAATTGAATTTAAGTTGTGTCAAGGCAAATAATTAATTTGAAGAAACGATCTTCTCAAGTCATTTGGAAAAAACTAATACTTCAAAACTTTTGAAAATTTTCACAATTATTTAAAAGAAAAAAAACAGCGTGAATCAATAAAAAAGATATTAAACCATTTTCGATAACACATGGAACGTTCATCGACGATTTTGTAAAACAAACTATTTTTTGAATTAAATATGAAATAAAAAAGAATCGTCATAAAAATTGAACTACGAACATTGTGGTGTAGTTTAGAAAAAACGTGTTCGCATAATAATCTTACGGTAAAAAAACTCAAATTAATCGACTTAAAAACTACAAAATATCCTGTTAAAATGGAGTAGACATTAATGCAGTAGAAAAAAAGCGAGACCACAAGCCGAGTAACAACGTGTGTTTTGATAACTACATTGACAACAGAAGACTTCAGCTAAAAGAACAGTCACGAAATACGAAAAAAATGAAGAAGAAGTCATATGGAGGTCGAATATTAAAATTGGATTAAACAGGTTACTATTTAAAATAAATTTTTTTATTATATGTATACTTCTACATACATATTTTAGACTGAATATTAAAATATTTAGTTTATTGAAGTTTATTTTTTGTGAAACAGCGTAACAACAGCGTAGAATCATTTTAGTAGTGTAAATATTTAATCAGTAACATTATATATGAAAATCAAACTAGGTTTTTGAAAATTATATATTTGATCCTCTATAAGAGTATTAAAGAAATAATAGGAGAGTTTAATGAATTAACCTTAAACGACAGAATAGAACAAAAAATGGGTCCGGAGGCATTGCAACTCTTGATTTCAACTGCAATCAAATCAGCAACAGATCAAACTAGGTAACAATTGCACCCAACTATAGATGCCCTAGAACAAATGCTGAGTAAAATTGAAGACCCAATTCAAGTAGAAGAATTTAAGCCCATCGAAATAGTCGGAGGAGTCGCGTGTGACGAATTTCATGCGACATGAACAAATAAGTCTCTTGGCGTCAAGCGGCTAAAACAGCACGAAAAATCTTTCGGAATTACGAGGGTAGTTCGAAGTATTATCAGGCAGAGACTATTATTAGACACAAAGTAGTTGGAAACAATTAGTTGGAACTCTTAAGCAAGGTCAAAATTCTATTACCGATTATTACGATGAAGTTGAGCGGAAATTAACCTTAATTATTAACAAGGTTATTATGACAAATGAAGGAAATCCAAGTTAAATAGGTTCATTAAACCAGAAGTATAGGCAAGATGCTCTTAGAGTATTTATTTCGGGTCTAGGAAGACCAATGTGTAATATTTTGTTCTCGTGTAAAGCCCTTGGATATGCCATCAGCGTTAGCATGAGGAACTTGAAACCAGTGCAGATATAAATTCGCAACAACACATTGAAACAACTTCTGCAGGTCGGGTCGGAATCAAAGTTCGCCCCAATACCAACTAATAGACAGCAATCAAATTTAAACCCAATGTCTAATAGATTTTTTTTTCGCAAGCTCACTAGTTTAATTGAAATGTACCATTGAATAGAAGCAATATGCCTTTTCAAAATAACGACAGCTCTAATACGAGTAACAATAATTTTTCCCAATTTTTAGATCCTTAGCAGCGTCATTATCAGCGACCGGAACCCATGGATATTGACAACACCAAAAATTTCAGGAACCTCAACAATTTCGATTCTCGGATAAAAAAACGACCTTATTCCGCAGAAAGGCAAAACACTGACAAATTTCAAAGATCATGATCCAACAACAAGGAATCAAAGAAACTAATGAGGCGACTAATACTCGTGGTGGCCAATATGATCAAGAGGAAATTTGGGAAAATGGTTTTTATAATGAACATCAAGACGACATTTCAACTAAAGATGAGGTTAACTTTTTACATTAACATTACACTCTACATTTAATTACACTCTTTGAGTATTTGCTTAGAAACCATATATTTTTTGGACGGACAATGGCAAAAATGGGTACCGGTAGTTATGATGCATTAAATACCTCACGGCAAAATTGCTAGACTATTTGGCTCACCGGACCCAAAAAGTGTCCCGCATTGTTAAACTTAGAGCAAATTTTGCTACGAATCCAAATATAGAATAATTTTGATGTTTTGGCAGAAATTTGCGCCAGACGAAAGAGCCCATTGTATTGCGCTTGGCCTAACTGAACGGCGTTTTTATTTGATGAATTTGATTTAACAATACAATACTGCATTATTAATATTGTTGAAATGTGACACTAATATTACTGTCACATATAGGAATAAAAATATAGTTGCAGAAGGAATAAACATATGGTTGGTAAGACGAAAGTATTGTAATGTAATATATTGTTTTATTTTAACAATAATATGATTAGTGCAAACATACCGAATGATTGCAGTTTTTACAAAATTATGTGGTTGTTAAAACAATGTTATTGTAATAAATCTTAAAAGTACTGCCGGCAAGTGATAAGTGCGCAATAATAGTATGTTTATGACAATCATTAAATGGTTACAATAAACATCGTGTAACAATTTGATATTTTCAATCAGACTTTTGAAAAATTAAAAATGTTTGAAACTCCAGTACATGTCTTAATATGATCAACAATGTTAACAACTAGAGACGAGTATCCGAACACGAACTAAATAGCCACGTACGTCTAATAACTAAAATGTGAATACCATATATATTAAAAATATTTGAATAAAAAGCATTTAATGCGTTTCCAATTTACAATGCAAACCTTTAAATAAAATTTTACACATAACATTTTATCGTGTGGTACAAATTAGTGACATAGCTCGTTTTTTATATATCGTCCGACTTTTATCACCGTTAAACTTTTTATACTTAATTTAAGTTTAAATATTTAAAAAATATAAAAAATACATTGGAAGTTACGACTCCTGAAATGTAGAACAAATCATAACAGATCTCATATTTTAATTTCTGGTCGTAATCTTAATCATCATAGTTCATCCATGAACATTATTTTTATATAATTTAAAATATAGTTGACTTAATATGGAACTCAAATATTGAATTATCAATTATTTTACCATTGAGTATTGGGTATGTAATCTGATTTGGCTTTATGAAGTAAAGTCAGAACAGAGACTATGTGGTGAGTTCTATGACAACAAAATCTTAGTAAATTCTCTCTAAAGGTGCTTTCTTAAAAAATATCAAGTTAAAGCTAAAGAAATAACGGTAGTGTTTTTTATTCAGCATTAACTGTTATGGGACATTGGTCTGGCTATAGTTTTACTGAGCAAAGCCAAAGCAGAGAGCATTAAGTGACTCCGAATCTTACTTCTAATTATCATGATCGATAGGGAGAGGAAAGGAGAAGTATGTGATTTCTCTTTTGCTCGAAATACAGGATAGAAATAAGAAAAGAAATTCACTGGCGGCGACCAAGAAAGAAGGAGAAAGGGGAAACATACTCATAGAGGTTTAAAGCAAATTAAAAAGTTGACTAATGTTATACTTAGGAAAATAAAAAGTGTAAAGAAATTATATTAAAAATAAAGAACTTTAAATATGAATAAAAAGAATATCTTGTGAATTTTTATCTGGTGGCCAACGTGGGGCACGAATGCAAAAATTAAAAATTGTGCTAAAAATACAATATGCAGAATGTTATACTTAAAAATTGAATTTAAGTTGTGTCAAGGCAAATAATTAATTTGAAGAAACGATCTTCTCAAGTCATTTGGAAAAAACTAATACTTCAAAACTTTTGAAAATTTTCACAATTATTTAAAAGAAAAAAAGCAGCGTGCATCAATAAAAAAGAAAATTAAACCATTTTCGATAACACATGGAACGTTCATCGACGATTTTGTAAAAACAAACTATTTTTTGAATTAAATATAAAATAAAAAAGAATCGTCATAAAAATTGAACTACGAACATTGTGGTGTAGTTTAGAAAAAACGTGTTCGCATAATAATCTTACGGTAAAAAAACTCAAATTAATCGACTTAAAAACTACAAAATATCCTGTTAAAATGGAGTAGACATTAATGCAGTAGAATAAAAAGCGAGATCACAAGCCGAGTAACAACGTGTATTTTGATAACTACATTGACAACAGAAGACTTCAGCTAAAAGTACAGTCACGAAATACGAAAGAAATGAAGAGAAATTATATGGAGGTCGAATATTAAAATTGGATTAAACAGGCTACTATTTAAAATAAATTTTATTATTATAGGTATACTTCTACATACATATCTCAGACTGAATATTAAAATATTTAGTTTATTGAAGTTTATTTTTTGTGAAACAGCGTAACAACAGCGTAGAATCATTTTAGTAGTGTAAATATTTAATCAGTAACATTATATATGAAAATCAAACTAGTGATTTGAAAATTATATATTTGATCCTCTATATGAGTATTGAAGAAATAATAGGAGAGTTTAATGAATTAACCTTAAACGACAGAATAGAACAAAAAATGGGTCCGGAGGCATTGCAACTCTTCATTTCAACTGCAATCAAATCAGCAACAGATCAAACTAGGTAACAATTGCACCCAACTATAGATGCCCTAGAACAAATGCTGAGTAAAATTGAAGACCCAATTCAAGTAGAAGAATTTAAGCCCATCGAAATAGTCGGAGGAGTCGCGTGTGACGAATCCCTTGATATAATTAAATCAATCCCTGAGATTTTATGCGACATGAACAAATAAGTCTCTTGGCGTCAAAAGGCTAAAACAGCACAAAAAATCTTTCGGAATTACGAGGGTAGTTCGAAGTATTATCAGGCAGAGACTATTATTAGAAACAAAGTAGTTGGAAACAAAGTAGTTGGAACTCTTAAGCAAGGTCAAAATTCTTTTACCGATTTTTACGATGAAGTTGAGCGGAAATTAACCTTAATTATTAACAAGGTTATTATGACAAATGAAGGAAATCCAAGGTAAATAGGTTCATTAAATCAGAAGTATAGGCAAGATGCTCTTAGAGTATTTATTTCGGGTCTAGGAAGACCAATGTGTGATATTTTGTTCTCGTGTGAAGCCCTTGGATATGCCATCAGCGTTAGCAAGAGGAACTTGAAACCAGTGCAGATATAAATTCGCAACAACACATTGAAACAACTTCTGCAGGTCGGGTCGGAATCAAAGTTCGCCCCAATACCAACTAATAGACAGTAATCAAATTTAAACCCAATGTCTAATAGATTTTTTTTTCGCAAGCTCACTAGTTTAATTAAAATGTACCATTGAATAGAAGCAATATGCCTTTTCAAAATAACAACAGCTCTAATACGAGTAACAATAATTTTTCCCAATTTTTAGATCCTTAGCAGCGTCATTATCAGCGACCGGAACCCATGGATATTGACAACACCAAAAATTTCAGGAACCTCAACAATTTCGATCCTCGGATAAAAAACGACCTTATTCCGCAGAAAGGCAAAACATTGACAAATTTCAAAGATCATGATCCAACAACAAGGAATCGAAGAAACTAATGAGGCGACTAATACTCGTGGTGGCCAATATGATCAAGAGGAAATTTGGGAAAATGGTTTTTATAATGAACATCAAGACGACATTTCAACTAAAATTGAGGTTAGCTTTTTACATTAACATTACACTCTACATTTAATTACACTCTTTGAGTATTTGCTTAAAAACCATATATTTTTTGAACGGACAATGGTAAAAATGGGTACCGGTAGTTATGATGCATTAAATACCTCACGGCAAAATTGCTAGACTATTTGGCTCACCGGACCCAAAAAGTGTCCCGCATTGTTAAACTTAGAGCAAATTTTGCTACGAATCCAAATATAGAATAATTTTGATGTTTTGGCTGAAATTTATGCCAGACGAAAGAGCCCATTGTTTTGCGCTTTAGTTGCAAACTGACGTTCGGCTTGGCCTAACTGAACGGCGTTTTTATTTGATGAATTTGATTTAACAATACAATACTGCAATATTAATATTGTTGAAATGTGACACTAATATTACTGTCAAATATAGGAATAAAAATATAGTTGCAGAAGGAATAAACATATGGTTGGTAAGACGAAAGTATTGTAATGTAATATATTGTTTTATTTTAACAAAAATATGATTAGTGCAATCATACCGAATGATTGCAGTTTTTACAAAATTATGTGGTTGTTAAAACAATACATCTTACAAGTACTGCCGGCAAGTGATAAGTGCGCAATAATAGTATGTTTATGACAATCATTAAATGGTTTCAATAAACATCGTGTAACAATTTGATATTTTCAATCGGACTTTTGAAAAATAAAAAATGTTTGAAACTCCAGTACATGTCTTAATATGATCAACAATGTTAACAACTAGAGACGAGTATCCGAACACGAACTAAATAGCCACGTACGTCTAATAACTAAAATGTGAATACCATATATATTAAAAATATTGGAATAAAAAGCATTTAATGCGCTTCCAATTTACAATGCAAACCTTTAAATAAAATTTTACACATAACATTTTATCGTGTGGTACAAATTAGTGACATAGCTCGTTTTTTATATATCATCCGACTTTTATCACCGTTAAACTTTTTATACTTAATTTAAGTTTAAATATTTAAATAATATAAAAAATACATTGGAAGTTGCGACTCCTGAAATGTAAAACAAATCATAACAGATCTCATATTTTAATTTCTGGTCGTAATCTTAATCATCATAGTTCATCCATGAACATTATTTTTATATAATTTAAAATATAGTTGACTTAATATGGAACTCAAATATTGAATTATCAATTATTTTACCATTGAGTATTGGGTATGTATTCTGATTTGGCTTTATGAAGTAAAGTCAGAACAGAGACTATGTGGTGAGTTCTATGACAACAAAATCTTAGTAAATTTTTCTCTAAAGGCGTTTTCTTAAAAAATATCATGTTAAAGCTAAAGAAATAACGGATAGTGTTTTTTATTCACCATTAACTGTTATGGGACATTGGTCTGGCTATAGTTTTACTGAGCAAAGCCAAACAGAGAGCATTAAGTGACTCCGAATCTTACTTCTAATTATCATGATCGATAGGGAGAGGAAAGGAAAAGTATGTGATTTCTCTTTTGCTCGAAATACAGGATAGAAATAAGAAAAGAAATTCACTGGCGGCGACCAAGAAAGAAGGAGAAAGGCAAAACATACTCATAGAGGTTTAAAGCAAATTCAAAAGTTGACTAATGTTATACTTAGGAAAATAAAAAGTGTAAAGAAATTATTTTAAAAATAAAGAACTTTAAATATGAATAAAAAGAATATCTTGTGAATTTTTATCTGGTGGCCAACGTGGGGCACGAATGCAAAAATTAAAAATTGTGCTAAAAATACAATATGCAGAATGTTATACTTAAAAATTGAATTTAAGTTGTGTCAAGGCAAATAATTAATTTGAAGAAACGATCTTCTCAAGTCATTTGGAAAAAACTAATACTTCAAAACTTTTGAAAATTTTCACACTTATTTAAAAGAAAAAAGCAGCGTGCATCAATAAAAAAGATATTAAACCATTTTCGATAACACATGGAACGTTCATCGACGATTTTGTAAAAACAAACTATTTTTTGAATTAAATATAAAATAAAAAAGAATCGTCATAAAAATTGAACTACGAACATTGTGGTGTAGTTTAGAAAAAACGTGTTCGCATAATAATCTTACGGTAAAAAAACTCAAATTAATCGACTTAAAAACTACAAAATAACCTGTTAAAATGGAGTAGACATTAATGCAGTAGGAAAACAAGTAAGTAAGTGCTATAGTCGGGCGTGGCCGACTCTATGATACCCGCACCACTATAAATGTGATTAAGTCTCCTGTTAATCGAAAGCACTCGTCGCTATTTCTATCTGTATCTATCACGCAAGCACTAAGCCTTTATACCCCATACCACTATGTGGTGAGGGTATAACAATTATAGTTGGTCCACATTTTCATACCTTGTTTTCGGACCCTGTGCCCTCCCACGGACGAGATAAATCATTTGGCTTGACATATTTAAAGTCCTGAGGCAATTCCCTGTCATTTGAGGGGTCACACTAAAATCCGGGTAAACCGAAACTTTTGGACCCTCCTAATGGACCCTGGGGCCCAAACAGGTCGAATTTTTTTCTGTATTTAAAATTGTAAGATAATTTCCTTTCATTTAAGGGGTCACACTTATATTTAAAATCATGGGTCCATTTTTTGGGTTCTGAAGGCCCCGTAGGTCCGAGAGGTGGGTCCAACTATTTTTTTACATTTTGTGGTCAGTTCTACATCGAATGGCATATTTTTTAATTTGTTGACCAATACACGCGACATCAACTGGATTTGGACCAAATCCGGGAGTTCCTTTGTATGGGGGGTCTATCAGAAAGTGCTCCGATTTGGACCAAATTCAATAGCGTCCGTCCTTGTCCCAATATATTACCACATGCCAAGTTTCATCAAGATCGGTGCATAAATGCGACCTGAACTTTGATTACAAGAATAGATGGACATATTTACATCCAGCCAGCCAGCCGCCCAGCCAGACGAGATCGACTCAAAATGTAATTCTGAGCAACTTTCTCTCTGGTCCCGGTATTCTAACTCTATTCCTTCGATGTGTTACAAACGCAAGCACTAAGCCATTATACCCCATACCACTATGTGGTGCGGGTACAAAAAGCGAGACCACAAGCCGAGTAACAACGTGTGTTTTGATAACTACATTGACAACAGAAGACTTAAGCTAAAAGTACAGTCACGAAATACGAAAGAAATGAAGAAGAAGTACTATGGAGGTCGAATATTAAAATTGGATTAAACAGGTTACTATTTAAAATAAATTTTATTATTATAGGTATACTTCTACATACATATCTCAGACTGAATATTAAAATATTTAGTTTATTGAAGTTTATTTTTTGTGAAACAGCGTAACAACAGCGTAGAATCATTTTAGTAGTGTAAATATTTAATCAGTAACATTATATATGAAAATCAAACTAGTGATTTGAAAATTACATATTTGATCCTCTATATGAGTATTGAAGAAATAATAGGAGAGTTTAATGAATTAACCTTAAACGACAGAATAGAACAAAAAATGGGCCCGGAGGCATTGCAACTCTTCATTTCAACTGCAATCAAATCAGCAACAGATCAAACTAGGTAACAATTGCACCCAACTATAGATGCCCTAGAACAAATGCTGAGTAAAATTGAAGACCCAATTCAAGTAGAAGAATTTAAGCCCATCGAAATAGTCGGAGGAGTCGCGTGTGACGAATCCCTTGATATAATTAAATCAATCCCTGAGATTTTATGCGACATGAACAAATAAGTCTCTTGGCGTCAAAAGGCTAAAACAGCACAAAAAATCTTTCGGAATTACGAGGGTAGTTCGAAGTATTATCAGGCAGAGACTATTATTAGAAACAAAGTAGTTGGAAACAAAGTAGTTGGAACTCTTAAGCAAGGTCAAAATTCTATTACCGATTTTTACGATGAAGTTGAGCGGAAATTAACCTTAATTATTAACAAGGTTATTATGACAAATGAAGGAAATCCAAGTTAAATAGGTTCATTAAACCAGAAGTATAGGCAAGATGCTCTTAGAGTATTTATTTCGGGTCTAGGAAGACCAATGTGTGATATTTTGTTCTCGTGTGAAGCCCTTGGATATGCCATCAGCGTTAGCAAGAGGAACTTGAAACCAGTGCAGATATAAATTCGCAACAACACATTGAAACAACTTCTGCAGGTCGGAATCAAAGTTTGCCCCAATACCAACTAATAGACAGCAATCAAATTTAAACCCAATGTCTAATAGATTTTTTTTTGCAAGCTCACTAGTTTAATTAAAATGTACCATTGAATAGAAGCAATATGCCTTTTCAAAATAACAACAGCTCTAATACGAGTAACAATAATTTTTCCCAATTTTTAGATCCTTAGCAGCGTCATTATCAGCGACCGGAACCCATGGATATTGACAAACACCAAAAATTTCAGGAACCTCAACAATTTCGATCCTCGGATAAAAAACGACCTTATTTCGCAGAAAGGCAAAACACTGACAAATTTCAAAGATCATGATCCAACAACAAGGAATCGAAGAAACTAATGAGGCGACTAATACTCGTGGTGGCCAATATGATCAAGAGGAAATTTGGGAAAATGGTTTTTATAATGAACATCAAGACGACATTTCAACTAAAGATGAGGTTAGCTTTTTACATTAACATTACACTCTACATTTAATTACACTCTTTGAGTATTTGCTTAAAAACCATATATTTTTTGAACGGACAATGGTAAAAATGGGTACCGGTAGTTATGATGCATTAAATACCTCACGGCAAAATTGCTAGACTATTTGGCTCACCGGACCCAAAAAGTGTCCCGCATTGTCAAACTTAGAGCAAATTTTGCTACGAATCCAAATATAGAATAATTTTGATGTTTTGGCTGAAATTTGTGCCAGACGAAAGAGCCCATTGTTTTGCGCTTTAGCTGCAAACTGACGTTCGGCTTGGCCTAACTGAACGGCGTTTTTATTTGATGAATTTGATTTAACAATACAATACTGCAATATTAATATTGTTGAAATGTGACACTAATATTACTGTCAAATATAGGAAAAAAATATAGTTGCAGAAGGAATAAACATATGGTTGGTAAGACGAAAGTATTGTAATGTAATATATTGTTTTATTTTAACAAAAATATGATTAGTGCAATCATACCGAATGATTGCAGTTTTTACAAAATTATGTGGTTGTTAAAACAATACATCTTACAAGTACTGCCGGCAAGTGATAAGTGCGCAATAATAGTAGGTTTATGACAATCATTAAATGGTTTCAATAAACATCGTGTAACAATTTGATATTTTCAATCGGACTTTTGAAAAATAAAAAATGTTTGAAACTCCAGTACATGTCTTAATATGATCAACAATGTTAACAACTAGAGACGAGTATCCGAACACGAACTAAATAGCCACGTACGTCTAATAACTAAAATGTGAATACCATATATATTAAAAATATTTGAATAAAAAGCATTTAATGCGTTTCCAATTTACAATGCAAACCTTTAAATAAAATTTTACACATAACATTTTATCGTGTGGTACAAATTAGTGACATAGCTCGTTTTTTATATATCATCCGACTTTTATCACCGTTAAACTTTTTATACTTAATTTAAGTTTAAATATTTAAATAATATAAAAAATACATTGGAAGTTGCGACTCCTGAAATGTAGAACAAATCATAACAGATCTCATATTTTAATTTCTGGTCGTAATCTTAATCATCATAGTTCATCCATGAACATTATTTTTATATAATTTAAAATATAGTTGACTTAATATGGAATTCAAATATTGAATTATCAATTATTTTACCATTGAGTATTGGGTATGTATTCTGATTTGGCTTTATGAAGTAAAGTCAGAACAGAGACTATGTGGTGAGTTCTATGACAACAAAATCTTAGTAAATTTTCTCTAAAGGTGTTTTCTTAAAAAATATCAAGTTAAAGCTAAAGAAATAACGGATAGTGTTTTTTATTCACCATTAACTGTTATGGGACATTGGTCTGGCTATAGTTTTACTGAGCAAAGCCAAAGCAGAGAGCATTAAGTGACTCCGAATCTTACTTCTAATTATCATGATCGATAGGGAGAGGAAAGGAAAAGTATGTGATTTCTCTTTTGCTCGAAATACAGGATAGAAATAAGAAAAGAAATTCACTGGCGGCGACCAAGAAAGAAGGAGAAAGGCAAAACATACTCATAGAGGTTTAAAGCAAATTCAAAAGTTGACTAATGTTATACTTAGGAAAATAAAAAGTGTAAAGAAATTATATTAAAAATAAAGAACTTTAAATATGAATAAAAAGAATATCTTGTGAATTTTTATCTGGTGGCCAACGTGGGGCACGAATGCAAAAATTAAAAATTGTGCTAAAAATACAATATGCAGAATGTTATACTTAAAAATAGAATTTAAGTTGTGTCAAGGCAAATAATTAATTTGAAGAAACGATCTTCTCAAGTCATTTGGAAAAAACTAATACTTCAAAACTTTTGAAAATTTTCACACTTATTTAAAAGAAAAAAGCAGCGTGCATCAATAAAAAAGATATTAAACCATTTTCGATAACACATGGAACGTTCATCGACGATTTTGTAAAAACAAACTATTTTTTGAATTAAATATAAAATAAAAAAGAATCGTCATAAAAATTGAACTACGAACATTGTGGTGTAGTTTAGAAAAAACGTGTTCGCATAATAATCTTACGGTAAAAAAACTCAAATTAATCGACTTAAAAACTACAAAATAACCTGTTAAAATGGAGTAGACATTAATGCAGTAGAAAAACAAGTAAGTAAGTGCTATAGTCGGGCGTGGCCGACTCTATGATACCCGCACCACTATAAATGTGATTAAGTCTCCTGTTAATCGAAAGCACTCGTCGCTATTTCTATCTGTATCTATCACGCAAGCACTAAGCCTTTATACCCCATACCACTATGTGGTGAGGGTATAACAATTATAGTTGGTCCACATTTTCATACCTTGTTTTCGGACCCTGTGCCCTCCCACGGACGAGATAAATCATTTGGCTTGACATATTTAAAGTCCTGAGGCAATTCCCTGTCATTTGAGGGGTCACACTAAAATCCGGGTAAACCGAAACTTTTGGACCCTCCTAATGGACCCTGGGGCCCAAACAGGTCGAATTTTTTTCTGTATTTAAAATTGTAAGATAATTTCCTTTCATTTAAGGGGTCACACTTATATTTAAAATCATGGGTCCATTTTTTGGGTTCTGAAGGCCCCGTAGGTCCGAGAGGTGGGTCCAACTATTTTTTTACATTTTGTGGTCAGTTCTACATCGAATGGCATATTTTTTAATTTGTTGACCAATACACGCGACATCAACTGGATTTGGACCAAATCCGGGAGTTCCTTTGTATGGGGGGTCTATCAGAAAGTGCTCCGATTTGGACCAAATTCAATAGCGTCCGTCCTTGTCCCAATATATTACCACATGCCAAATTTCATCAAGATCGGTGCATAAATGCGACCTGAACTTTGATTACAAGAATAGATGGACATATTTACATCCAGCCAGCCAGCCGCCCAGCCAGACGAGATCGACTCAAAATGTAATTCTGAGCAACTTTCTCTCTGGTCCCGGTTTTCTAACTCTATTCCTTCGATGTGTTACAAACGCAAGCACTAAGCCATTATACCCCATACCACTATGTGGTGCGGGTACAAAAAGCGAGACCACAAGCCGAGTAACAACGTGTGTTTTGATAACTACATTGACAACAGAAGACTTCAGCTAAAAGTACAGTCACGAAATACGAAAGAAATGAAGAATAAGTACTATGGAGGTCGAATATTAAAATTGGATTAAACAGGTTACTATTTAAAATAAATTTTATTATTATAGGTATACTTCTACATACATATCTCAGACTGAATATTAAAATATTTAGTTTATTGAAGTTTATTTTTTGTGAAACAGCGTAACAACAGCGTAGAATCATTTTAGTAGTGTAAATATTTAATCAGTAGAATTATATATATATATATATATATATATATATATATATATATATATATATATATATATATATATATATATATATATATATATATATATATATATATATATATATATATATATATATATATATATATATATATATATATATATATATATATATATATCAAACTAGTGATTTGAAAATTATATATTTGATCCTCTATATGAGTATTGAAGAAATAATAGGAGAGTTTAATGAATCAACCTTAAACGACAGAATAGGACAAAAAATGGGCCCGGAGGCATTGCAACTCTTCATTTCAACTGCAATCAAATCAGCAACAGATCAAACTAGGTAACAATTGCACCCAACTATAGATGCCCTAGAACAAATGCTGAGTAAAATTAAAGACCCAATTCAAGTAGAAGAATTTAAGCCCATCGAAATAGTCGGAGGAGTCGCGTGTGACGAAGCCCTTGATATAATTAAATCAATCCCTGAGATTTCATGCGACATGAACAAATAAGTCTCTTGGCGTCAAGCGGCTAAAACAGCACGAAAAATAGTTCGGAATTACGAGGGTAGTTCGAAGTATTATCAGGCAGAGACTATTATTAGAAACAAAGTAGTTGGAAACAAAGTAGTTGGAACTCTTAAGCAAGGTCAAAATTCTATTACCGATTTTTAAGATGAAGTTGAGCGGAAATTAACCTTAATTATTAACAAGGTTATTATGGCAAATGAAGGAAATCCAAGTTAAATAGGTTCATTAAACCAGAAGTATAGGCAAGATGCCCTTAGAGTATTTATTTCGGGTCTAGGAAGACCAATGTGTGATATTTTGTTCTCGTGTAAAGCCCTTGGATATGCCATCAGCGTTAGCATGAGGAACTTGAAACCAGTGCAGATATAAATTCGCAACAACACATTGAAACTTCTGCAGGTCGGGTCGGAATCAAAGTTCGCCCCAATACCAACTAATAGACAGCAATCAAATTTAAACCCAATGTCTAAAAGTTTTTTTTATCGCAAGCTCACTAGTTTAATTGAAATGTACCATTGAATAGAAGCAATATGCCTTTTCAAAATAACGACAGCTCTAATACGAGTAACAATAATTTTTCCCAATTTTTAGATCCTTAGCAGCGTCATTATCAGCGACCGGAACCCATGGATATTGACAACACCAAAAATTTCAGGAACCTCAACAATTTCGATTCTCGGATAAAAAAACGACCTTATTCCGCAGAAAGGCAAAACACTGACAAATTTCAAAGATCATGATCCAACAACAAGGAATCGAAGAAACTAATGAGGCGACTAATACTCGTGGTGGCCTATATGATCAAGAGGAAATTTGGGAAAATGGTTTTTATAATGAACATCAAGACGACATTTCAACTAAAGATGAGGTTAACTTTTTACATTAACATTACACTCTACATTTAATTACACTCTTTGAGTATTTGCTTAAAAACCATATATTTTTTGGACGGACAATGGTAAAAATGGGTACCGGTAGTTATGATGCATTAAATACCTCACGGCAAAATTGCTAGACTATTTGGCTCACCGGACCCAAAAAGTGTCCCGCATTGTTAAACTTAGAGCAAATTTTGCTACGAATCCAAATATAGAATAATTTTGATGTTTTGGCTGAAATTTGCGCCAGACGAAAGAGCCCATTGTATTGCGCTTGGCCTAACTGAACGGCGTTTTTATTTGATGAATTTGATTTAACAATACAATACTGCATTATTAATATTGTTGAAATGTGACACTAATATTACTGTCACATATAGGAATAAAAATATAGTTGCAGAAGGAATAAACATATGGTTGGTAAGACGAAAGTATTGTAATGTAATATATTGTTTTATTTTAACAATAATATGATTAGTGCAATCATACCGAATGATTGCAGTTTTTACAAAATTATGTGGTTGTTAAAACAATGTTATTGTAATAAATCTTAAAAGTACTGCCGGCAAGTGATAAGTGCGCAATAATAGTATGTTTATGACAATCATTAAATGGTTACAATAAACATCGTGTAACAATTTGATATTTTCAATCAGACTTTTGAAAAATTAAAAATGTTTGAAACTCCAGTACATGTCTTAATATGATCTACAATGTTAACAACTAGAGACGAGTATCCGAACACGAACTAAATAGCCACGTACGTCTAATAACTAAAATGTGAATACCATATATATTAAAAATATTGGAATAAAAAGCATTTAATGCGTTTCCAATTTACAATGCAAACCTTTAAATAAAATTTTACACATAACATTTTATCGTGTGGTACAAATTAGTGACATAGCTCGTTTTTTATATATCGTCCGACTTTTATCACCGTTAAACTTTTTATACTTAATTTAAGTTTAAATATTTAAAAAATATAAAAAATACATTGGAAGTTACGACTCCTGAAATGTAGAACAAATCATAACAGATCTCATATTTTAATTTCTGGTCGTAATCTTAATCATCATAGTTCATCCATGAACATTATTTTTATATAATTTAAAATATAGTTGACTTAATATGGAACTCAAATATTGAATTATCAATTATTTTACCATTGAGTATTGGGTATGTATTCTGATTTGGCTTTATGAAGTAAAGTCAGAACAGAGACTATGTGGTGAGTTCTATGACAACAAAATCTTAGTAAATTCTCTCTAAAGGTGTTTTCTTAAAAAATATCAAGTTAAAGCTAAAGAAATAACGGATAGTGTTTTTTATTCACCATTAACTGTTATGGGAGATTGGTCTGGCTATAGTTTTACTGAGCAAAGCCAAAGCAAAGAGCATTAAGTGACTCCGAATCTTACTTCTAATTATCATGATCGATAGGGAGAGGAAAGGAAAAGTATGTGATTTCTCTTTTGCTCGAAATACAGGATAGAAATAAGAAAAGAAATTCACTGGCGGCGACCAAGAAAGAAGGAGAAAGGCAAAACATACTCATAGAGGTTTAAAGCAAATTCAAAAGTTGACTAATGTTATACTTAGGAAAATAAAAAGTGTAAAGAAATTATATTAAAAATAAAGAACTTTAAATATGAATAAAAAGAATATCTTGTGAATTTTTATCTGGTGGCCAACGTGGGGCACGAATGCAAAAATTAAAAATTGTGCTAAAAATACAATATGCAGAATGTTATACTTAAAAATTGAATTTAAGTTGTGTCAAGGCAAATAATTAATTTGAAGAAACGATCTTCTCAAGTCATTTGGAAAAAACTAATACTTCTAAACTTTTGAAAATTTTCACAATTATTTAAAAGAAAAAAGCAGCGTGCATCAATAAAAAAGATATTAAACCATTTTCGATAACACATGGAACGTTCATCGACGATTTTGTAAAAACAAACTATTTTTTGAATTAAATATAAAATAAAAAAGAATCGTCATAAAAATTGAACTACGAACATTGTGGTGTAGTTTAGAAAAAACGTGTTCGCATAATAATCTTACGGTAAAAAAACTCAAATTAATCGACTTAAAAACTACAAAATAACCTGTTAAAATGGAGTAGACATTAATGCAGTAGAAAAACAAGTAAGTAAGTGCTATAGTCGGGCGTGGCCGACTCTATGATACCCGCACCACTATAAATGTGATTAAGTCTCCTGTTAATCGAAAGCACTTGTCGCTATTTCTATCTGTATCTATCACGCAAGCACTTTATACCCCATACCACTATGTGGTGAGGGTATAACAATTATAGTTGGTCCACATTTTCATACCTTGTTTTCGGACCCTGTGCCCTCCCACGGACGAGATAAATCATTTGGCTCGACATATTTAAAGTCCTGAGGCAATTCCCTGTCATTTGAGGGGTCACACTAAAATCCGGGTAAACCGAAACTTTTGGACCCTCCTAATGGACCCTGGGGCCCAAACAGTTCGAATTTTTTTCTGTATTTAAAATTGTAAGATAATTTCCTTTCATTTAAGGGGTCACACTTATATTTAAAATCATGGGTCCATTTTTTGGGTTTTGAAGGCCCCGTAGGTCCGAGAGGCGGGTCCAACTATTTTTTTTACATTTTGTGGTCAGTTCTACATCGAATGGCATATTTTTTAATTTGTTGACCAATACACGCGACATCAACTGGATTTGGACCAAATCCGGGAGTTCCTTTGTATGGGGGGTCTATCCGATTTGGACCAAATTCAATAGCGTCCGTCCTTGTCCCAATATATTACCACATGCCAAGTTTCATCAAGATCGGTGCATAAATGCGACCTGTACTTTGATTACAAGAATAGATGGACATCTTTACATCCAGCCAGCCAGCCGACCAGCCAGCCAGCCGCCCAGCCAGCCAGACAGACATGGCTAGATCGACTCAAAATGTAATTCTGAGCAACTTTCTTTCTGGTCCCGGTATTCTAACTCGATTCCTTCGATGTGTTACAAACGCAAGCACTAAGCCATTATACCCCATACCACTATGTGGTGCGGGTATAAAAAGCGAGACCACAAGCCGAGTAACAACGTGTGTTTTGATAACTACATTGACAACAGAAGACTTCAGCTAAAAGTACAGTCACGAAATACGAAAGAAATGAAGAGAAATTATATGGAGGTCGAATATTAAAATTGGATTAAACAGGTTACTATTTAAAATAAATTTTATTATTATAGGTATTATTGTACATACATATCTCAGACTGAATATTAAAATATTTAGTTTATTGAAGTTTATTTTTTGTGAAACAGCGTAACAACAGCGTAGAATCATTTTAGTAGTGTAAATATTTAATCAGTAGAATTATATATATATATATATATATATATATATATATATATATCAAACTAGTGATTTGAAAATTATATATTTGATCCTCTATATGAGTATTGAAGAAATAATAGGAGAGTTTAATGAATCAACCTTAAACGACAGAATAGGACAAAAAATGGGCCCGGAGGCATTGCAACTCTTCATTTCAACTGCAATCAAATCAGCAACAGATCAAACTAGGTAACAATTGCACCCAACTATAGATGCCCTAGAACAAACGCTGAGTAAAATTAAAGACCCAATTCAAGTAGAAGAATTTAAGCCCATCGAAATAGTCGGAGGAGTCGCGTGTGACGAATCCCTTGATATAATTAAATCAATCCCTGAGATTTCATGCGACATGAACAAATAAGTCTCTTGGCGTCAAGCGGCTAAAACAGCACGAAAAATCTTTCGGAATTACGAGGGTAGTTCGAAGTATTATCAGGCAGAGACTATTATTAGAAACAAAGTAGTTGGAAACAAGGTCAAAATTCTATTACCGATTTTTAAGATGAAGTTGAGCTGAAATTAACCTTAATTATTAACAAGGTTATTATGACAAATGAAGGAAATCCAAGTTAAATAGGTTCATTAAACCAGAAGTATAGGCAAGATGCTCTTAAAGTATTTATTTCGGGTCTAGGAAGACCAATGTGTGATATTTTGTTCTCGTGTGAAGCCCTTGGATATGCCATCAGCGTTAGCATGAGGAACTTGAAACCAGTGCAGATATAAATTCGCAACAACACATTGAAACAACTTCTGCAGGTCGGGTCGGAATCAAAGTTCGCCCCAATACCAACTAATAGACAGCAATCAAATTTAAACCCAATGTCTAAAAGTTTTTTTTTATCGCAAGCTCACTAGTTTAATTGAAATGTACCATTGAATAGAAGCAATATGCCTTTTCAAAATAACGACAGCTCTAATACGAGTAACAATAATTTTTCCCAATTTTTAGATCCTTAGCAGCGTCATTATCAGCGACCGGAACCCATGGATATTGACAACACCAAAAATTTCAGGAACCTCAACAATTTCGATTCTCGGATAAAAAAACGACCTTATTCCGCAGAAAGGCAAAACACTGACAAATTTCAAAGATCATGATCCAACAACAAGGAATCGAAGAAACTAATGAGGCGACTAATACTCGTGGTGGCCTATATGATCAAGAGAAAATTTGGGAAAATGGTTTTTATAATGAACATCAAGACGACATTTCAACTAAAAATGAGGTTAACTTTTTACATTAACATTACACTCTACATTTAATTACACTCTTTGAGTATTTGCTTAAAAACCATATATTTTTTGGACGGACAATGGTAAAAATGGGTACCGGTAGTTATGATGCATTAAATACCTCACGGCAAAATTGCTAGACTATTTGGCTCACCGGACCCAAAAAGTGTCCCGCATTGTTAAACTTAGAGCAAATTTTGCTACGAATCCAAATATAGAATAATTTTGATGTTTTGGATGAAATTTGCGCCAGACGAAAGAGCCCATTGTATTGCGCTTGGCCTAACTGAACGGCGTTTTTATTTGATGAATTTGATTTAACAATACAATACTGCATTATTAATATTGTTGAAATGTGACACTAATATTACTGTCACATATAGGAATAAAAATATAGTTGCAGAAGGAATAAACATATGGTTGGTAAGACGAAAGTATTGTAATGTAATATATTGTTTTATTTTAACAATAATATGATTAGTGCAATCATACCGAATGATTGCAGTTTTTACAAAATTATGTGGTTGTTAAAACAATGTTATTGTAATAAATCTTAAAAGTACTGCCGGCAAGTGATAAGTGCGCAATAATAGTATGTTTATGACAATCATTAAATGGTTACAATAAACATCGTGTAACAATTTGATATTTTCAATCAGACTTTTGAAAAATTAAAAATGTTTGAAACTCCAGTACATGTCTTAATATGATCTACAATGTTAACAACTAGAGACGAGTATCCGAACACGAACTAAATAGCCACGTACGTCTAATAACTAAAATGTGAATACCATATATATTAAAAATATTGGAATAAAAAGCATTTAATGCGTTTCCAATTTACAATCCAAACCTTTAAATAAAATTTTACACATAACATTTTATCGTGTGGTACAAATTAGTGACATAGCTCGTTTTTTATATATCGTCCGACTTTTATCACCGTTAAACTTTTTATACTTAATTTAAGTTTAAATATTTAAAAAATATAAAAAATACATTGGAAGTTACGACTCCTGAAATGTAGAACAAATCATAACAGATCTCATATTTTAATTTCTGGTCGTAATCTTAATCATCATAGTTCATCCATGAACATTATTTTTATATAATTTAAAATATAGTTGACTTAATATGGAACTCAAATATTGAATTATCAATTATTTTACCATTGAGTATTGGGTATGTATTCTGATTTGGCTTTATGAAGTAAAGTCAGAACAGAGACTATGTGGTGAGTTCTATGACAACAAAATCTTAGTAAATTCTCTCTAAAGGTGTTTTCTTAAAAAATATCAAGTTAAAGCTAAAGAAATAACGGATAGTGTTTTTTATTCACCATTAACTGTTATGGGAGATTGGTCTGGCTATAGTTTTACTGAGCAAAGCCAAAGCAGAGAGCATTAAGTGACTCCGAATCTTACTTCTAATTATCATGATCGATAGGGAGAGGAAAGGAAAAGTATGTGATTTCTCTTTTGCTCGAAATACAGGATAGAAATAAGAAAAGAAATTCACTGGCGGCGACCAAGAAAGAAGGAGAAAGGCAAAACATACTCATAGAGGTTTAAAGCAAATTCAAAAGTTGACTAATGTTATACTTAGGAAAATAAAAAGTGTAAAGAAATTATATTAAAAATAAAGAACTTTAAATATGAATAAAAAGAATATCTTGTGAATTTTTATCTGGTGGCCAACGTGGGGCACGAATGCAAAAATTAAAAATTGTGCTAAAAATACAATATGCAGAATGTTATACTTAAAAATTGAATTTAAGTTGTGTCAAGGCAAATAATTAATTTGAAGAAACGATCTTCTCAAGTCATTTGGAAAAAACTAATACTTCTAAACTTTTGAAAATTTTCACAATTATTTAAAAGAAAAAAGCAGCGTGCATCAATAAAAAAGATATTAAACCATTTTCGATAACACATGGAACGTTCATCGACGATTTTGTAAAAACAAACTATTTTTTGAATTAAATATAAAATAAAAAAGAATCGTCATAAAAATTGAACTACGAACATTGTGGTGTAGTTTAGAAAAAACGTGTTCGCATAATAATCTTACGGTAAAAAAACTCAAATTAATCGACTTAAAAACTACAAAATAACCTGTTAAAATGGAGTAGACATTAATGCAGTAGAAAAACAAGTAAGTAAGTGCTATAGTCGGGCGTGGCCGACTCTATGATACCCGCACCACTATAAATGTGATTAAGTCTCCTGTTAATCGAAAGCACTCGTCGCTATTTCTATCTGTATCTATCACGCAAGCACTAAGCCTTTATACCCCATACCACTATGTGGTGAGGGTATAACAATTATAGTTGGTCCACATTTTCATACCTTGTTTTCGGACCCTGTGCCCTCCCACGGACGAGATAAATCATTTGGCTTGACATATTTAAAGTCCTGAGGCAATTCCCTGTCATTTGAGGGGTCACACTAAAATCCGGGTAAACCGAAACTTTTGGACCCTCCTAATGGACCCTGGGGCCCAAACAGGTCGAATTTTTTTCTGTATTTAAAATTGTAAGATAATTTCCTTTCATTTAAAGGGTCACACTTATATTTAAAATCATGGGTCCATTTTTTGGGTTCTGAAGGCCCCGTAGGTCCGAGAGGCGGGTCCAACTATTTTTTTTACTTTTTGTGGTCAGTTCTACATCGAATGGCATATTTTTTAATTTGTTGACCAATACACGCGACATCAACTGGATTTGGACCAAATCCGGGAGTTCCTTTGTATGGGGGGTCTATCAGAAAGTGCTCCGATTTGGACCAAATTCAATAGCGTCCGTCCTTGTCCCAATATATTACCACATGCCAAGTTTCATCAAGATCGGTGCATAAATGCGACCTGTACTTTGATTACAAGAATAGATGGACATCTTTACATCCAGCCAGCCAGCCGACCAGCCAGCCAGCCGCCCAGCCAGCCAGACAGACATGGCTAGATCGACTCAAAATGTAATTCTGAGCAACTTTCTTTCTGGTCCCGGTATTCTAGCTCGATTCCTTCGATGTGTTACAAACGCAAGCACTAAGCCATTATACCCCATACCACTATGTGGTGCGGGTATAAAAAGCGAGACCACAAGCCGAGTAACAACGTGTGTTTTGATAACTACATTGACAACAGAAGACTTCAGCTAAAAGTACAGTCACGAAATACGAAAGAAATGAAGAGAAATTATATGGAGGTCGAATATTAAAATTGGATTAAACAGGTTACTATTTAAAATAAATTTTATTATTATAGGTATACTTCTACATACATATCTCAGACTGAATATTAAAATATTTAGTTTATTGAAGTTTATTTTTTGTGAAACAGCGTAACAACAGCGTAGAATCATTTTAGTAGTGTAAATATTTAATCAGTAGAATTATATATATATATATATATATCAAACTAGTGATTTGAAAATTATATATTTGATCCTCTATATGAGTATTGAAGAAATAATAGGAGAGTTTAATGAATCAACCTTAAACGACAGAATAGGACAAAAAATGTGCCCGGAGGCATTGCAACTCTTCATTTCAACTGCAATCAAATCAGCAACAGATCAAACTAGGTAACAATTGCACCCAACTATAGATGCCCTAGAACAAATGCTGAGTAAAATTAAAGACCCAATTCAAGTAGAAGAATTTAAGCCCATCGAAATAGTCGGAGGAGTCGCGTGTGACGAATCCCTTGATATAATTAAATCAATCCCTGAGATTTCATGCGACATGAACAAATAAGTCTCTTGGCGTTAAGCGGCTAAAACAGCACGAAAAATCTTTCGGAATTACGAGGGTAGGTCGAAGTATTATCAGGCAGAGACTATTATTAGAAACAAAGTAGTTGGAAACAAAGTAGTTGGAACTCTTAAGCAAGGTCAAAATTCTATTACCGATTTTTAAGATGAAGTTGAGCGGAAATTAACCTTAATTATTAACAAGGTTATAATGACAAATGAAGGAAATCCAAGTTAAATAGGTTCATTAAACCAGAAGTATAGGCAAGATGCTCTTAGAGTATTTATTTCGGGTCTAGGAAGACCAATGTGTGATATTTTGTTCTCGTGTGAAGCCCTTGGATATGCCATCAGCGTTAGCATGAGGAACTTGAAACCAGTGCAGATATAAATTCGCAACAACACATTGAAACAACTTCTGCAGGTCGGGTCAGAATCAAAGTTCGCCTCAATACCAACTAATAGACAGCAATCAAATTTAAACCCAATGTCTAATAGACTTTTTTTGGCAAGTTCACTAGTTTAATTGAAATGTACCATTAAATAGAAGCAATATGCCTTTTCAAAATAACAACAGCTCTTATACGAGTAACAATAATTTTTCCCAATTTTTAGATCCTTAGCAGCGTCATTATCAGCGACCGGAACCCATGGATATTGACAACACCAAAAATTTCAGGAACCTCAACAATTTCGATCCTCGGATAAAAAAACGACCTTATTCCGCAGAAAGGCAAAACATTGAAAAATTTCAAAGATCATGATCCAACAACAAGGAATCGAAGAAACTAATGAGGCGACTAATACTCGTGGTGGCCAATATGATCAAGAAGAAATTTGGGAAAATGGTTTTTATAATGAACATCAAGACGACATTTCAACTAAAGATGAGGTTTACTTTTTACATTAACATTACACTCTACATTTAATTACACTCTTTGAGTATTTGCTTAAAAACCATATATTTTTTGGACGGACAATGGTAAAAATGGGTACCGGTAGTTATGATGCATTAAATACCTCACGGCAAAATTGCTAGACTATTTGGCTCACCGGACCCAAAAAGTGTCCCGCATTGTCAAACTTAGAGAAAATTTTGCTACGAATCCAAATATGAAATAATTTTGATGTTTTGGCTGAAATTTGCGCCAGATGAAAGAGCCCATTGTTTTGCGCTTTAGTTGCAAACTGGCGTTCGGTTTGGCCTAACTGAACGGCGTTTTTATTTGATGAATTTGATTTAACAATACAATACTGCATTATTAATATTGTTGAAATGTGACACTAATATTACTGTTACATATAGGAATAAAAATATAGTTGCAGAAGGAATAAACACATGGTTGGTAAGACGAAATTATTTGTAATGTAATATATTGTTTTATTTTAACAATAATATGATTAGTGCAATCATACCGAATGATTGCAGTTTTTACAAAATTATGTGGTTGTTAAAACAATGTTATTGTAATAAATCTTACAAGTACTGCCGGCAAGTGATAAGTGCGCAATAATAGTATGTTTATGACAATCATTAAATGGTTACAATAAACATCGTGTAACAATTTGATATTTTCAATCAGACTTTTGAAAAATAAAAAATGTTTGAAACTCCAGTACATGTCTTAATGTGATCAACAATGTTAACAACTAGAGACGAGTATCCGAACACGAACTAAATAGCCACGTACGTCTAATAACTAAAATGTGAATACCATATATATTAAAAATATTGGAATCAAAAGCATTTAATGCGTTTCCAATTTACGATGCAAACCTTTAAATAAAATTTTACACATAACATTTTATCGTGTGGTACAAATTAGTGACATAGCTCGTTTTTTATATATCGCCCGACTTTTATCACCGTTAAACTTTTTATACTTAATTTAAGTTTAAATATTTAAAAAATATAAAAAATATATTGGAAGTTGCGACTCCTGAAATATAGAACAAATCATAACAGATCTCATATTTTTATTTCTGGTCGTAATCTTAATCATCATAGACAAAATTTTCTTCATTCTTTTTCCGCTCTTAAAAATGTCAGGGTTCACTTGTAGAACATCAGACGAATTTGAAGGGATCACATATCGTTTTTCTTTCGAGGTTACCTGGTCTTATTTTTTGCGGCGTTTTTCAGATTTTATTTGTTAGACTTCGGACGAATGTGGTGGAATCTGAGATCAATTTAAAGTTTGAGGTTACCTGGTATTTTCGTCCTTTTTTATTCCATTGCTGGTATCACATATCCTTGAGTATTTCTTTTTGTATTCCCTTCTTGGAATATCGCTAATCTATTGGTACGAGTGTTCCTATATATATATATTTCTGACCTAGGCAACACTAGGAGTTGCCTAGCACCATCTGAAATTTCCATTGGAAAGTTTGACATTTGTTAGCATAAACGTACTTAGAACGTCTTGACGCACGACCATCATTTGTGCTGTTTACAGTGACTTGAAAAAATTAATTTGGCAAAAAAATTAAAATTAACTCGTGAACATTTTCGTGCAAATATTTTTTTACAACTTTAGACGTGGATTATCACGACAAGAGTGCATCGATGAACTTAAACCTTTATATGGCGATGAAGCACCATCCTATAGCACTGTTATAAACAGGTTAAATGAATTCAATCGTCGCCGACGCTCGCCCGAATACGAAGGCCGTGAAGGTCTCTGGTTCTCTGGATCCCGTATAATTTGACAATTGCGCAAAAAGAGACTCGTGTCGATTGGTGCAAAGAAATTTTGAAAAAATACGATAACGGTGCTTTTAAAGACGTTCATAAGATCGTCCCAGGTGACGAATCATAAATCTATGCGTATGAGCCCGAAACAAAACAGCAAGTCCTTTCCGCCCAGTTTTAAATGTTGTGTCGTAAACTATATGTGTAGGCGCCAGTCATATGTAGAATTTAGAGATATGAAGTCGAAGTCCCGTAGAGTTAAACAAGGGGGTTCCCCAGGGTGGAGTTATATCCCCGGCTCTGTTTAACCTTTACCTCTCTAAAACTCCTGCACCACCAGAAGGAGTTGAATTGTGGCGTACGCTGATGATTGTATAATTCTGGCGTCAGGACCTAAAGTGGATGACATACGCGAGCAAATAAACTCTTACCTCACTGACTTTACACGCCTTTTTACTGCGAGAAATATACAAATATCCGCCTCCGAATCATCAACCAACAAATAACAACAAACAGCTCTAATACGAGTAACAATAATTTTTCCCAATTTTTAGATCCTTAGCAGCGTCATTATCAGCGACCGGAACCCATGGATATTGACAACACCAAAAATTTCAGAAACCTCAACAATTTCGATCCTCGGATAAAAAACGACCTTATTCCGCAGAAAGGCAAAATATTGACAAATTTCAAAGATCATGATCCAACAACAAGGAATCGAAGAAACTAATGAGGCGACTAATACTCGTGGTGGCCAATATGATCAAGAGGAAATTTGGGAAAATGGTTTTTATAATGAACATCAAGACGACATTTCAACTTAAGATAAGGTTAACTTTTTACATTAACATTACACTCTACATTTAATTACACTCTTTGAGTATTTGCTTAAAAACCATATATTTTTTGGACGGACAATGGTAAAAATGGGTACCGGTAGTTAGGATGCATTAAATACCTCACGGCAAAATTGCTAGACTATTTGGCTCACCGGACCCAAAAAGTGTCCCGCATTGTCAAACTTAGAGCAAATTTTGCTACAAATCCAAATATAGAATAATTTTGATGTTTTGGCTGAAATTTGTGCCAGACGAAAGAGCCCATTGTTTTGCGTTTAGTTGCAAACTGACGTTCGGCTTGGCCTAACTGAACGGCGTTTTTATTTGATGAATTTGATTTAACATTACAATACTGCAATATTAATATTGTTGAAATGTGACACTATTATTACTGTCAAATATAGGAATAAAAATATAGTTTCAGAAGGAATAAACATATGGTTGGTAAGACGGAAGTATTGTAATGTAATATATTGTTTTATTTTAACAATAATATGATTAGTGCAATCATACCGAATGATTGCAGTTTTTACAAAATTATGTGGTTGTTAAAACAATGTTATTGTAATAAATCTTACAAGTACTGCCGGCAAGTGATAAGTGCGCAATAATAGTATGTTTATGACAATCATTAAATGGTTACAATAAACATCGTGTAACAATTTGATATTTTCAATCAGACTTTTGAAAAATAAAAAATGTTTGAAACTCCAGTACATGTCTTAATATGATCAACAATGTTAACAACTAGAGACGAGTATCCGAACACGAACTAAATAGCCACGTACGTCTAATAACTAAAATGTGAATACCATATATATTAAAAATATTGGAATCAAAAGCATTTAATGCGTTTCCAATTTACGATGCAAACCTTTAAATAAAATTTTACACAACATTTTATCGTGTGGTACAAATTAGTGACATAGCTCGTTTTTTATATATCGCCCGACTTTTATCACCGTTAATCTTTTTATACTTAATTTAAGTTTAAATATTTAAAAAATATAAAAAATACATTGGAAGTTAAGACTCCTGAAATATAGAACAAATCATAACAGATCTCATATTTTTATTTCTGGTCGTAATCTTAATCATCATAGACATATTTTCTTCATTGTTTTTCCGCTCTTAAAAATGTCAGGGTTCACTTGTTGGACATCAGACGAATTTGAAGGGATCACAGATCGTTTTTCTTTCGAGGTTACCTGGTCTTATTTTTTGCGGCGTTTTTCAGATTTTATTTGTTAGACTTCGGACGAATGTGGTGGAATCTGAGATCAATTTAAAGTTTGAGGTTACCTGGTATTTTCGTCCTTTTTTATTCCATTGCTGGTATCACATATCCTTGAGTATTTCTTTTTGTATTCCCTTGTTGGAATATCGCTAATCTATTGGTACGAGTGTTCCTATATATATATATTTCTGACCTAGGCAACACTAGGAGTTGCCTAGCACCATCTGACATTTCCATTGGAAAGTTTGACATTTGTTAGCATAAACGTACTTAGAACGTCTTGACGCACGACCATCATTTGTGCTGTTTACAGTGACTTGAAAAAATTAATTTGGCAAAAAAATTAAAATTAACTCGTGAACATTTTCGTGCAATATTTTTTTACAACTTTAGACGTGGATTATCACGACAAGAGTGCATCGATGAACTTAAACCTTTATATGGCGATGAAGCACCATCCTATAGCACTGTTATAAACAGGTTAAATGAATTCAATCGTCGCCGACGCTCGCTCAAATAAGAAGGATCCCGTATAATTTGACAATTGCTCAAAAAGAGACTCGTGTCGATTGGTGCAAAGAAATTTTGAAAAAATACGATTACGGTGCTTTTAAAGACGTTCATAAGATCGTCCCAGGTGACGAATCATAAATCTATGCGTATGAGCCCGAAACAAAACAGCAAGTCCTTTCCGCCCAGTTTGAAATGTTGTGTCGTAAACTACATATATGTGTAGGCGCCAGTCATATGTAGAATTTAGAGATATGAAGTCGAAGTCCCGTAGAGTTAAACAAGGGGGTTCCCCAGGGTGGAGTTATATCCCCGGCTCTGTTTAACCTTTACCTCTCTAAAACTCCTGCACCACCAGAAGGAGTTGAATTGTGGCGTACGCTGATGATTGTATAATTCTGACGTCAGGACCTAAAGCTGATGACATACGCGAGCAAATAAACTCTTACCTCACTGACTTTACACGCTTTTTTACTGCGAGAAATATACAAATATCCGCCTCCGAATCATCAACCACACTGTTTACTACATGGACCGCAGAGGTGCGGTTGTCACTCAATGTGAAAGTCGATGACGTCAACATCCCGACTACCAACTACCCCAAAATCCTTGGGGTCACATTGGACAGCGTTTTTCGATCCTCTGCACATGCTACAGCTATCTGCGATAAACTCAAATGAAGGAACAAGGTCCTCAAGTCACTTGCCGGCAGTACTTGGGTAGCCGACAAAGAAACCTTGTTGACCTCTTACAAAGCGATAGGTCGGTCTGTAGCGAACTAAGCAGCAAATAGCCGTGTAGTCGGCGAACTTGAGTACGGCGCAGTGAAAGAAAATTCAGACTTACCAGAATGCTGCCCTCAGAACATCAACAGGGCGTCTTCTTGTCTCTTCAGAGGACAATCTACATAAGGAGACGAAGGTCCTTACCGTGCGCAGACACAATATAATGCTATCTAAGCAATACCTGCTAGGGTGTTTTCTCAGCAGTCGTCCAAACCACCATCTCTTGTACAGGATGCTTCCGCCGAGGCAGATCAGGTACGATCTTCATGATCTAGAGAGAGAGGTTCAGCGGTATAAGAGAGAACCTTTAGATCATCGAAACTATAAGGCAGGTATGAACAACATTCTATCGTGTGAATGTAGTGCTAGGGGAGCATCACCCGAGATTTCACCTGAGGAGAAGGTACTACCTCGGCAGACGCGCGTGATTCTGGCGCTACTGAGATCTGGATGGTGCAGCCGCCTCAATTCTTACTGGCTTTGACTTGATAATAACGTTCCGGACATCTGTCCCACCTGCCATCAGGGACTACATGACGTGCTGCACCTCTTCAATTGCCCAGCCAAGCCCACTCAGCTGATCACCAGGTCTCTGTGGAAGCATCCATTTCGAATGGCGCGTTTCCTCCACCTGGATAACGAAGCAGATCACCCATAGACGAAGAAAACTTCAAAATAAATATATTGTTGTTACAACAAAAACAATTAATGGTAAGACGAAAATAATTACACCCTTTGAGTATTTGCTTGAAAACCATATTTTTTTTTGGACGGACAATGGTAAAAATGGGTACAGGTAGTTAGGATGCATTAAATACCTCACGGCAAAATTGCTAGACTATTTGGCGGGTCGCATTGTCAAACTTAGAGCAAATTTTGCTACAAATCCAAATATAGAATAATTTTGAAGTTTTGGCTGAAATTTGTGCCAGGCGAAAGAGCCCATTGTTTTGCGCTTTAGTTGCAAACTGACGTTCGGCTTGGCCTAACTGAACGGCGTTTTTATTTGATGAATTTGATTTAACAATACAATACTGCAATATTAATATTGTTGAAATGTAACACTAACATTACTGTCACAGATAGGAATAAAAATATAGTTGCAGAAGGAATAAACATATGGTTGGTAAGACGAAAGTATTGTAATGTAATATATTGTTTTATTTTAACAATAATATGATTAGTGCAATCATACCGAATGATTGCAATTTTTACAAAATTATGTGGTTGTTAAAACAATGTTATTGTAATAAATCTTACAAGTACTGCCGGCAAGTGATAAGTTCGCAATAATAGTATGTTTATGACAATCATTTCATGGTTACAAAAAATATCGTGTAATAATTTGTTATTTTCAATCAGACTTTTGAAAAATAAAAAATATTTTAAACTAAACAATGTTAACACCTAGAGACGAGTATCCGAACACGAACTAAATAGTTTTGCCACGTACGTCTAATAACTAAAATGTGAATACCATATATATTAAAAATATTGGAATCAAAAGCATTTAATGCGTTTCCAATTTACGATGCAAACCTTTAAATAAAATTTTACACATAACATTTTATCGTGTGGTACAAATTAGTGACATAGCTCCATTTTTTATATATCGTCCGACTTTTATCACCGTAAACTTTTTATACTTAATTTAAGTTTAAATATTTAAAAAATATAAAAAATACAGTGGAAGTTGCGACTCCTGAAATGTAAGTTTTTAAGTTTCAAGCGATCTAAGCAGGACTTAGCAATTTCGACAAGCATTCTTATTCATCAACACTAAATTCATAACAAATTGAAATGGATTTGTGAAACTGATATTTTTAAATTGAGGGTTTTTTTATGACGTGTCAATCTGGCCACACATTTTTTGGCGTTGGCATCACTTGATTTGTGCTCAGTTTGGTTTTCCATTTCAGAACGAATAGACTTACTCCGGAACAACGTTTGAAAAACGTGTTGAAGGACTAAATGGCCACCGAACCTAATTTTTACAAGAAAATTTTGTTCGGGGATGAAGCTCACTTTTGGTTGACTGTGTACGTTAATAACCAAAATTTTCGCATTTGGACTATTGCCATCTACAAGCCAGTATTGAGACGCCTTTACATCCTTAAAAGGTCACTGTTTGGTGTGCTCTATGGCAGAGGGGATCATTGGTCCATATTTCTTTAAAAATGAAGCTGGCCTAATGTTGCAGTCAATGGGGAACGCTCTAGAGCTATGCTAAATGACTTTTTCGTGCCTGAATGGGAGGATGTTGATGTGACGAAATTTAGTTAAAACAATATGGCGCAACATGCCACACAGTCATCGAAACAATCAATTAATTGAAGGAAGCTTTTGGTGAGAGCATTATATCGTGTCAGGGTCGGTGGCCTTTACGATCGTGAAGTCGCTTGTCTACGCATATAAGCCCGACAAGATTGACGCGTTGGAATAAGATATTCGGCGGGTTATAGCTGACATTCAAATGCTGCAAAAAGTATTCGAAAATTGGGCCTCTCGGCTGGAGTTTATTCGAGCCAGCCGCGACTGTCATTTGCCCGAGATCATTTTTAAAACATAATGGCACACCACAATCTTTTTAATAAAGCTAAATTCTTAGCCATAACATAAAATTATATGCGTTTTATTTCTTCTTGAGAACCACACATCTGAAAAAATACCCTTTATGTTTTTTGTCATCGTCCTAAAATTCATTTGACCGGATATTAATACATAAATTACACCTCATATATTGAATTAAATGTATTTGTAATTATTTACTTTACATTAAAGTGGTATCATACTATGGTTTAGGGGATTATAGCATAAAATAATTTAAATAATTTATTATATTGCGGTTGTGGCGATTATATTATAATATGGATGTATGTGAATCATACATTTCTTGTGAGGATCGCAATATAGCTGTGAGGATCATAGTACGGTTATATATTTATCATAATATGGCTATTGAAATCATAGTATGGTACTGTTCGTAATATTCTAATAATATTTTGGTAACTAGAATCAAACTATATTATACTTATAGAAATATTTTATAATATGCTAAAAATGGTTAGTGTTGTTACAACGTATCTGAAAATATCATAACGTAGGAGTTTTCTTTTACTTCTATTCATTGTAATTCATTAAACAACTGTAATTCATAAACGCGGTTATCTGGCAGCGTTATGTGTTCATACGATTGTCAGATGCCTGACAATATTATTGTCTAACAATTTTGCAGGACAAAAAGTGTAAGCTCACACGGTTGCAAGAATTTTTGTGGACATATTTCTGACAATATTGTATGATCAAAGCTTAAATCGTTTATTTTTGAGATATTAATAATACGAACGTTTTAAAGACGTATCATTATCTTTATGTGTAATGGCTGGTACTAAGTCCGAATACCCAAAAAATATTTGGTATTCAATTTGACCTCATGTAGCCATTGGGATCGCATTAGAAATGGAAATTTACCAACTTTATAAGCATAAAAACATCAAAAAATGACACATAGTGAAAATGTAATATGTTGTTGATTTACATTTGCAAAAACATTGTACACATGAGCGTTAAAATAATGAAATAAAATAAAAATGTCTATTTTTTATCAACGCTTCTCTGCTGTGTTGAGTAATGGCGACGAAAATGATTTGTGCCTAATAGTTAAATGATATAATTTTTATTGTAATTTACTTTACTTTTAAAATGATATTACTTTTTAACGCTATGAGGTAGTATGAAATTCGGAAATCCAAATTTTAAAAAAAATGTATTTTTGATGACTGTATTTCATTTTCGCTTTTATTGATGTTAATCCAATCCGCGCACAACTTGTCTTCCAGGGCAGGGCGTTCATGACCTTCCACAAAATTATACACATTTTTCATTGTCCACACTTATATTTAGATCGTTACAGACTACACCCTGGAAACAACCAACAGCCAGAAATCGTAAGGTTGCTGCTAACTGCCAGGGAGCCCTTAATTATGATAAGGGCAAATTTGAAAAAGTGATTCTTGCTATTTCCTCGTAAACTAAATTTGTACCAGCACTAATTTTTGATGACAAAATGTACGCTTTAATAATTGGTTTACCTATTAACCCTACATGATACCTCTTGTAGATATCATAAGATCCAGCAAACGAGCATTTGCGGTATAATTGAAAAACTCGCCAGCACGACAGGTGGGAACTATAATATTTTGCTATGAAACCTTTTCAACTCTTTTAACGTGCAAACCTAATCACTCTTAAGCGTTATATTTGCTGACTTCTTTTAGTGTAAAAAGTGCAACTGATTTCAACACTGCACTCGGAGAAAAGATATACTTATAGTTTCTATGTGGTCACGGCAATAATGAAAAGACATTTTACATATTTTTGAAATTTAATGTGTAGCAATTAATAGATTTATTATATTTCATTGACTTATTTTTTAAAATTTATATTTTTTATAGTGTTCATTCGACGAACTCGGCGATGAACGCTCTTGTTGCCTAATTATGTATACAAAGAAAAACAATGTTGCTATGTTAATTTTAAATTTGGTTAATGTTGCCAGGTTAGCATAACAAAAAACTTCACTTACGAGCAACGTTTGGAAATCATTAAAAAATACTACCGAAATTCTGAGTCGGTGGCTCTGGCAAAGTTTTACGAAAATCCAGAATTTATTAAAAAAAATCATCTTCGTCGATGAAGCTTATTTCTGGCTGATTGGTTTTGTGAATAAAAAATATATGCGTTACTGGACAGCAGAAACCCACATGTGCATAAGATACACAATTTCATCCGTAAACAATTGATTGGGCCGTATTTTTTTGTCCATGAAAACAATCGTCTTGTTACCAACAATGGAGAGCGCTATCGTGCCATGTTAGAAACTTATTTTTGGCCAGAATTGGATGATTTTGACATCGCCGATAAGTGGTTTCAACAAGACGGTTACCTTGGTCAAAATAAGGGGCAGAAGTTCTTACTTTACGAAGATACAGGGTGGCTGGCTACCAAGAAGAAAATTAAATAACTTTTTTTCTATTTAATGAATCTGGTTTTTTTTATTTGGCAGATTTAACAAAAATGGATAACTGGTACACTGAATCAAGAATTTGGATTGTCCGCCGTTATCACGCACTGAAGTCCGTAGTGTCGGTTTAAAAAGTGTGTAGGCGCACCTTTGAGCAGATGGACCTTAATGAGATTTGTTAACAAATTTGCCGAGCACGGGACAGCCAACAGGAGACCTTACCATCGAAACGTTAACAGTTCGGACGGAGGAAACAGTCGCTGCTGTGTATGTTGCCCTTCAAAACAATCCAAAGTTTCGACAAGAAGCTTATCTGCTCAAAGTGTATAAGCAAACAGACATTGCAGTCAGTTATGCACAAAAGTTTGGACTTATTCCCATATAAAATTCAAATGGCCAAGAAACTGAACGCTGCAGGCTTCCCGATTCGCTTGGGAAGATGCGGCAAATGGTGGATGAGGACGGACAATTGTTGAACTGTATTTTCATGTCTGACGAGTGTCATTTCAATTTAAACGACATTACTGCACCTGACTTTTTCTTGTGGGGTTATTGCAAACAGAATGTCTACAAAGCAAAACCAGCAAATTTAAATGAACTTAAGCAATCCATTCGAGAAACAATTGTGGCTATTCCTGTCTCGACTCTCCAAGCTGTTATGAACAACATTTCTATTGATGTTTTTACCAGTAGGTCCCTTTCTCTATGCGCTGTCACATATACAAAATATAATACCCATTGAATTTAACAATACTCGTACAATACATCAGAAGGTGGTTTCTGTTTATCGAAAATTCTTCTCATGGTATGTATAAAATGCGATGCAACTATGAGTGCAGACTTCAACCAATACTTAAAAGTAGTTAGGGTCACTGATGGTGTAGACGGTTTCATGAAAGCTAGTACGGTTCTACACAGTGACTTCTTTACCCCACTTCGTGAGACGCAGGCAATTTATGCATTTGGAACAATGTTCCTCCGGGACTACAGAGATGGTGACAAGAAGATACCTATAACTCCGGACTCTGAAGACCTAATGACCGGCGAGGACCAGGAAGCTGCAGCTCTATCTACCCATTGAGATACCAAATCAGTAACTGGACTTGTGGGTGCTTATTTTGCAAGATAGAGGTAGCGGATGGTAAAGAAGCCCTACTGAAATCCCACGACGATCAAGATGATGCCAACCTCACAGATGTTCACAGGGAGGCCTTGTTGGAAGGCTCGACAAATCAATCTAAAGCTGAATCAGCTGCCCGTCTAGCTTCAAGCGCGGATGAGCTCATCTGCATCCTAAACCTGGCTTTGCGGACGTAATATGGATGGCAACAGTATTCTGTACGCAGTGGGACCAGAGCCTGAATTATCAAAAAACTTAAAGTATTTTTCTATCTGATTTTAGCAATAAGGCCACCATTGACATATAAAACAAGAGTATAATAGTGCTACATGTCACACGACCTAGCCAGTAAACGTTATATGATTTCCTGGACATAGGGACATCGATACTATTTGTACAGCTGACACACTTGCAAAATCTGTGCAACCCAGAATTCAAATGAGTGAAGTGGTGATATTGGCATTCCTCTTGCGAAAGGCAAGCAGTTTATATCATGGTTTTTGCCATGGATAGGTGGAAAAAGAAACTCACTTGCATTAAGACCAGAATGAATGGCTGTGATTTGGGCAAGATCCCAAATCCATTGTTCATGGAAACCGACTAGGTATATTTTTCCTCAAACTATTCCAACATAAAAAACATTTTGATAAATAGACGATATCAATACAAAACAATTTTTTTTAGGTTGAAATCCTCAAAAACGCACTTTTTAAATGTATGGGTATTTGAAAAAAATGGAATTTCTACACAACTACAAATAACTCATAATGCCGATTTAGAGCAATTAACCGACTTCTCTCTTTTTTTGCCCTTGGGATTGATAATTGTCCATATTGCCAATTATTCGGTTCCTCTCACACAAATCTACCATCTAATGAAATTCATTTGATCTGACTAAAAACAAAGAATAATAAATTGGATCTGATCTGAAAAATTAAACATTTTTTGTTTTTTTTTTTTAGAAATTTCAAAGCAGAAGCAATTTCTAAAATAGTATGTAGTGGACAATATGAGCATTGATTTCAATTTTATAAACTCGCCGAAAATGTTTTAATGATGAGATAGAAACACCTTTTATGTAAGAAATGCGTAAATGAAACAACATTAACGGAAAAATATAAAAGAAAATATAATAGGCTTTTAAAAAATATACAAGAAAATACTGAACGACGGATAAAAAAATATAAAAAGAATATTGTTTCAAAAAATGCATTGAAGTCGTCCATTGATTGTCTTCAGCCTATAAGCAACGAAGCCAACATTTTGTACAAGCTTTTGCTAAGTTCTCGTCCAAGAGAGTATTCAGATGCTGAAAATATCTGGCTCAGAATATATTTGATATGTCTCAGTCAACTTATGCCTTTTTACGAAATAAGTTGAATCACAATTTACCTCACGTTTCTACTTTACACCGGTTGGCCCCCACAATGGCTAAAATGGGAACTGGTAGTTGGGATGCACTAAATACCTCATAATAATAATATTATGGTCAAATATAAAATTAAAAATATACTCGAAAAAAGGATCATTGTTATGCGGCTTACTTGCGAATTGACGTTGGAGGGTATATAAGGTGCAACCGACCTAAGTGAATGATGATAAGGTTAATATTGTTGTGACAATAATATTATGGTCAAATATAGAATTTAAAATATACTCGTAGTTGCAGCAATATTATACGAATACATATGATGGTGCACGAATAACAATTTACCTCACGTTTCTACTTTACTTATAAACCGGTTGGCCCCCATATATTTTTACAGTCTGGTTTCAAAAACAGTACTTTTGAATTCCTTAAACAAAGATGCTCTCAACTCGATGAAATGTCAATAAGGAAGGAGATGAGATACAACACGCATCTTAATTTAAAATGTAGAATCGAACACACTGGTTTCAAAAGAACCAATATAATCGCCATTTATTATTTTATTTCGAAAAATTGGTTAACAACTACTTAGCAAAATATTGAAGCATAAATAACTGTGCTTAAAAGTTTTGGGGTGAAAGTTAGAGTGGTTGGTGAAAATGTCAGTTTTTAAGTAATAAGAGATCTTTATGAAATGGAAGCCAACGCAACAACAAAAATGTGTCCGAAACTATTTCGAAAGCATATCGTCCCTTATTCTTTTGAAAAAATGCGGTTAAAATTTGCATCCCAAATTTTTAGCCAAACAGTGGCCGTTGCTATCAGAACAGTAGTCGAGACAACTAAATTTACTAAAAGTAGCAACGAATTGACCTTGTTCACTGACACTTTTTTTGAAAAATTTGCAAAAAATTTTAATTGGCTAAACAGTGGAACACTTTACGGCGATAATTGCTAGAGATCTGCATTACAATATAACAACAAAACTCACAAAAATATTCAAGCTTTTCTTAAACTAGAATTTGCGGATAAAAAGAAAAAAGTTTTCTTTGCGGACGGGATGAAACTAACTTTAAATTCTGTTCTTTTTGGTCGGCTCACTATTGGCAGATGAAAATATTTTTTTATCATGACAAATTCCTTTAATCAGGACAAGTTAGAAAACACTTTCGCTATATTGCGTCAAGAAGGAGGAAACAATAACAATCCTTCTGTTGCTGAATTAAAAGACATTTTGGCAAAGTTGAAAGTCGCTAAAATTGTTCAATCAAGTTCCTCTAGCAATTGTGAGCAGTCTCAGGGCAAGGAAATACTGACTGAAGCATATTTTGCTTTTTGATTTTAACTTCTGACCAAACAAACACAATCCCAAGCGAAGTAACTGATGTCGACTTTGACAACCATATCTATGCCGAATATTTTCTTGAAGATGTTTTTGATAGTAGCTGTTAATTTATAAATGATAATAAAAAGAAACGCTTTCGCTCTCAGCTAAGCGAGCGCAGCATACACGGCAGAAAGAAATGAAAGTGCGTACGCTGGACGGGTAGCAAAGGAAATAATCGCTGTAGAAAATTTTAGCTTGTATGAGATGCACGTTCTATTTAATTTATATTCTTTGCTAAAATTCAATTCTTAGGAATAGAGTATCATTATTTTTCTTTTTAATTTAATAAAACATTCATTGTTTCAAGCTGTCAATCACTCTTAAATGTTCTTACAATAGTCATGTCCTTACTCGATATAACGTTATATTTATATGTTTGGTTTACGGTTGTTAAAGGCTCCACCCACCTAAAACCATCTTCACGAATCAGCAACTGCCTTGAAAGTAATTGGTTGAAGTAAATAACGGTGTGTATTTTCATTGGCTTTATTCATAAATATATACAATCAGCTTTCGTTGAAAAATAGTAAGGGTTGTTGAATGCTCCTCCTGAAATATTAAAAACATTTCAACGAATCAACAACAAGCACATACTTAATTGGTTGAATTTAAATGCATAAATGTGTAATATTTGTTAAATTCTATAACTGAATATTATGAAAGCTAAAGTTTTAATTTTGAAATTTACATTTTAATCCCAACTGCCATATTTTACTCAAAATTGGATGTAATAAGAACAAATTTATAAAGTTACTGTGTGTTGTTGTGGTGAGTATCGAAAGTAACATAACTACAGTAGAATACCAGGTAGACTTTTAAAGCATACAAAAATACAAAGTGTAACTTTGGTGAACTTCCTACACATACGTAGCTAAGATGGTTCTTTGTATGGGGGACAACTGTATCTCGTTGCGCTACGCAGCCCACAAAAGAGGGGTTTAAGAACTAAACGTAGGTTCATTTTTTTTTTCTTTTTTATTACTTTTTTTTTTACCAAAAATCACAGTTGCGTTCTACTAGTGTAATTATACAAAAAAAAAACGTTTGTAGCATTGGACTGAAACAAATGTCGGATTACATATTAAAACCTAAAAATTTCTAAATGTTTATTGTTTTGTAAAGATATATATTAGATAAAGATATACACACCCGTGGTCTCAGTCAAAAAAGTAACGAAATTTCTTGACAAACTGTCCTGCACAATTTGGAGTCACGCAAAACGGTAAGTGAATAATCCATGATGGCTTTATTTAAACCCTCCATGAACATTGTTTTTATATAATTTAAAATATAGTTGACTTAATATGGAACTAATATATTGAATTATCAATTATTTTACCATTAAGTATTGGGTATGTATTCTGATTTGGCTTTATGAAGTAAAGTCAGAACAGAGACTATGTGGTGAGTTCTATGACAACAAAATCTTAGTAAATTCTCTCTAAAGTTGCTTTCTTAAAAAAATCAAGTTAAAGCTGGAGAAATAACGGATAGTGTTTTTTATTCACCATTAACTGTTATGGGACATTGGTCTGGCTATGGTTTTACTGAACAAAGCCAAAGCAGAGAGCATTAAGTGATTCCGAATCTTACTTCTAATTATCATGATCGATAGGGAGAGGAAAGGAGAAGTATGTGATTTCTTCTTTGCTCGAAATACAGGATAGAAATAAGAAAAGAAATTCACTGGCGGCGACCAAGAAAGAAGGATAAAGGCGAAACATACTCATAGAGGTTTAAAGCAAATTCAAAAGTTGACTAATGTTATATTTAGGAAAATAAAAAGTGTAAAGAAATTTTATTAAAAATAAAGAACTTTAAATATGAATTAAATGAATACCTTGTGAATTTTTATCTGGTGCCCAACGTGGGGCACGAATGCAAAAATTAAAAATTGTGCTAAAATATGCAGAATTTTATACTTAAAAATTGAATTTAAAGAAACGATCTTCTCAAGTCATTTGGAAAAAACTAATACTTCAAAACTTTTGAAAAATTTCACCAATATTTAAAAGAAAAAAAGCAGCGTGCTTCAATAAAAATGATATTAAACCATTTTCGATAACACATGGAACGTTCATCGACGATTTTGTAAAACAAACTATTTTTTGAATTAAATATGAAATAAAAAAGAATCGTCATAAAAATTGAACTACGAACATTGTGGTGTAGTTTAGAAAAAACGTGTTCACATAATAATCTTACGGTAGAAAAACTCAAATTAATCGACTAAAAAACTACAAAATATCCCGTTAAAATGGATTAGACATTAATGCAGTAGAAAAAAAAGCGAGACCACAAGCCGAGTAACAACGTGTGTTTTGATAACTACATTGACAACAGAAGACTTCAGCTAAAAGTACAGTCACGAAATACGAAAGAACTGAAGAAGAAGTCATATGGAGGTCGAATATTAAAATTGGACTAAACAGGTTACTATATAATTAAAAAAGATCTTTCGGAATTACGAGGGTAGTTCGAAGTATTATCAGGCAGGAACTATTATTAGAAACAAAATAGTTGGAAGCAAAGTAGTTGGAACTCTTAAGCAAGGTCAAAATTCTATTACCGATTTTTACGATGAAGTTGAGCGGAAATTAACCTTAATTATTAACAAGGTTATTATGACAAATGAAGGAAATCCAAGTTAAATAGGTTCATTAAACCAGAAGTATAGGCAGGATGCTCTTAAGGTATTTATTTCGGGTCTAGGAAGACCAATGTGTGATATTTTGTTCTCGTGTAAAACCCTTGGATATGCCATCAGCGTTAGCATGAGGAACTTGAAACCAGTGCAGATATAATTTCGCAACAACACATTGAAACAACTTCTGCAGGCCTGGTCGGCCAACTAATAGACAGCAATCAAATTTAAACCCAATATCTAATAGATTTTTTTTCGCAAGCTCACTAGTTGAATCGAAATGTACCATTGAATAGAAGCAATATGCCTTTTCAAAATAACAACAGCTCTAATACGAGTAACAATATTTTTTCCCAATTGTTAGATCCTTAGCAGCGTCATTATCAGCGACCGGAACCCATGGATATTGACAACACTAAAAATTTCAGAAACCTCAACAATTTCGATCCTCGGATAAAAAAACGACCTTATTCCGCAGAAAGGCAAAACATTAACAAATTTCAAAGATCATGATCCAACAACAAGGAATCGAAGAAACTAATGAGACGACTAATACTCGTGGTGGCCAATATGATCAAGAGGAAATTTGGGAAAATGGTTTTAATAATGAACATCAAGACGACATTTCAACTAAAGATGAGGTTACTTTTTTAGGGGCTAGTCCCTCCTTCCTTATGTAGAAAGAACATTAGGCGGGAGGGTTGTAAAATAATAGGGTTGGAAGAACTGTAGTCACGGATAAATGTATAATTAATATATTCAAGAGGAATACTTGGTTTTACATTCTACCGGATGAAAAATCATTTAACGGTATAATTGGATTTGACTTCCTGAGTGAGACAAAAGCACAAATTGATGTTGAGAATGGCATATTACAGTATAATGGTGGAGAAGAAACTGAAACTACGATCGGAATTGCGAGGACCCTGAATTGTATGCTTCGCAAATATGACAATGTATTTGCTGATCCAGACGAAGCCCTACCATTTAACACAAACGTCACTGCTACCATTAAGACTGAAGATGAGAAACCAACGGGTATGGTACCCATTTTCTATAACCGATTTTATAAACAAGGAAGTTGAAGAATTGCTAAAAAAAATTAAATAATTAAAATATTCGACTTACAACAGTCTTGTTTTAGTCGTAGGGAAAAAAGGGCTGGACCAGAAGAATATAACAAAGAAAAGGATGGTCATTGATTTTAGAAAGTTAAACTCAAAAAACCTAGCAGATAGATACCCAATTCTTAATATTTCTGTCATATTAGCTAATCTCGGGACGGGAAAATTCTTTACCACAATTGATTTAAATCGGAATATCATCAAATAAATCTTTCGGAAAACTTCAAAAAAGACCGCCTTTAGCATAAATAATGGAAAACACGAATTCTGCCGTTTGGTTTGACAAATGCGCCTAGAATTTTCCAGAGAGCTATAAACGACGTACTACGTGATGAGATTGAAAAAACTTGTCACGTGTACGTCGAATACATTATAATATATTCTGCGACGGCCAAAATCCATTTTGATGATATTGAACGAATCATTAGAAAACTATGTGAAGCAAATATGAGAATTTCAAGAGAAAAGTCAGCATATCGTATCGGAAAAGGGAATAAGCACTCATCTTGAAAAGATTAACACAATCATTAATTCCAACAACACTCCGAAGTTTACGATCATTTTAAGGACTTGGTTATTACCGCAGGTTTGTCAGAGACTACGCTTAGATTTTAAAACCTCTAACCAAATACCTAGGAGGTGAAAATGGGATTGTGAGTAGTAGGCAATCCAAAAGAATATCAATAAATCTAGATACAGATGGGGTTAGAGCTTTTGAGAAATTAAGACAGATTTTGGCATCTGAAGACGTTCTTTTACTTCATCCGGATTACAAAGAGTCGTTCGATCTTACGACATGCCTCATCATTCGCGATTGGTGGTTCTTTCCAAAATGAAGGCCTATAACCATGACATCTCGAACATTATCATCATCAGGAACCAAGTATGCTTCAAATGAAAGGGAACTGCTAGCTATTGTTTGGGCAATTAGAAAACATCGAAATAACTTGTACGGTACAAAAAATTTAGATATTCTCACTAATCACCAGCCCCTTACATTTTCGACATCTGATAAAAAGCCGAACCCAATGATCGAAGAAGAGTAGTATATAGTATCGGATGCGTTATCTAGGCAATATGTTAACAATTTACAAGATGGAATAAATGCTTTGTCTGGTACTGTGACAGAAGGGCATCTAGAAAATACGACAGTAAATTCGGACACTGATACGGCCTTTGAAGGACAGAGTATTCTAAATACAACTTGAAACGGCTAATAGTGAGGTATCACTCACTGATGTTATTAAGTCAGTTAAAAATTCAGTAACCTGTTTCAAGAACCAGATTATTCTCAGTCAAGGATCGAATTACAACATTATGTTACTTTCAGTAACATAAACGTCATTTTATAAAATTTCAAAAAATTTATAAATCCTATTGTAAAGAATGGTATTTATTGTGATCTATCTGTTTTGGGAAAAATCAACATTCAATAGTTAACAATTATCCCTCTGTCGAAATCTTACACACTGTTAATTAGGTTAAAGATGTTGTAAACGCTGATGATCAGGCCGAAATATTAATAAACGAGCATAATATTCTGCAGGATTATTACTTTCCTGACACGAAAAAAGATTGGTAAACTTTGTCAGATATCCAAAAAAGGCTGAAACAAGCAAAACCCCCATACATTCATATCCTGGTGAAATTTTGCATTTAGACATACATATTCTTCGGATCAAAAGTTTTTCTTAACATGCGTGGATAAATTTTCAAAATTTGCAAAAGTAAAACCTATTCAATCTTGAAGTATAATTGATATAAAAAGTATAATTGAGTCACTTAACGTGTTTAAAAGTGTAAAAACTGCTGTTTGTGATAACGAAAAGTCTCTTAACTCGGAAACAATAAAAACTATGGTAGCAAACAACTTTGGAGCTTCTATATTTACAGTACCGACTTTACATAGTTGCAGTAACGGTCAGGTGGAACGATTTCACACTACACTAACTGAAACAGCCCGATGTATTCGCTTAGAAAATTGTTCGATTAAAAGAGTAGAACGTGTCTTTATGGCTACTTTCAAGTACAATAGATCTGTTCACTCTAAAATTGGCTACAAACCTGTTGATGTTATAAATTTTTCTACTGTTGATTTAGAAACTTTTTTAAAAAAAATTGTCTGCCAAGCAGAATAACATTTAGAATTTCATAATAAAGATAGAATAACAAGAACATTTAAACCAGGTGAGAAAGTATTCGTTATAATTAACAAGCGTTTGGGTAACAATTTCAGTAAGGTTTTCGTTGAGAAGGTAGTTCAAGAAGATCTGGGTACCACAGTAATGATAATTATAGAAATGAATTCTATGACAACAAAATCTAAGTAAATAACAACAAAATCTAAATAAAGTTGCTCTCCTTAAAAATATAAAGTTGAAGCTGGAGAAATAACGGATAGTGTTTTATATTCACCATTAACTATTATGGGACATTGGTCTGGCTATGGTTTTGCTGAGCAAAACAGATTTCATGAAGTGACTCCGAATCTTACTTCTAATTATCATGATCGATAGGAGAGGCAAGGAGAAGTATGTGATTTCTTCTTTGCTCGAAATATAGGATAGCAATAGGAAAAGAAATTCACTGGCGGCGGCGAAGAAAGAAGGAGAAACACAAAACATCTTCATAGGGGTTTTAATTCAAAATTTGACTACTATTATATTTAAGAAAATAAAAAGTGTAAAAAAATTATATGAAAAAAGAACTTTAATAATGAATTAAAAGAATTCCTTGTGAATTTGTATCTTGTACATAAACCCACATGTAGCAATTGTTATCGATACTCAATATTCCTGACTCCAGTAAAGGTGTTTGGAAGTTATCCCGTAAACACTTTAAGATCCAGCATACGAGGGCGGTTCGGAAAGTTCTTAGCCTATCAATGAAAGAGAATAGTTAGTTTTTCAAAAATATTTTTATTTTTCAATATAATCTCCTGAAACTTCAATACACTTAGTCCAACGCTTATCTAGCAATTCTATCCCTTGATTAAAATAGTTTTCCTCAAGGTCTTCAAAATAGTGGTTTACAACTGTATTTGCATCTTCATTTGAGGTAAAACGCTTGCCAGCAAGGAATTTTTTTAGATTTGGGAACAGGTAAAGTCACTGGGAGCTAAATCAGGAGAATAAGGTGGGTGGTCAAGCAACTCGTACTTTAATTCGTGGATTTTAGCCATTGTTAAAACACACTTGTGCGCTGGTGCGTTGTCTTGATGAAAAATTATTTTGTGTTGTAAGCCAGGACGTTTTTCTCGAATTTGTACATTTAATTGATCTAAAAGGCTGCGATAGTAGTCAATCAATAAAATACCTTCAATCAATAAAATACCTTTGAAGTCCCAAAAAACCGTTGCCATAACCTTACCAGCCGATTGAATTGTTTTTATACTTTGGGGCACTTCCTCCAGCTTCAGTCCATTGTTTGGATTGTTCTTTTGTCTCTGGAGTATAGTGGTGGATCCATGTCTCATCAACAGTTATGAAACGACGCTTAAAATCCATTTTATTTCGATCCAAACAAGCTTTAGAAATGTTCATTCTTATGCGTTTTTGGTCGACTGTTAACAAGTCCGGCACCCATCCTGCAGAAAGCTTATTCATCTGTAGTTCTTCATGCAAAATTAAATGGACTCGATCATTTGAGATGCCCATGATATTAGCTATTTCACGCACTTTTATTCGTCGATCATTTAATACCATATCATGCACTTTGGCTACAATTACTGTTGTTGTTGCTGTTTTTGGACGTCCACTACGTGGTTCATCTTCAATGCTTGTACGACCTCGTTTAAATTCAGCAACCCAATTTTTTACTGTTGCATATGAAGGAGCACTTTCACCTAACACATTCCCCATATCATTATGAATTTCTTGTCCCGACAAACCTTTTTTATGAAAATATTTAATGACACCACCCATTTCTAATTTTTCCATTGTAAAAAAATCGCGGATGCGTCTTTTGTGAACACCTGTTTCTATATGAAGGAGTTGCCAGATCGAAACAAAATTTAACATGTGTTCATAGCAGAGATGGAAGTTTCCAAAACACTTAACTTTTTTCTGTTTACACCGCGCTTTTGTGCTAGGCTAAGAAGTTTCCGAACCGCCCTCGTATAATAAACTTATTATAAACTATAAATAACTCATATTAATTTGTGATTCGAAACTATTTGGCAAATTATGTATAAATATTTAAATAAAAATAACTATTTAAAAAAATTTTACAAAAAATATATCAATATTTAAAATATATTAATATAACCCAAGCATGAGAAAGCCTCGGCATTTTTCCTTAAAAAGAAACAAAGCGATGCAAAAAGTTGCTCAACTCTCGACTTTGTGCGAATTTCTTTAGCTTTGTCATATTAAATTTATTTTTCGATAATATAGAAAATGTTTCATACGAGTATTGTAAAACAAAAATAAACGTCGCAAAAAAGGAAAATAAAAAAATATTGAATATCTGAATATAATCGAAGTGATAAATTGTAAATATATGGTGCTCCAAAGCTTAAATAAACCTTTCTACGAGTATGTGGATTGCAGAAATTAAAAACCTTTTTCTATGCCAAGAAAGCAAGTGAAGCAAAAAGGTAGGGCTTTCCATCGGCTAAATGCATCGTAAAATATGAAACGACATAACACCCAATCGCTTGCGTGATTTCAAAGTAAAATAATTTTTTGGCTGTGCGCACAGTGGTTTAAGATCAATTTCCAACGGCCAAAACTCTATAACTTTTGATCTAGTGAATATTTTTGAGTTTTGCCAATTGTAGGTAAAGTTGGGAATATTTTAAAAGCTTACTAATTTTCGTATTTTCCGACTTAAAAGAAAATTATTTTTTCCCCTTTTTACACATTTGCATGTAAGAGTTCAAAAAAAAATTCGTTATATCAGTTTTCCACTTTTTTTAGGTTTTGAAAATTTAAAAAAGTGAGATCTAATTGTTCGACTTTGTCAAACTGTATCTCATTCATTTTACGAGTTATTGCACTATCAAATATACTTTGTTTGTAATAGCTATCTTAAAAAATATCGATTGTGAAATAAGATATGACTTTGGACCAACATGATTTTGTTTTCTTAAAAGCCTTTAAAGAATGCAGTACCATTTTGCGCGCCTGAAATTGACCTCGAATTCCAACTTATGAAAGAAGTTTAGGCCTTGTTAAGTAATGATCAACGACATATTATATCAACTTTTTTAGTTATGAATAAAAATGAGTTCTTTAAAGGCGAAAGTTTAATCATATTTAAAGCCCTTCATTAACTTTTTAAAATAAGTCCCAATCGAATTTCTCCTCGGAGTCAAAAATTACCTACGGACGGAATTTGCCAAAACATAAACAACGGTATCCATCTTATAACTATCAGACAAATGACAAAGCGGGATAAAAAACAACAGAGCGGTATGTAGGGTGAACAGAAAAAAATCCCGAAATCGTCTCGAGATAATCCTTAAATCTAGAGGGTGACTGGTGCATTTTTTTTATATGAGGACCGCCCCTTACTAAAGTACCACCACTGTTATTCGCCTAAAACGAATTTTTCGCTGCCATAAGAAATAGATGTAGTGGAGCAAACAAGATTTCTATTTCTCTGTAGAGACTTTTTGCGGTCAACACTTAATTTTCGGCAGAAGGTTTGATCAAAGTTGTTCTCATTTCTGACTAAAACGAGAATAACTCAGTCAAATTTAATCATATGGAAATGTTTAGTAGCTTGTTGGGCGCAGATTTTAATAAGCTATTTTTATGAAAATACAACACTGGTAACGAATCTTAAAAATTGTGGCAGCTCAATGTAATGTTTTGCTACGGAAATTCGAAAATCCTGCAGAATTGTGCCTATATCTTAGACAACTCATATCCGAAATATCGTTTTTTTTCATTAATTTTTATTTTTATACTGCAATAAACAATAGTTGACATGAACTTATTACAAGTATATACAAGGCCCCATTTGGAGAACTCTAGTAAACTCTTGTGCTATATAATACTTTTAAATATTAAATATTTTTGTAATCCATGGGAATTAATATGTTAGTTTGCAATGAAAAAATAGAAAAACATTACTTATATACTGGTATGGTGGTGTTGGTATGTATGTTTTATGGTGGTAAGTATGTTAAGATAGAATAAGGTGTTAAGGAGTAATTAAATTGTATGGGAAAACAGATTTCCGTTAAGTGAGCCACCAGTATTTTGTAGTGTTTAATTTGGCATATATGCCTACATCTTTATATGGTATGCTTGTGCTATACCTTAGGTTTGGTTGGCTGATCCAGTCAGTTTGTATGGCGATTGTCGTCGCCCTTCTGTAGCGATGGTAGAAAATCAGAATTCCATCTGAGTTCTGGGGAACTATATAACTTTTTAGCTTTTTTCCATCTAGGTATAAAAAACTTTCCGGTAACACAAATCCCTTTTGGATAGTGTTTTCTATATATGCCCAGTTAGTAAAATAAGGGGTCATAGGTTATAGTGTGCGCATTGGATGCAGCGTACTATAAGACTTCGAATTAGATTTATTCTTAAATTTCGTAAAGTGACTCTGAGGTGATCTGTACATTGATGTGCAAACTCTAAAAATTTTTCTTTTCATTGCACGTATTTTTTCCATATAAGATGATGGAACCGTACGTTGTTATCGGTCTTATCAGAGATTGGTACATACTTACTTTGGTTCTTGTTTTTATGAATTTGGATTTGCCTAAATTTTTGTTTACGGATAGGTGTGGAGGGACTTGAAATGCCGGAAAAGCACGAAAGTTCGAGAACGAAAAAGACAGACCAATCGACGAAGAGGGCATTACCGAATTGAAAAGGCGAGTGGTTGCCATTGTAGGAACTCGTTACATCGAAGGAACTGAATCAGTTCCCGAAAATGTCCCAATGGAAGAGGTAAGTTGAAATAATTCCTTTTGAACAAAGGCCTTTAATGCTTTTAACTCAAATTGGAACTTTAAATGAGTCTGGAAGATGTGGATTTAAATGTGTTCCTTAAAGTGCCAAACTCTTCAGGCACATTAGCCGAAACCAGCGAGCATCAATGCAGTACTCAATGTACGCCTCCTGTACACGAAGAGAAAACATGCCGATGAAGAAATAGAAGTAAAACTTTTGGACATAGCCAGCAAACAAACAGATGCTTTAAAGGTATTTTATTTTGTTCAAACGATTTTGCAGTACAATTTATAAACATTTTTAAAGACGCTAGCAGAAGCAAGTGCAGCAAATTCGAATAAATTGCTTGCAGAGGGTAAAGGAATCAAGGAATGCGCTGATGCAAAAAATAACCTAGCCAATACCATGAGACTGTCGGAATAAACTATCTGTGATTTTTATTTAGTATTTATTTTAAAGGACTAATTTACCATTTTTATTATTTAAAATTTAATTAAGTGTTATGTTTTAACGTTTATTATGAACTTTTGTTAGTTTGTATGTTTTTTTGTTCCTTATGTATTACATTAAAAATGACTGAATCTTGTTTATTTTTATTTTTTTTGAATTCAAGACAATATAAACGATATATCATGTATCCATAGTTGTAATTTTATTTATGTGAAACAATTTGCAATAATCCTATTCTGAATGCGCTTGGCTGCTGAGGATGGTGCATTTTGTTGTACCAAATTATGAATTAAATGGGGTTCTGAAAATTCCTCCGTGATATCGTTTTCCTTTTCGCCAAAATGTCAATTGTGGAACACTGAGCAGGCGTTAACCATTCTCCCGGTAAGTTCAGGGTCGTACAAAAGTGTTCTTTGTTCGGACAGACAACGCAAACTGCTTTAAGGACTCCAAAAATCTTTCCAGAATATTTCGAGGTTTACATAATGCATAATGGCGAATGGTTGATTTGAAAGAGGAGTCATTAGCCAAGGCTCAGGAGGGTATCCAGAATGTCATTTTTTTAGTATGTGTAAAAGAATATTTTACAATTATTAATAATGGATTAAAACATTTACCAATGAGAAAGATGTTATGGTTTCCAAAACACCAGTGCATGATTCTTCGATTCTCCTATATATAAATCATGGCGAGCTCCCGGATACTTGGCATTGAAATTTAAAATTTTTAGATTTGTATCACTTATCTATAAATTATAGAATAGTATTTATTTTTAAATTAATTAACTGTAAATTTTCTATTACCATTTAAACATTGGTTGAGTGGTGCCCATGGTGGTTTACATAAGCCTCCTCATGATTTTTCGGGGCTAATATAGATACATGTGTGCAATCTATACTCCAAAAGTGCCACCAACAAAAGGTGATGGTGCTGATGCCAAACACTGTTTAAGCCGCTTGCTTCTTCATTTAAGTCATTGGGAATCTGACGTTTTTGAAAAAACAATTAAGGGATCGGCTTATGGGCGATTGACTCATTGATATTCCCCATTATTCACCTACAGGCCGTTGGTAACATCCTGTTGTGAAGAATGGCAAGCACATAGAACCCAACAACCCCAAATTTTCTAATATAATTTAATCTGCTTAAAACTCTAAACGAATTACCTGTTTTTCTGTTGATATTGCTGAAGAACTTGACAAGCTGAAGAACTAAATTTTCAGCCAAGTCTGGAGTTAATCTATAGAGTTTTTGAAATTTAGTTGCAGACAAATCAAACGGATCATCCAAATCTCGGAGAAACAACTATTAACAGTTGGAACACTAATTACCGGCTCATTTCGCGTTAAGTTGTATGCCAAATACTCAAATGCCATTTTTAAAACTAATAACAAAACAGCCTTCAGATTTTTTAACGACACACAATTTTTTGTCGATTTTTTAACAGGGCGAAAAATTTTGTCGTAAGTGAATAGCAATATCGACAATTTTATCGTCAAAATTATTAACCGATCCGACAATCGTTAAAAAAGAATAGTGAATCTCACTACTGGGATCCATATGTAATCAAATGCCGTTTCCATGTCTTGGCAAGCTCCTGTACAAAGTTTCGTATTCCAGTTCCTGTTAATGTCCGATGTCAAGATATTTATCGCATTTATTTTCGAATGCTTATATTTAAATCCAATTTGTTTGTCGCTTTTCAAAACCTTCTCTGCACAAAATTTATTATATATATTCGCCCATGCGCTGCATTTCGACTTGGCTCGAATGTGAACCATTTCTATTTTTGGTGTACACCATTCCGAATACCCAAAAAATATCGGGTATTCAATTCGAACTCATGTATCATTGGGGAATGTATTAGAAAAGGAAATTTAAGTACTTTATAAGCATATTCACATTAAAAAAAAAACACTATTTTTGTCAAAATTTAATACGTTGTTCACTAACACTTGCAATAACATTGTTCTCAGTAGCGTTTAATTAGTGAAATAAAATAAAAAATGATATTTTTTTATCAACGTTTCTCTGCTGAGCAGTAATGGTGAAAAAAATGTTTTGTGCTCAATAGTTTAAATATGCCAGATTTTGATAAAATTTACGATTGTTTAAATGTTATTACTTTTAACTGCTTTTATAAAAATATTAATTGTGTTTTCATTTTAGAGTGTATCTTCAGACAAGCAAAAATGTTATCATTGTTATATTAATCTGGCGGCACAGAGACAACACAACATTTTTTAGTAAACATTTAATTTCTTTATGGTTATGAGTAAATATTTTTTTCTTATTTAGGGGAAAACACTAATATAGCAGCCAATTTTACTCTAAATCTCCCCGATATTGCCAGAGGGTTTGTATGCGACGAACTTAATGCTCCTAGGCCACCAATAAAAGTCCTTGGAAATTGAAAGAAGGTAAGTACTGACGTGTTAAAAACATGGAAGTCAATATTGGTTAACAATCTTTTTGTAGGCGGGGATAGACTGGGAAGGCATTCACAAAAAAGCGGAAGTACGTGGAACAGGCGGGGGCCGATTCAATCATTATATTTTACCACGCGTGGAAAATGAACTGTCTTAGATATGTAATATAAGTATATACGTACATTGTCGTGGGGGGAATTAAATGCGCCAACAATTTTGAGCCAAAAATCATAAGGTTGCTGCTAACTGCAGCTTCCCTGGGATGCAGCCCTTATATATGAAAGGACCAACTTCTCTAAGGATATCCGTAAAAGCATCTTTATTTATTCTGAAGAGTGCGACAATCTGAAAAAAATTACTGTGTGTCTTGCAGGTGGCAATGCAAAGTACTTATTTACGACGCCCTTCCAGACTCATTTGACGTCTTCGGGAAGCCATAACAGCTATTGGCAAACTTGCAGGCATTTTTTTTACTTTTTTAAACCAAAATTAAAAAAAATTGTGTGGCGTTTAACTGTAAAACATATGTTTTTTGTTGTTATTTATTGAACATAGTTTGAATACTATTGAACACAGTTTTTCTCTCTTGAGTTTTGAATAAATAGTTTCCCTCGAAATGAAGCACACCATTTTTTAAAAATTTAAATTAATGAGGGGATTACGAACTCTCGAAACACAGCACATGGGCGGATATTAAGGCAAATTTCGAAGATTTTGCTTATGTTTGGAAGTAAGCTTATTGGTCTAAAATTTTTTGGGCAGCACAACTACTTAACATTTTTCCACTTATCAGGGAAGTGCTCATTGTTAATTTTGTCGTTAAAGATTGTAAAATAAGCTAGTATAATACCATCCGGTAATTGCTTTAGGATAATGTTTGGAATATTGTCTGGTCCGGTTGAAAGATTGTTGCGTAGGTTTTTGAATATGTATTTTACTTCATCTTTAGTCACAAAAAATAGTCCTGTCTGATCGGCAGTGAGTTCATTAGCTTTAAGAATGTCTCTGATAGTGATCCGTTTAGTTTCAAATAATATTTTTGAATCCAAAAATAAATTGAATTTTTGAGTAACATTTGAGTAATCAATCTGTTTTCAAGAAAGGATGGACTCAAAATATGCACCAATTGTTCTCACAATGTTTTGTTCCCCAGAGACTATATAGTTTTGGTTTACATCTCTTTCTATTTCCAGCACATCTAGGCCGGCCCGGTGAGTTAAATCTTGATCACTTTGTTGAATTTTCAAGCAATGATTTTGTTGAACATTTCTGCTGAATTCTTTGTGCTAATACTCGTCAGTTTGTTTTCGATATTTTTATTGACCATCAACGTAATGTTAACATTTAAAAGCTTTGGAGTCCTCTTCAAAATATCTTTTAATGTACTTAATGTCGGCTCTGGAATAATGGTTTCCATTCTGTTATGCCTCTTAGTTATTGTCAAAATAATTTTTTTTTCTGAATACAATATATCTATTACGGAGTTTTACTAATTAAAGAATAATTTTATCGAGGTACGAGTCTACCACCTCCGAGTTTGTTAATTTGCGATTATTAGGAATTGTTTGAATCTCGTTTAACTGGGACGTAATACGATTATTAAACCTTTCCCATTTGACAGTCTTGTAGTTGCATATTTCATTCGGATATGCTTTGAGAAAATTTAGATGGCAGTCACTTCTGCTAGTGTAGAATTAGGCCTGTGTCTTCTTATTACATTGTTACCATCGAAAAAAATTGTATGCCTATTGTTAAATGTGTTTTTGTTCAGCAGTACAATATCTGGATTGTGAATTTTAATAAATTTTTGAAGATGATTAATGAAATTACATTAATTTCAATTTTTTTTTTTTGGCTGTGGAGTTTGCCATTATATTTCGACCAAAGAAAATATTGTATCGATACGTAAGCTTTGAACTTGCAGTTGTTTTTGAATGTTTGCAAACTTATAAGTAAGATGATGGCTTTTACCACCTGTATGTACGTGTATATTTGATTATTATTATCAGTTAATGGGAAATGTTTTTTTACTATTTGAGCATAACTATCCATGTTATGTACATAACTATTATTTTTATTGTTGTATTGTCCATGTTCTACCAAGATTTGCTTTTTTGTAGCATTTTTTGTAGGCCGGGCATCCTTTATATGAAGCTGTGTGTCAATACTCCTTGCATCCTTTTACCCTCATGTTATCTTTCAGCGTGTTTACGACAAATTTACTTTTTATTTTAGAATATCAGTTTTGTTTAAACAATCTTTAATGAATTCTATCAATTTACTATATTCTATGCCAAAACATTAATTGGCGGAATTTTTAATTTTGTTCATATTAACATTAGTACCATTATTCACTTTTTTTAAGGTTTTCTGGGAATGACGCATACCCATTTCTGTTCTTTAAATGGCGTTGCTTTGTTTCGTTTATTAGATTCGGTTTATGACTTTTATTCATATTCTCTTGCACGTGTTGCTGAAAGTCGTTTAGCTTGTGTATCTCAATCATTTTCCCACTGAGTAGTAGTTGTTTTTCAAATGTTCTTGTTCTACACTTGTCTGCATCATGATGTTGTGTTTTCACTTTCGCTCATTTGATAAAACGTTGTTGTTGTTACCAACCCGAGTTTTAGTGTCGTTTATGCTCTGACTTAGAACACAAGGTTCAGCACTACATTACAATTTATTTCTTTATTGCTCTTGTTTACCAATAATTAAAGTATTTTGGTTTATTATCATCAGTGTTGACGACTGCAAAAAGTTACCAGGTAGAAAAATAATTATGATTTTGCCGAAAATCATAGCTAAACGCTTGTAATAAAGAAGGTCAACGAGATACGTAATGCGTCTGTTATCTCTTTGAAATATCGTTAAAAACGGGAATAGCTCCTCTAAACACCGCCCTCAAGTTTTTGTAAATCAGTTGGCAAAAAAAAACAGTTATGCTTCCTTTTATTAAAAAACAAAGGAAACCCCGTTTATGTGGATATCTCCTAAACTAGAGCAAATCGGAGGCCATATACGTGATTAGAAGCCCCAAATCGACAATACGTAGTTGACTATCAAACCTTCTGCCGCAGATTATTTCAAATTTTGTTGCCCAGTGTAATTAATTGCTGAAAGAATTTTTTTAATATGATCACAAAATTCATTGGAAAACTAGTAAAATATTCCAGTGTAGCCGAATATATTATACATGTCACTGCTGGATGTTCAAAAAAGCCAGTTAGAAACTTGTTTTTGGACCCCCATTCAAGTCTCATACTTTTCGAGTAAAAGAAATATTACTCAGACATTGTAAGGGATGTTAAAACTTTCGGTGTTAAACAGTAATCTGGCCAGTGAAAAAAATTCTATCGTACACAGCTCATTAATTTTGAGAGAAGTTTACCCTTGTTCCATAATGGAATGTCGCCTGAATTAAGTGAGTAAGTAATACCCGGGTTCTAAATTTTTTCAGATTTGAAAGCAAATGTCATTTCTGAAATTATGAGAACGTATCATTTATTTTGGTAATCAATATCCATGTTAAATCAGCCAAATATTCGGCAGTATGGTCCGTCACACAAATTGAGTCTAATAGCAAAAATAACTTTATTTTTGGATTCGCGATAAAGGATCTGACTTAGGTGGAACGACTAAAAGAAACGCTACGGCACTTGAGACACATCAATAGCCGAAAGGGTTCTTCGTACGGTGGACTAGCTGTAACCCGGCGCGCCTCGTTGACCCCAAACATTCTTTTAGAAAACTAAACGTAGGTAAAATGTTTGGTACCTTTCTTTCAGTACTGTACACCGAAAAAAGTTGAAATACCACACCAAATATCTTGTCTTTTCTCAATTTAATTTTTTTATTTTCTCAATTTCAATTTGCTCTCTCGTGGAAACATAGTATGGAAAATCGTGCTCAGGACCTAACCGTGGCATATCACATCTGTCGCAAAATGTTTAACAGCCTTTATGGCCTCGGATCTAAAATGGTACTATGGATGTACAAGCATTATCAGACCGATATTCATACATTAAGTCTTGTGCTGTGGCCAGTAACTGAAACGAAAACCACAAAAAGCAATTATATACTGGGAGGCCCAAATATGACTAAATTGTTCACAAAAACCACAACAATAATTATTTTTTGTTCATCCACTTTTTTTTTGTCGTGCGAGCAGAACTTTCCGGGATGCCTGTTCCGAATATTAGTGGCCCGAAACGGGATCAAACACAACTCCGGCCCTCGGATCTGTTCGGTTTGTCAGAACCACATACACCGCCCTGCTACGTCAGTAAGATGTAATTGTTGCATGGAGTGGGTGCACTTCAGGTCTGACAAACATCAAGGAGTCTAGAAAAACGGACTTTGTTGCCTCGTGCTGCAACAACATGGTTCGCAGTGGTTCTCTGCATTTGATGTCATCATCGCCGTTTACACTTTCGTCATAGTCGTCATCATCTTCCAACAATGAGACTCCTCCGCAGTCTCCCTCGCAATAGCATTATCAAATACAGCACAGTGCATCAATTTTGCAATGGATACGTATGGATCGCACGAGAAGTGGAGGTGGGGGACTGGTTTTCCTGTTACACGATTACAGTACAGTACATACCTATCTCGCCAGTAGTAGGGAAATACAGGGCAGAGCACATTAATCAAGTTTAATGAGCTTTGAATTAATTTTTAATTTTTATTGGCTTTGATATGAGTACGTGATGTGACCTTTTTATTTGGTTATAGAGAAATCCAATGTGGGTTTCAGATAGTCCAAGATAATTAATTTTTATTAGCTTTGATATGCGTACGTGAAGTGACCCTTTTTTATTTGGTAATAGGAAATCCTAAGTAATTAATTTGTATGAGCTTGGATATGATTACGTGATTTGACCCTTTAGTATTTGGTTATAGGAAAATCCAATGTGGTTTTCAGATAGTCCAAGATAACTAATTTGTATTCCCTTGGATATGAGTACGTGATGTGTCCCTTTTTTATTTTGGTATAGGAAAATCCTATGTAGTTTTCAGATAGTCTTAGAAGATAATTTTTTATTGTGATGTGACCCTTTATTATTTGATATGGTGTATGATTAAACATCGAGTGAACTCATTGCTTCAGCGATCGTCATAGTTCTGAGCTTTTCTTCTGAATATTTCCGTCAATACGGTATCACGTTTGAAAGGTGCACTGTGGGGTGTTGGACAATTTTTTTTTTAAAGTTTTCCGCTAACACGGTGTTTGTCTAAATTTGTTTTATAAGTTAGTCTTTGTTGATACATTGTGAGTGGCACATCAAAATATTTTGAAGAATTACTCATTTCACGTGTCTATCAGTTTTGTGAAAACGAATACATATTTAACTTCCATAAGAAATTAATTAATATTAATATAATTATTTAACAAATTGTGTAATCAAAGAAAAAAAATACAAGTAAACAAAAGAAAAAAAACAAAGCAAAATAAAGTAATAAATATACTAAAAATGCCTTATATCTGTGCTATATGTAAAATGGAATTTAATTCCGGTGTTATTTACAGAAAACACTTAAAAAATCATTGTTCAAAGTGTAATAAATATATTGAAGGCGCGTACGCGATGAAGTTTCATCTTACGATCGCTTATGATGATGAAAACGTGATTTCCCAATCCGCAGAAAAAAGGAAAATAGAGACGTCGTCTTTGTTAAATGGGAAACGGGTAAAACCCTCATCGTCCCTACGTACGTCTACACATAACTCGGCAATGCAAAGTCACGGACAACCAGGATGGGGTTACTATGGTGGACAACAACAATCACAGTACCCCCTATATTTAAAATATGCCAACGACATCAGAAAGTCGACACCGCCAAAATCACGAACAAGCAGGATGGGACTACTTTAGTGGACAACAACAAACACAATACCCCCTATACGAAAATATGCCGACAGCATCTGATAGACTATGCCCTCAATATCAAAATCATGGACAACCAGGATGTGTAACGAACACGAACTGTGCTTGGAAACAAAACAAAAATTTTGTCAATTTTATTTTTAGAATTTCTGGAGTTCCAAAACCTTAAATACAGGAAATAGTAAAGGTAGGACTATGGGAGCCATCAGAAAGCTAGCAAATCAGTCGGGTGGGGGTGGGGGTTTGTTCGCGTCCTTTTTTACCAATCCGCTGGTTAACGTTCAATAATATTATATAGACCCCCTATTTATTTAAAATTCATTACTTTACAAATGGTCCAAAGTTACTAAATAAATAAATCTAAATGCCCCAGCAATCTTTAGTAACAAAATCTACAAGAACTTTACAAAAACGGGTATCGATGGAGATGTTTGGTTTTGGGGTATCAGGTTTCTCCCAGATGCAATGGGGAGAACTCAGCCTCATAACCAACCTTACCTATGACTCTAGTGGCATAACGATAACTATAGTACCACTTTTTAACAGAACTTATTGCCTCTATTCCATTGACATCGTCATTTTTATGTAGGAAAACTTTATTTTAATTTACAGATTCATATTCAGGGTAATTTATTGCGGGTTCATATTTTAATTAACTTAGATTTAATTATTCTATCGAGAGAATGTTATAAAGAAAAAAAATAGATTAACTTATCGTTTTTAGCTTTTAACATTCAACTTCGCGAAACATTACTTATTAAAATATTAAAAAAAAAACAAAATTTAAATGAAACTAATGACAACATAAACCAAAACCGAATCAGTGAATACCCCAATTATAAAAGAGGGGAAGTGAAAAAAACACGCCAGAAAAAGAACTACTTAACAGAGTTTAAAACGTGACGATCAGAATGACAACAACAACACTGATATGAATACTCAGTGATCCAGTTCCATTGTCAAGCGAAGAATGAAGATCAAAGAGAAAGACATGCGTATGGAAGTGTACTAAAGTGTTGAATAACCCCTCTCATGCATTTCTCCGATTATCCTCTACCCCTTTTTGAGTAAATTTATAGAAAACAAAGGCAACCAAATAAAAATACATGGACGGACTTACCAACATCAGGAGCGACGATTGAAGAGGCCTTTCCAAACTCGGTTCGATGTGGTGATTTGATGTATCGCGGGATGCTAAAGAGATTATTTGGTTGTTAATTTTAAAATAGAAAAAAAACTTTAAGCGATACTTATCGAATTAAGCTGTGCTATCACTTCACTCTGATCATTGATAAATTTTCTATACTACTGTATTTTTTCCCTCTTCGTAAACGTTAAATTGTAGGGTTTTTCGAGATTATGTTTTGGTTTTGTTGCAATCCACTTCTTACTATGATGAAATGATCAAAAAGTTAATTTTTATGAACTTTTCTATCGATAAAATGCAGCCTCTGTGTTATGGTTGCATAAAATTACTCGCTTTTACACATCCATATCCTAAAATGTCCAAATGCAATATTCTTAGGATATGGAAGTATTTCAAAACTTTTCAATAATTTGGTTGGGTTTAAAACTATTTAATAATGACTTTCCGTCGCGTTTAAATCAAGGCGATGTGTTTCTTGCTGCTCACGAACGGTACAAATGAAGTGTGAAATTCTGGGTAGAATTGTCGGACGTGTAATGTGGTAGGACTTGTTGTTGTTGCAATTTACGATATTCTCCTTTGATTTGTTTCAATTTATTTTTGATGCTCGCCTGCTTAGAGATTTATGTCGCTTGCTTTTGGCAATTTATCGCTGGCTTTTGTCTCTTTGTTATTCCTTTTTTTTGATGATGACGTATGGTAGACACCAAAGGTGTTAATGATCATTATCGATCGCCATGTACCAGTAATTAATACAATTGTCTGGTTGATTTTATTAGATTAATAAAATAAATACTGGATCCTTGGCGAAGGCTCTTAAAACCCACGCCAAGTTTGGCGTTCCAATATTTCTGTCGACACAGTGCAACTCCAAATTAATAATTTATTAAAACTTGATTCACGTGTTTGAAAAATGTGTTTTCAATAAGGTGGAGAAGAAGTTAGTGGCGAGATTTCTTCGTACGAAGTCTAATGGAAATATTATCTGCTATGTTGTGCAAACTTTTAAGAGATGATTAAATTTTTCACTAATGTGATTTTCCGCTCAAGCGATCCGAATGAGTTGGCGGTTTATTTCAGAAAGAAGCTGCAATGAAATTCTTGTTAACTGTTAGGGAGGGTATTTGATTTTGCTCGAAATGTCAATCAGAACATAGAATTATTGCGAATTGCAGAAATGTTCGCGACCATGTTACCATATCGAAAATAAAAATTTAAAATCGCCAATTTGCTGTAAAGACGCCCTAGGGTGAACCTTTCGTACAATGTTTATGGTAGCAGTTGTACAAATAAGTTTTCTGAAGAAAAAAGGAATAACAGTGTGAACTAAAAAGGTTTTTCAGTGACAAAAGTTCACCACAAAACCAAATAATTCTGACTCGATGAGTGACAGAATTTGTTGGAAGGACTAAGTACGAATATCCTTGTCATGGAAAGTACCAACAGTTTTTCCTGTTAAGTCTTCCAAGTGTTGACCAAGCCGTTCTCGAATTCTCGCTTTGACAAATAGGGGATCAAGTTTGGCGTTAAACTTCTTTTCGAAATTACTCTGGGCGAAATTTCGTGAAATACTTCTTGGCCTACACGAAAATTAGTTATCCGTGTTCGAAGATTATACTGTTTTTGATTTTGTTCATATGAAAGTTTAATTTGTTTACGTACATCTTGCCTCAAAGTTTGTAAGTTGTCTGGCCTGGATATCTTAGCACACGGTTCGTCCAAAAGCTGCAAATTCCTTAGCAATGCATATGAGGATCCATGAGGTATCATGTTAAAGCCAAATAAAGCGTGATATGGAGAACAGTTTATTGACTGGTGATAAGCATTTCTTAGTGAGCAACTGATAGAGCTAAGTTTGTCCTCCCAAAGCCTATGATCTTGTTTTAAGTAGGACCGAATTCCTGCTATTATAGACCGATTTACACGTTCTGAAGCATTTGATTGCGGAGAATAGAAGGCGGTATATGTATAGTTAATACCGTAGCTAGTCAGGAAGGCATTAAAGCCTAGCGCTTTAAATTGACTACCGTTGTCACTTACGATTACCTCCGGTACAGCATATATATGAAATATGTGTTTTTCTAAAAATTCTTGAATGACAAGGGCAGTGAATTTCCTCAATGGACATAACCAATGAAATTTAGACAGGTGGTCCAAAACTATTAACAAACCTATGTAACCGGACTTACTTCTCGAATATGGGCCAAGAAGATCGATATATAAGTGCTGAAATGGACGTACAGAAGTAAGCTGCTTTCCCATTGGTGGCTTCATTACAAAGTTGGGTGACTTAGTTGTTTTACAGACTTCACGTTCTTGTATGTGTTTTCGAACGTCTCGTACCATACCAGACCAAAAAAAATTTCGTCGAAGAAGGTCCAATGTCTTACAAATGCCGCCATGAGAAGACACTGGTGAATCATGTGCTCTAGATATGATATCTGGCCGGAGCGGAGGAGGAATCCAAAGTTTCCATGCTTGACTCTCTTGACTTTCATCTCCAGAATAATGCTCCGTACAGATATACACATACTGGTCGACAATCTTTAAGTCAAGGAACTTCTCTTCGTTACCGTGAATCTTTTCTTTTAATTCCTGGTAGTTGCTACTTTCAAAATGGGGTGAAGTTAGGTCTACTTCCGTTCTATGATCTCTAAGTCGCTTAACTCATTTTCAGGTATTCTGGACAAAGCATCAGGAACGACATTTTCTTTGCCCTTTCGATGACTAATAGTAAATTTATAGCCCTGCAACTGGAACACCCATCTAGCCAATCTTCCGCTGAGATTAGGATGTCTCATAAGCCATACAATACTAGAATGGTCCGTTATCACCTCGAACTCTTGCATCTCCAGATAGCATCTAAATTTTTTAATAGCCTCAACAGCTGCTAAGCATTCGCGTTCCATGACGCTATAATTCCTCTGAGCTGTATTCAACATCCGACTCATGTAGGCTACGGGGCGCTCCTGATTTTCGTCATCTAGTTGCACCAGCACAGCCCCAATACCGTAATCGCTGGCGTCGCAATGCACGTAGAATTGTTTTTCCAAAATCTGGATTAATTAATACGGGAGCTGACCAAACAAACTTTTTCTTAGTAGACAGCACCTCTGTTATCGGAAACACAACTGTAGAGAAATTCTCTATAAAGCGTCGATACCATCCAGCTAGGCCAAGAAATCCACGCACTTGTCTTAGGTTTTCGGTACCGGCCACTTCCAAATGGCGCTTACTTTATCGGGGTCAGTTGTGATCCCTCCATCCCCAATTACATATCCCAAATAATTCACCATTGTAACACAATATTTACTCTTTGAAACGTTTAGAGTTAAATTCGCTTTTCTAAATTGAGAAGAAATCCTTATCAAAACTTCAAGATGGGTTTCGAAATCTACCGATACGATGACCAAATCATCGAGATAGCCAAAGACGCAGTGACGGAGATCTGGTGGAATGATCTCATCCATCAACCTACACATGGTCTGGGGGGCATTACATAGCCCGAATGGCATAACAACAAATTGGTAAAGGGGCCTCCCAGGGAACGTGAAAGCAGTTAGGGGTTTGGAGGCCGCGTCTAAAGCTATCTGCCAATATGCATCCTTCAAATCAAGTTTGGATATTAGGTTGGCCTTAGGCAGCCTGGCGAATATACCTTCAATTGATGGCAGTGGATATGCATCCTTTTTCGTGACGGAGTTGAGCTTCCTTGCATTCAGACACAGGCGAACTTTATTAGGTTTAATAACAAGTCTCATCGGAGAGCTCCATGCTGACGATGAGGACTCGATCACTCCAAGTGAGAGCATTCTGTCTACTTCTTGATATATTAACTTCTCAACAGCAGGAGAAACTAGATAAAACCTTTGTTTGATAGGTATCGCGCATCCCACATCAACTGTATGTGTAATCAAACTGGTTCTTCCTAATCCTTGTTTCTCAAAATTTGGAAAAAGAGCAATTACTGCGTCTAATTGTTGACGGTGACTTGTAGAAATGGGGTAACGAGTTTCCTCCCACCTCTCAATATCTTTTTTGGACTCGCCTAAAGTTCTGAATTTTTCTTGGATCTCGAACAACTTAGAGGTTTTATCGTGAGTATCTTTAAGAGTAATAAGGTCTGCAGAAGCAATCAGGTCAGGGCTCAACTGGAAGGATTTGCAAAAATCTATACCCAATATCAACCTTTGGGAAATGGAGGGTATTATAAATAGTTTTAACTTCCGGGATTGACCTTTAAACGTCAGGTCAACACTCAGCCATCCGGTGACGAGCTGAGGGCTAACATCCGCAGTTTTAACAAATGCTTTGCACTTAGTAAAATTGGAAAAACTTTGATAATCGTAAGAGGCCAACTGGGAACCAATACAACTAATGTTGGCTCCGGTGTCTACTAATCCAAATTCATTAAAACCTAAAAAGGAGACATTCGCATAATATCGCATGTCTTTGATATTGGTGACTATTGTGGACACAAGGAGTTTTCGACAAAGTTTACGCGTCTTCCAATATTTTCACATACGTATAGTCGATCTCTTTGGTTCAGCTGGAAAACGATAAGTATCAGATGACTCATTAAATATTAGTTTACGTTTAGCTATATATCGTTGCCATCTTTCATGAATCATGATATGGAATCCTGGGGTATAAAGTAGGCAAACCCTGATGAGAAAATTCATCACTTGCTTTGTTATTAAGTGAGATCCTTTAAGAATTTTTATAGGTCTAGCAAGGTCCTTGGGATCAGTAATCTTATCATTACGTGTATCTAGAATTGTTCCTTTTTCGGAACAATCGATGCTGAGTTTTTTGACGCAGGAAATTTTTTTGTACTGCAATGTGTGCAATTGGGCTTATAAATTTTCTTAGCCCCGCATCCATGACAGAAAATTTGACGGTCTTGTAAACAATATTGCCAATGATGACCAAGATCGTCACAATTCCAACATTTTGAATTTATTGAGTATTCCCGAATTGCATTTACCGAATCTTCAGGTCCAAGAGGGATACTGTCTTCATTGTGCACTTCGGTCGAAAAATCTATGTCAGCGATTTGTCGACGAGGTAAAGTATTGTTTTGTGAACGTCCTGAAAGGTTTCGACGAACGTACTCGTCGCTTAAGAAATGTTTTCTCATTTGCACATGCTTGCGTAGATGAGGTATTGAGTGAACCGGTATATATAACAATTCCTGTCGAATTTCCGGTCTGAGATTTCTAGTCAGGATTTCTATAAGTTCAATCTCTGGCATTGGAGGCTGTAATCGGTCCATAATGGATGAAACAGCTTCATGGAAAACATCAAATGTCTCCCCCTGTTTTTGCTTTCTGTTCCTTACCTACTCCCGAATATCAGATGAAGTTTTAAAATCCCTATACTGGGACCTTATGGCATCGCAAAAGTCATCCCATTGAAGAGATGGCACTTCCTTGCGATACCTCCAATACCAATCTTGTGCTTTACCAGAGAGTAAAATGTGTAAATTGCTGAGAAATCTCCACTAAAGTTATCCATGGTAAGAGATCGTACCCTGTATAAAAATTCGTCCACATTTATGCCATTCTGTGACCCATCGAATTTAATGTTCCAACTTTGAATTATGGACGTCAACTTATCAGTAGTAAATGTTAATCGTGATGAGCTTGAAATATTAGAAAAACTGTTAGCATTGGCGTTATTTGCCTATGGTAAGGAAGACAATATATTTGGTACAGTACCAGTAACAGGATTTAGAATACCCTCATTTTCTGGTGCCTGAACCGTATTGTGCCTATGTTGGGAAGTAACATTCAAGGATTCTAGAAGTTTTGTGAGGTTTTGTTCAATCAATCGATTAATTATGCTGTAATCTACCACGGTATTACCATTATTTGTTCGACTTGGAGGGCTTTGTGAAATGTTAGTGGTATATGTGGGATTGCCGCGATCAGGCGTATAATGTTGGTTATCTTGTGTCAAGTTACGATAAGAAATTTGTGGATCTGGAAATAGTCCACGACTTTGACTTCTTGTATTGTAATGAGCTCTGGCCCCACGGGGTTTATTTTTGCCTGGTCGTTTTGAATTTGTAACATGGATAGTATCAATTTTGGATGCAGAATTAAACGTTCCTGCGGTATCCGATGCCGTAAAATTTCCATCCGAGAATATATATTTTCGGAGCTCAGACAGTTGACACGTTTTTTTACATAAAGGACATTCGGAAGAAGTTGCCAAAGATGCCTCTATACAAATTCTATGAAACAAATGACCACAGTCGTTTATGATAACGCATTCTTGACTTTCCATCAAGTTCTCCTCGCAAATAAAACATATTTGGACTGAAACAGTGCCAGGCAAATCAGACTGAGGTATTTATGGCTGGTTTGGCCGTGGAGGTGTACGACCTAGTGACATTTTGAAAAAATATATTTCAAAAGCTTTGGAAAGCAGAATAAATGGAGAAAAATCTTTTGTAGATAAACACAAATCTTTATAAAAAAAATAAAAAAAAATTCCTATCATTATGTCTTACAAGAACTGTAAGGATCTGGAAAATAAGACTAGTTATGCAATTTGGTGTAACTTCCAAAGATGAGTTTATTTTATCAATTTTCATACGATATACCTGTCGTTTTCCTACTAATGACGACGACAGAAACAGAGTATTCCATAACCAAACATTCCACAGACAATACAAACTAACAAAACCGATCTATGGAGTTGTACACAAAACACGATCCAACATTTCATGGAACAAACCAGCAAAATCTTTACGTTGTGTGGTACCCACTTGCAATACAAATCGGACAATGAATTGCCTCCGGCTAATACATTGTTATCGAGAATTGTACTGCTTGCTAATAACTAAGTTCCAAGGAGATATTTCACTCATCCTGTATAAAACGCTATAAAAAATAAGAACTCTGAACTCGTTCCTTTACTGTGAAAAGAAATAACAATTACAAAATGGTTAGTCTACTCGAAGCTCGAGTAACTACAACGATCCTATTAAGTACGATCATTTATTTCACAGCAAATTCCCTAATTCGAAGATCCCACCACTTTACGCTAATGAATGAAATCGAATAAATGCTAAAGAAAATATTAAGCCGAAAAGAGAGCTGTGTTCCATTCGGCCCCACGTTGGGCGCCAATTATTGTAACGAACACGAACTGTGCTTGGAAACAAAACAAAAATGTTGTCAATTTTATTTTTAGAATTTCTGGAATTCCAAAACTTTAAATACAGGAAATAGTAAAGGTAGGACTATGGGAGCCATCAGAAAGCTAGCAAATCAGTCGGTGGGGGGGTTCGCGTCCTTTTTTACCAATCCGCTAGTTAACGTTCAATAATATTATATAGACTCCCTATTTATTTAAAATTCATTACTTTACAAATGGTCCAAAGTTACTATATAAATAAATCTAAATGCCCCAGCAATTTTTAGTAACAAAATCTACAAGAACTTTACAAAAACGGGTATCGATGGAGATGGGATGTTTGGTTTTGGGATATCAGGTTTCTCCCAGATGGAATGGGGAGAACTCAGCCTCATAACCCACCCTACCTATGACTCTAGTGGCATAACAATAACTAGAGTCCCACTTTTTAACAGAACTTATAACCTCTATTCCATTGACATCGTCATTTTTATGTAGGAAAACTTTATTTTAATTTACAGATTCATATTCAGGGTAATTTATTGACGGTTCATATTTTAATTAACTTAGATTTAATTATTCTATCGAGACCAAAATGTGTTACTCTTGCTCGATGCATAATCCTTACACTTAAGAATGTTATAAAGAAAAAAATAGATTAACTTATCGTTTTTAGCTTTTAACATTCAAGTTCGCGAAACATTACTTATTAATATAATAAAAAAAAAAACAAAATTTAGATGAAACTAATGACAACATAAACCAAAACCGAATCAGTGAATACCCCAGTTATGAAAGAGGGGAAGTGAAAAAAACACGCCTGAAAAAGAACGTCTTAACAGAGTTTAAAACGTGACGATCAGAATGACAACAACAACACTGATATGAATGCTCAGTGATCCAGTTCCCTTGTCAAGCGAAGAATGAAGATCAAAGAGAAAGGCATGCGTATGGAAGTGTACTAAAGTGTTGAATAACCCCTCTCATGCATTTCTCCGTTTATCCTCTACCCCTTTTTGAGTAAATTTATAGAAAACAAAAGCAACCAAATAATACTACATGGACGGACATACCAACATCAGGAGCGACGATTGAAGAGGCCTTTCCAAACTCGGTTCGATGTGGTGATTTGATGTATCGCGGGATGCTAAAGAGATTATTTGGTTGTTAATTTTAGAATAGAAAAAAAAACTTTAAGCGATACTTATCGAATTAAGCTGTACTATCACTTCACTCTGATCATTGATAAATTTTCTATACTACTGTAATTTTTTCCCTCTTCGTAAGCGTTAAATTGTAGGGTTTTTCGAGATCATGTTTTGTTGCAATCCACTTCTTACTATAATGACATGATCAAAAAGTTAATTTTTATGAACTTTTCTATCGATCAAATGCAGCCTCTGTGTTATGGCTGCATGAAATTACTCGCTTTTACACATCCATATCATAAAATGTCCAAATGCAATATTCTTAGGATACGGAATTATTTCAACACTTTTCAAAAATTTTGTTGGGTTTAAAACTATTTAATAATGACTTTCCGTCGCGTTTAAATCAAGGCAATGTGTTTCTTGCTGCTCACGAACGGTACAAATGAAGTGTGAAATTCTGGGTAGAATTGTCGGACGTGTAATGTGGTAGGACTTGTTGTTGTTGCAATTTACGATATTCTCCTTTGATATGTTTTAATTTATTTTTGATGCTCGCCTGCTTAGGGATTTATGTCGCTTGCTTTTGGCAATTTGTCGCTGGCTTTTGTCTCTTAGTTATTCCTTTTTTTTTGATGATGACGTTTGGTAGACACCAAAGGTGTTAATGATCATTATCGATCGCCATGTACCAGTAATTAATACAATTGTCTGGTTGATTTTATAAAAATATATTTCAAAAGCTTTGGAAAGCAGAATAAATGGAGAAAAAAATCTTTTGTAGATAAACACAAATCTTTGTAAAAAAATAAAAAGAAAAAATCCTATGATTATGTCTTAAAAGAACTGTAAGGATCTGGAAAATAAGACTAGTTATGCAATTTGGTGTAACTTCCAAAGTTGAGTTTATTTTATCAATTTTCATACGATATACCTGTCGTTTTCCTACTAATGACGACGACAGAAACAGAGTATTCCCAAACCAAACATTCCACAGACAATACAAACTAACAAAACCGATCTATGGAGTTGTACACAAAACACGATCCAACATTTCATGGAACAAACCAGCAAAATCTTTACGTTGTGTGGTACCCACTTGCAATACAAATCGGACAATGAATTGCCTCCGGCTAATACATTGTTATCCAGAATTGTACTGCTTGCTAATAACTAAGTTCCAAGGAGATATTTTCACTCATCCTGTATAAAACGCTATAAAAATAAGAACTCTGAACTCGTTCCTTTACTGTGAAAAGAAATAACAATTACAAAATGGTTAGTCTACTCGAAGCTCAAGTAACTACAACGATCCTATTAAGTACGATCATTATGAATGAAATCGAATAAATGCTAAAGAAAATATTGAGCCGAAAAGAGAGCTGTTTTCCTTTCGGCTCCACGTTGGGCGCCAATTATTGTAACGAACACGAACGTGCTTGGAAACAAAACAAAAATTTTGTCAATTTTATTTTTAGAATTTCTGGAATTCCAAAACTTTAAATACAGGAAATAGTAAAGGCAGGACTATGGAAACCATCAGAAAGCTAGCAAATCAGTCGGGTGGGGGGTTCGCGTCCTTTTTTACCAATCCGATGGTTAACGTTCAATAATATTATATAGACTCCCTATTTATTTAAAATTCATTACTTTACAAATGGTCCAAAGTTACTAAATAAATAAATCTAAATGCCCCAGCAATCTTTAGTAACAAAATCTATAAGAACTTTACAAAAACGGGTATCGATGGAGATGGGATGTTTGGTTTTGGGATATCAGGTTTCTCCCAGATGGAATGGGGAGAACTCAGCCTCATAACCCACCCTACCTATGACTCATAACAATAACTAGAGTCCCACTTTTTAACAGAACTTATTACCTCTATTCCATTGACATCGTCATTTTTATGTAGGAAAACTTTATTTTAATTTACAGATTCATATTCAGGGTAATTTATTGACGGTTCATATTTTAATTAACTTAGATTTAATTATTCTATCGAGACCAAAATTTATTACTCTTGCTCGATGCATAATCCTTACACTTAAGAATGTTATAAAGAAAAAAAATAGATTAACTTATCGTTTTTAGCTTTTAACATTCAAGTTCGCGAAACATTACTTATTAATATAATAAAAAAAAAACAAAATTTAAATGAAACTAATGACAACATAAACCAAAACCGAATCAGTGAATACCCCAATTATGAAAGAGGGGAAGTGAAAAAAACACGCCAGAAAAAGAACTACTTAACAGAGTTTAAAACGTGACGATCAGAATGACAACAACAACACTGATATGAATGCTCAGTGATCCAGTTCCATTGTCAAGCGAAGAATGAAGATCAAAGAGAAAGGCATGCGTATGGAAGTGTACTAAAGTGTTGAATATCCCCTCTCATGCATTTCTCCGTTTATCCTCTACCCCTTTTTGAGTAAATTTATAGAAAACAAAAGCAACCAAATAATACTACATGGACGGACATACCAACATCAGGAGCGACGATTGAAGAGGCCTTTCCAAACTCGGTTCGATGTGGTGATTTGATGTATCGCGGGATGCTAAAGAGATTATTTGGTTGTTAATTTTAGAATAGAAAAAAAAACTTTAAGCGATACTTATCGAATTAAGCTGTACTATCACTTCACTCTGATCATTGATAAATTTTCTATACTACTGTATTTTTTCCCTCTTCGTAAGCGTTAAATTGTAGGGTTTTTCGAGATCATGTTTTGTTGCAATCCACTTCTTACTATAATGACATGATCAAAAAGTTAATTTTTGTGAACTTTTCTATCGATAAAATGCAGCCTCTGTGTTATGGCTGCATGAAATTACTCGCTTTTACACATCCATATCATAAAATGTCCAAATGCAATATTCCTAGGATACGGAATTATTTCAACACTTTTCAAAAATTTTGTTGGGTTTAAAACTATTTAATAATGACTTTCCGTTGCGTTTAAATCAAGGCAATGTGTTTCTTGCTGCTCACGAACGGTACAAATGAAGTGTGAAATTCTGGGTAGAATTGTCGGACGTGTAATGTGGTAGGACTTGTTGTTGTTGCAATTTACGATATTCTCCTTTGATATGTTTTAATTTATTTTTGATGCTCGCCTGCTTAGAGATTTATGTCGCTTGCTTTTGGCAATTTGTCGCTGGCTTTTGTCTCTTAGTTATTCCTTTTTTTGATGATGACGTATGGTAGACACCAAAGGTGTTAATGTCATTATCGATCGCCATGTACCAGTAATTAATACAGTTGTCTGGTTAATTTTATTAGATTAATAAAATAAATACTGGATCCTTGGCGAAGGCTCTTAAAACCCACGCCAAGTGTGGCGTTCTAATATTTCTGTCGACACAGTGCAACTCCAAATTAATTATTTACTAAAACTTGTTTCACGTGTTTGAAAAATGTGATTTCAATAAGGTGAAGAAGAAGTTAGTGGCGAGATTTCTTCGAACGAAGTCTAATCGAAATATTATCTGCTATGTTGTGCAAACATTTAAGTGATGATTAAATTTTTCACTAATGTGATTTTCCGCTCAAGCGATCCGAATGAGTTGGCGGTTTATTTCAGAAAGAAGCTGCAATGAAATTCTTGTTAACTGTTAGGGAGGGTATTTGATATTGCTCGAAATGTCAATCAGAACATAGAATTATTCCGAATCGCAGAAATGTTCTCGACCACGTTACCATATCGACAATAAAAATTTAAAATCGTCAATTTGCTGTAAGGACGCCCTAGGGTGAACCTTTCGTACAATGTTTATGGTAGCTGTTGTACAAATAAGTTTTCTGAAGAAAAAAGGAATAACAGTGTGAACTAAAAAGGTTTTTCAGTGACAAAAGTTCACCACAGATTGGGTTACTATGGTGGACAACAACAAACTCAATATCCTAGTAATGAATGTACGTATACAACATCAGTCAGTGGACACCCCCAGATGTCAAACAACGAGGAAACGCGTTACGACAACCAGTAACAACAAATACTTCAAACCTTTAAAACTTGTCAACAACCCTCCTCAAGTAGAGCAAAACCCCTATGCGAGGAATACAACATATACATCCCCACCAACAGCATATATTCACACTATCGAACAACTAAACATCGGAATAATGCAGCAGTTTGCATTAATAAAAATATTAATGTGATTAAGAGTATTTATAATAAAAGTATTGCAACTTATGAATACAAAAACTCTACAAATACTATTTTGCCTGAAGAGTTTTTAATAAGCAGTAAAAAAATGTTTAGTTCAACTATTAAGAGATAGTTTAGTAGAACATACTGTACTCAAGTTTAGTGTGGAGTTGGTTGCTGACAACATTAAACCATTAAAAGAAACGGAATTTTCAGCAATGCCTTCGCAAAAAAATAAAGAGCATCACCCTTTGTAAACAAAACGGATAATGAAGATCAAAATTCAAATAAGAAAACTAATGAAAGCAGTTGCTAACTTTAACTGATGATATGGTAGCATATTCGATGACCATGCTGATATGCTAGCAAACAAAATGGGTGAATTCCAAGAGAGAGAGAGATTCAGGATGGTCTCTAACACGCATTCTTAAGCTCGAGATTACCCACTTGACATTGAAGTCCGAAAACGTGTCCAAAGCGAATAAAAAACGGACTGTTGGCGGATGAAACATCCGTTTTAGGATCCGAAAGTGATACCAAAAAAGACACATCGTCGCCTAGTTTGTGGCAGCAAAAATGTCCGTTTACGTATCCGCCAATCTTCCATTTTTGGATCCGACTTCTGAAGCTAGTCGGATGTTTTTCGTGTTTCATATTCAAGTGTTCCTATGAGAAATGAAATTCTTGTTCCTCTTGTTTCTTCTTGTTTTCCATTTTATTTATACTTTTAATGCTTTAATACTTTTTCACCAACACTCCACACACGTATGCTTCACGAGAGTAACTTGTCTACTGAACCAAATAATTAGAGAGCATGAAAACAAGTGTACACAAAAAACAAAGAGACGAATGAAAATAAAACATCCGATTTTAACCCGACTGCGCGGACCTCCGCGCATAATCGGAACAATTGTCATGTGGGTAATGTTAATTAAGCTTCGAATGTTCGAAGAAAGCAACGTTGGTATAAGTGTCAATGTCTTTGGATATGAAAAAGATGAAATTGTTGGTCCATACTACTTAATAAAAGGAGAGAAGTTGCAACATGTCAATTTAATGCTGCTACATGAAGAACGAAAATTTCATTTCATACTGATCAAGAATATGTCAAGGTAAAATATTTATTATTTCTCTTTTTAATCATCATTAATTAACCATTTTTTTCTTTCTCTTACCGCTATAGACTTTTAAGCAGTCAATATAGTAAGACCTGCAATCATATCCATGTATGCAACACTTGTATACAATCGTTTGGAAGTGCTGAACTGCTTAATCGCCATAAACCGGAATGTGGAGAAGTTGCTGCTGTTATAAAATTTAAGGGATATCATAGAGAGCATGATGTACCATTTGTGGTATATGCTGATTTTGAGTGTATATTGGAAAAGTTTACTAATAAAACAGATAGTTTAAAAACTGAAAGTATTAGTAAGTTAGATAAATTTAAAACTTATACAGGATTAGATGCACCAACAAAATTTTTAGAAAGTCTTATTGCAGACTGTAAAAACATATATATGAAACATTTAAATGGTGTTGTCGAAATGAATAGTTTAACACCCTTAGATGAAGAGAAATTTGAAAATAGAGTCAATTGCTACATTTTTGAGGAAGCATTAGGCAATGATAGAGTTAGAGATCACTGTCATTTAAGCGGTCATTGTAGGGGGCAGCCCACAATATTTGCAATCTCAACCATCACGTTGAAAAATTCAGCCCCATATGTTTCTATAACTTTTCTTCATACGACTGTCATCTCTTCGTTAAAGAGTTGCTGGAATATGATGGGGAGACAACTGTTATTCCATTAAAAAAGAAATTATAGGTATAAATATCCCTCTCACATTTCATTCCAATGAATGGTAAAAATCGATTAGAGTTTAGATTTTTAGATTCAATTAGATTTATTGCAGCGAGTTTAGACTCCTTAGCTAAAAATCGTTCAATCAATGATTTTCATACAGTTCGCAGTCAATTTGTAAGCAATAATGAGTAGAAAATGTCAATTTCTTTATGAGTACCAGCAATCGTTCGATGTGTTGAAAGTGACAGAACTTCCACCGATAGAAACATTTTTTAGCACTTTAACGAATAAAAGTTGTTCCTTAGAGGAAAATGAACATGCCATTAACGTTTGGAGAACATTTGATTGTAAAAATTTACAAGAATATATGGAGTTATATTTAAAGGCTGACGTTTTAATACTAACTGATGTATTTGAGAACTCTAGACGTCTTTGTAAATCAATTTACATGTCACTATTACACAGCACCAGCTCTTTCCTGGGATGTTAAAAATGACGAAGGTAGAACTGGAACTCCTAACAGACATTGACATGTATAATTTTTGTAAAAATGGAATTCGTGGTGGTATAGTGCAATGTTGCGAATAACGAGTATTTAGATGATTATGACAAAAGTAAACCATCTAATTATCGTATGTATATAGATGCCAACAATCTATATGGGTGGGCAATGTCCGAATATCTCCCTTTAAATAATTTCAAGTGGGTTGATGGAACGGAATTTACAAAACTATCCATGAGTGAAAATATTTTAAATATTGCAGATAATTCTCCAGTCGCTTATATTTATGAAGTCGATTTAGAGTACCCTACCCACCTTCACGATATACATAACGATTTACCTTTTTGTGTGCAAAATAAAATTGTGGGTGAATCTAAGTATAAAAAGTTAATAACCGACTTTTCTTCTAAAAACTCATATGCAATACACTACAGAAATCTTCGTCAAGCACTACAACAAGGAATAATCTTAAGCGACGTAAAACGTATACTCGCATTCAACCAAGATGCATGTAAAAGATGTTGAAAAAGTAAATCGATGTTAATACAGAGTACAGAACCAAAGCAAAAAATACGTTTGAAAAATATTTCTTTAAATTGTTGAATAATGCCGTATATGGAAAGACAATGGAGAATGTAGATAAAAGAAAAGATGTTACAATTGTTAATCACTGGGAGACCATAAATAAAAATAAATTAAGCGCGCAAACGTTGATAGCCAAACCTAATTTTCATAGTTTGACTCAGTTTTCTGATAATGCTGTCGCAATCCAGTTAAATCGAGTCAAGGCCTTTTACATTAAACCAATATATTTAGGATTCTGTGTTCTAGAACTATCAAAGTGGAAAACGTATGATTTCCATTATGGTTTTATGAAACGTAAATTTCAAGATGATTTATCGTTAAATTATATAGACACAGATTCCTTTATATATTCGTTAAAAAGATTATTATAACGAAAGAACGTCTAGTGAAATTCAGGAAAGACTTGACACCTCAGAGTATCCGTCGATGAATATATTCAATATTGCACTGTTCAATAAAAAGAAGCCTGGAATGATAAAAGATGAAAACTGTGGAAGAGTTATGAAGGAGCTCATAGGTTTGAGACCAAAAATTTATGCGGTGCTGAAATTTTAAAATCTAAAGGTGTTAAAAACTCCATCCTCTCTACATACAACATAGATACTCTTAAAGATTGTTTACTAAATAAAAGTAGAATTACGGGTGATATGTTAAAATTTTTTTATTATGGAAATTAATAATTGAGGGAGAGAGAGAAATTAAAAAAAAAATCTAACAATTCCTGTTAAGGGTGTGTACTCCATCCATCGATCATGTAGTAGTAAACAATATGCAAATGTATTTGCTGAGATAGATGTTCCGGTTTCAAATTCAATTGTTACATCGATTGGTCCGCTTTTGATTGTCTCATTCTGATGACTGTCATCGATAACTATAATTGGTTTCTCTTTAAATTGTTCCCATGAAATAATTGGTTGTGGGTCTCTCAGATAATAACTTTGTTGAAATTTAGCATACATATCGTAGCGAACAGCATATCAGTTATCATCAAACTTTAAATTTAAATCATCATAGGGGTAGATTTTTGAATTTAAGTATACTTTCATATTTGTAAGATTACAGTGAATAAATTTTTTATTATTTTCAAATGCAATCAGAATTAAACGAGGCCTTTCTCTATTAGCCGGTAATTTAACATTCCAATTACACTTTGTTGCGCCTGCAAAGGTTGGATTAAAATGACAATTCCAGCTCCTAACTGCTAGAGGTAAAGATGTTCCATCCCTTATTATTTTCATCGTTTTTAGTTTTGTGGAATCGGATAGATGAATGTGAGGGATTCTCCATGTTAAATTTCTTATAGTTTATTTTAGATTTTCATTTTTACCAGTTGAATAACAAGCATTGGCATCACTTCAGAGGTTCATCAGTGACATCAAGTAGTTTAGACATTATTTTTTTTTTAATGTAGGTTTAAAGATTTCACAATTTTTGGTTTTCTTTTGTTAACTGTGGTCTTTCAGATTTGACTGCTTCAATGGGAATGTTTAAGTCTTTCTTTTTATTAGTATATATATAATAAATAATCATTTTGATATTGAAGATGAAGTCGAAGTGTAATTTCTTCTCCGCGAAAATTAATTAATCGTGATTCTTAATCAACAATCCAAACTTTTAGAGTACTTATTTCTTTGAAGTTTCTTGGCAAATAAATGAGATTTCTAGGTGTTTCGTCCAATTTATATCCCGGAGAAACGTTAATTGCGAATTGGTGAATGGTGTGTACCGTTAAATTGTTCATATAAGCTCCAGTTTTTATATTACACTGTATTTGTATGGCATTTAACTTTAAAATGTTGACGGGAAAATAAGAAATATGTCTTGTATTCAATATAAGTATTCTTTCACCAAATCCAAACAGAGTTCCTATAAAACGATCATTATTAAAATTAATTGCGTCATGTGAGCAAAATATTTCAATTTGCAATGTATTTTTATTTGCTTTTATCTCTATTGTTTTGTTTTCGTTTTTTATATGCTATCTTTATAGTTTTCACTCTGTCCTCGTACAACCTATCGGTAATTCAATTACCATATCACCAATATGAAATAAATTATTATCGTAATCAATGTTTGGAATTGTATTGTATGAATGAATTAATTATTTAAAATTACAGTATTTCATTTTTGTTTATCCATGAATTATGATGATTCGAGAAGCCCAACCATTGAACATATACTCTATCACCTAACAATAAGTATAGGAATCTTAAGTATAATTCAATAATGAATACAAGTATGGATTTCTTGTTATGTGAATCTCTGCTAATTGGCAGGAATTTAAATTAATTTGGTCAAAATAGTAACTGGTATGGATCACATGTCTGAGAATTTTAAACCTGGTTTTGCTTAAACCTCGTGATAAAGGGCCAGATTTCAACACTTTTCTACAAGATATGTGTTCGGAAAACGAGTACGTAGAAGCTCCTTCTTGTAGAATCCACCTTTGATTGGGTTGCCTTGATAATCTTCTAGAAGACGTTACTGGGTTTGTGTTTTGGATAGCTCTTATTTCAAATATTTCTGTTGTCCAATTGGGTGTATATCCTTTTCAAAAATGTGTTTTAATTTACTTATACGGACATACTTTCCCACATGAAGTTTAGAAGGTATGTATATTATTAGGCGATTATATACGGTATTCAGCAACTTATTTTCGTTCGAAACACTCAAATCGCTTGGAGTCATTTTGATTGTTCTGTGCACTTTGCTGTTTTAAGTTTCCACCAACTTTTTATAGTTATTATACCAACGGTAGTTGCCGTTGAAACTAAATTCTTACCACATCATACCCTTTAACGTTCTGTTAAAACGTTCAACAATTGAAGCCTTTATTACGCTGTATGTTGAGTAGTGATTGATTGAATGTGTTTCCATAAGTTGTTCAAATTGTTTATTAAAAAATTCTTTCCCATCATCTGTCTGTAAATTGTTGGGTATACGCCCTAAGTTTAATATTCTTTGAAATTTTATTTTGTTTTAAAGGCTTTATTTGAATTATTGAATCTGCTCCAAAGGAGCCTAACAATAAGTATACGAATCTTAAGTATAATTCAATAATGAATACAAGTATGGATTTCTTGTTATGTGAATCTCTGCTAATTGGCAGGAATTTAAATTAATTTGGTCAAAATAGTAACTGGTATGGATCACATGTCTGAGAATTTTAAACCTGGTTTTGCTTAAACCTCGTGATAAAGGGCCAGAGGACCTTTACAGTCATTTACAGAGTGTTCGCGATATTATGTAGAGTGAAGAACTCTAGTTATGTATGTATAACGGTTAACTCTAGAATAGCAGAGTGGATGACGTAATTTAGGTATTGTAAGTTTTTCGTGTTGACTGTTTTAAGGATCACGTATGAGAACATTTTAGACACGTGACGTAGAATAAAGGATTCTACAAGTCTTTTTTGAGTGTTCGTCCGCGATTGATATTGACTGTTTTAAAGATCACGTATAAGAGCATTCAAGCCACGTGACGTAGAAAAAAGAATTCTACACAGTCTTTCGGGTGCGTGTGTTCGCGATTACTGTTACGGATGAAGAACAAGTGTAGATTAAAAAACACGGCGTTCGTTTCTCCGAAGTCATAAAGAGCTTGGACTGCACAATAATTGTCTAGCAAGTATGTTATCATGACGTTCGAGCTTCTCTTTGTGCTTTATATTGATTTTTTGAATTGCCTCTTTAACGATAGGTATTTTTAAGTCTCGGTGCATGTTTTCATTCCTCATATAACAAGGGGCACCGGTTATGAGCTGCAATGTCTTCGATTGGATTCTTTGGATTTTGTCGAGATTGCTCGAGCTTGCACCGTATAACCAGATAGGTTGGATTGCACTGTTGTATAGCAGGACCTTATATTCAAGGCTTAGTTTTGAGTTCGCGTTTAGGAACCAGTGAAGTTGATGGACTTTAAGTTTCAGTTGAGTTTTTTTGGTTTCGATATGACTTCTCTAGGTGAGTCGGCGGTCCAGGTGGATTCCAAGTTATGTTACATGATCAGATTGAAAAAAGGGATATTGTTTAGTTTCAATGTCGGACAAGTGCTCAAATTCAGTGTGACGTTACCTGTGTGCATTTAGCCTCATTGACTTTTATTCTCCAGTCAGAGAGCCAAGATTCGACTCGTCTGAGATGTACACATAGATTCATAAATGCAATATCCTGCTTTTTATGGGCGGCCAATATAGCGGTATCGTCGGCAAAAGTGGATGTCAGCACGTTTGGGCTGGCAGGGATATCTGCGTTAAACAGAAGGTAAAGGATAGGCCCAGGACGCTTCCCTGGGGCACACCTGCTAGTATTACGCGGTCATCGGTGACGTGTTGCCCACATTTGACTCTGAATCTGCGGTATGTTATTTGACACGAAGAACGGTTTTATTTTCGATAAAAGAACTTTTCCAAGCAAACTGATCGGCCTGTATGAGGAAGGTATTGATTTGTCCTTTCCTGGCTTTAAAATCATTTGAATCAGATAAATTTTCCACACTTTAGGAATGTAACCATGTCTCAAAATAGAGTTAAATAATTTTGCCAGGAACCTCACAGCAATATAGGGAAGTTCCAAGATCATTTTAGGCGTGATAAGATCATATCCAGGAGCTTTACCTGGATTCACGGTTTCTTTAATGACATTCAGAACTTCATTTGCGTTAGTAAACAATGGAATTACGGCAGACATTTTATCATCAGGGGGAAGGAGGTCGCTACGTGCAGGATTTGGGCGAAATACCTGGGACAGATGGTTTGCAAAAACATTGACTTTTTCCTCTTCTGATGTTGCCCACTCGCCATTTGCGTCGCGTATTGGAAATTGCGTTTCGGTGGGCATAATAGTATTTCTTAATGTTTTCCATAATGAGTATTTGGTTGAAGCTGTCGGAGTTAAACTTGCAATGAAACTAGCATGCTGTCTACTGTCTTCATTTCTAAGTGCGCTTTGCAACCTTTTAGTAGCTTCAGTCAGTCTTAGTCCGGCCGCTGGTGACCTATTTCGCTGCCATTCGCGACGTAACCTCCTTTTTTCACTTACAAGGTGCTCTGTTTCCCGGTTAGTGTAAGTATTTAAACTATTTGTCGCTTTTATTTGTCTGTGTGTAGCGTGAATGGCCTCCTGTTCCAGGATCACGTTCAAGTTGGATACGTTGTTATAGATCTCTTCCGCGTTAGAAATTAGATGATTCGAGTCTAAATGACTGATAATGTACTTCCTGTATTTTAACCAGTTAGTTGTATATGAAGTAAGCCTTAGTGGGTCGTCTACAAGTGCTGCCTTCTCGTGAAGAAGAATTATAACTGGCGAGTGGTCTGACGATAAGTCAGGGCAGGTACTAGCAGATAATTTAGATTTACTAACTCCTCTTATTATACGGAAGTCTATCAAGTCAGGTTTTTTTTTAATATCAGAAGGTCAATATGTAAGTTGACTGGGAGATATAAAGTCCAATTTATTTTGACGTCGCATTATACATTTATACAGCTTGTCTCCCCTAGGGTTTGCTAAACAGGATCCCCAGTGCGTATGTTTGGCTTTGTAGTCACCAGCAGCAATAAAGTTGCATCCGTGACCATTGAAAAAGTTCAGAAGTATATCTTCTGATATCGCGAACCACGGGGGAAAATATATTGCTGAAATGGTAAGAAAACTACCTAGAATCTGGATACGAACTGTTGTCGCTTGAAGGTAGTTATGTGAGACTCCTTCAGCGACTTCATGTTTCATTCGTTTTCGTATTAGGATACCAGTGCCCCCATGAGCCTTACCGTCGGGGTGGTGAGTACCATAAAATCTAAAGTTAGGTATCTGAAAATTGTATTTGTCTGTAAGATGCGTTTCCGATAGTAGCATTATACTAATATTCTGCCGATCTAGGTACTTTGTCAGTTCGTGTCTATGTTGGTTCACACCGTTTGCGTTCCATGTACATATCTTAAGAGGGCCTATTTTTTGGTAAGTAGAATTGGAATTAACTGATTCTTGTTACGCATGGTTGTGGGTCTCTCAGATAATAACTTTGTTGAAATTTAGCATACATATCGTAGAGAACAGCATATCAGCTATCATCAAACTTTAAATTTAAATCGTCATAGGGTAGATTTTTGAATTTAAGTATACTTTCGTATTTGTAAGATTACAGTGAATAAATTTTTTATTATTTTCAAATGCAATCAGAATTAAACGAGGCCTTTCTCTATTAGCCGGTAATTTAACATTCCAATTACACTTTGTTGCGCCTGCAAAGGTTGGATTAAAATGACAATTCCAGCTCCTAACTGCTAGAGGTAAAGATGTTCCATCCCTTATTATTTTCATCATTTTTAGTTTTGTGGAATCGGATAGATGAATGTGAGGGATTCTCCATGTTAAATTTCTTATAGTTTATTTTAGATTTTCATTTTTACCAGTTGAATAACAAGCATTGGCATCACTTCAGCTTCGTAGTATAATAAGAGGTTCATCAGTGACATCAAGTAGTTCAGACATTATTTTTTTTTAATGTAGGTTTAAAGATTTCACAATTTTTGGTTTTCTTTTGTTAACTGTGGTCTTTCAGATTTGACTGCTTCAATGGGAATGTTTAAGTCTTTCTTTTTATTAGTATATATATAATAAATAATCATTTTGATATTGAAGATGAAGTCGAAGTGTAATTTCTTCTCCGCGAAAATTAATTAATCGTGATTCTTAATCAACAATCCAAACTTTTAGAGTACTTATTTCTTTGACGTTTCTTGGCAAATAAATGAGATTTCTAGGTGTTTCGTCCAATTTATATCCTGGAGAAACGTTAATTGCGAATTGGTGAATGGTGTGTACCGTTAAATTGTTCATATAAGCTCCAGTTTTTATATAATACTGTATTTGTATGGCATTTAACTTTAAAATGTTGACGGGAAAATAAGAAATATGTCTTGTATTCGATATAAGTATTCTTTCACCAAATCCAAACAGAGTTCCTATAAAACGATCATTATTAAAATTTATTGCGTCATGTGAGCAAAATATTTCAATTTGAATGTATTTTTATTTGCTTTTATCTTTTATCTCGTACAACCTATCGGTAATTCAATTACCATATCACCAATATGAAATAAATTATTATCGTAATCAATGTTTGGAATTGTATTGTATGAATGAATTAATTATTTAAAATTACAGTATTTCATTTTTGTTTATCCATGAATTATGATGATTCGAGAAGCCCAACCATTGAACATATACTCTATCACCATTTGATTTCAACACTTTTCTACAAGATATGTGTTCGGAAAACGAGTACGTAGAAGCTCCTTCTTGTAGAATCCACCTTTGATTGGGTTGCCTTGATAATCTTCTAGAAGACGTTACTGGGTTTGTGTTTTGAATAGCTCTTATTTCAAATATTTCTGTTGTCCAATTGGGTGTATATCCTTTTCAAAAATGTGTTTAAATTTACTTATACGGACATAATTTCCCACATGAAGTTTGGAAGGCATGTATATTATTAGGCGATTATATACGGTATTCAGCAACTTATTTTTGTTCGAAACACTCACATCGCTTGGAGTCATTTTGATTGTTCTGTGCACTTTGCTGTTTTAAGAATTTAGTTTCAACGGTAGTTGCCGTTGAAACTAAATTCTTACCACATCATACCCTTTAACGTTCTGTTAAAACGTTCAACAATTGAAGCCTTTATTACGCTGTATGTTGAGTAATGATTGATTGAATGTGTTTCCATAAGTTGTTCCAATTGTTTATTAAAAAATTCTTTCCCATCATCTATCAGTAAATTGTTGGGTATACGCCCTAAGTTTAATATTCTTTGAAATTTTTTTTGTTTTAAAGGCTTTATTTGAATTATTGAATCTGCTACAAAGGAGCCTAACAATAAGTATATGAATCTTAAGTATAATTCAATAATGAATACAAGTATGGATTTCTTGTTATGTGAATCTCTGCTAATTGGCAGGAATTTAAAATAATTTGGTCAAAATAGTATATAACTGGTATGGATCACATGTCTGAGAATTTTAAACCTGGTTTGGCTTAAACCTCGTGATAAAGGGCCAGAGGACCTTTACAGTCATTTACAGAGTGTTCGCGATATTATGTAGAGTGAAGAACTCTAGTTATGTATGTATAACGGTTAACTCTAGAATAGCAGAGTGGATGACGTAATTTAGGTATTGTAAGTTTTTCGTGTTGACTGTTTTAAGGATCACGTATGAGAGCATTTTAGACACGTGACGTAGAATAAAGGATTCTACAAGTCTTTTTTGAGTGTTCGTCCGCGATTGATATTGACTGTTTTAAAGATCACGTATAAGAGCATTCAAGCCACGTGACGTAGAAAAAAGAATTCTACACAGTCTTTCGGGTGCGTGTGTTCGCGATTACTGTTACGGATGAAGAACAAGTGTAGATTAGAAAACACGGCGTTCGTTTCTCCGAAGTCATAAAGAGCTTGGACTGCACAATAAAGTCTAGCAAGTATGAGGGGTTTTAGACGATGCAATTGGTTGCGTGCAATTTTTTGTATTCTTTATAGTTTATAGTTAGTTAGTTTATAGTTGCTTTTTAAAAACATCAGCATTTATACGGTGCAAATTTGCATGCAATACGCTTGAAATTTTTTGACGTTTATTCGCTGAATCTTCTTTAATTGGTAATTCGTAACAGTAAAGTACATAGTGAAAAAAATTGTTTAAGCAATTGCAAATATTTGATTCCGACTTTCTTATGGCGCAATGATTTTTCAAAAATTCCATTTGATCAAAACACCACAGCTTGGGCTCATACACGTCCTCTACACCAACACCACTTCTTTTGCTGCTACCAACTTCTCGCGATTCCTTTAGATATTGCGTTCTCAAACTATGAATTTTTTTCTTAACAGCTTCAACACTGACATCCATATTTATTTCATTCAATTCTTCAGATATTTTAAACAAAGAATTTGACCGCTTAACCCGGTCCAAACAAGCAGGATCTCTCACATTGTAAAGATTTTCGTGTTCTTGGTATTTTAGAAGTAAAAGCTCCACTAGTTCTTTATTCCACTTTTTTTATTTTTCCTTTTTGCAAATATTTTGACAACACCACAACACGTATGTTTTCATATTTTTAAAACTCCTCAACACGTTGAAAGCAGAATACAAATAAAGCAAATGAACAAGAGTACAAACGACAGTGAAGAGAAATGTCAAAAAATTGCAAGAGGAACGGAAAACGTGAAATTTTTTTTACCCCCTTTGCTTCTCTACACTGTTTGCCTACAAACAAGAGTTGCATGCAATTATTGTACGAAGAAATTGGATCGTGTAAAAGGCCTCTATGTTATCATGACGTTCGAGCTTCTCTTTGTGCTTTAAATTGATTTTTTGAATTGCCTCTTTAACGAGAGGTATTTTTAAGTCTCGGTGGATGTTTTCGTTCCTCATATAACAAGGGGCACCGGTTATGAGCTGCAATGTCTTCGATTGGATTCTTTGGATTTTGTCGAGATTGCTCGAGCTTGCACCGTATGACCAGATAGGTTTGATTGCAGGACGTTTGATAGCAGGACCTTATATTCAAGGCTTAGTTTTGAGTTCGCGTTTAGGAACCAGTGAAGTTGATGGACCTTAAGTTTCAGTTGAGTTTTTTTGGTTTCGATGTGACTTCTCTAGGTGAGTCGGCGGTCCAGGTGGATTCCAAGTTATGTTACATGATCGGATTGAAAAAAGGGATATTGTTTAGTTTCAATGTCGGACAAGTGCTCAAATTCAGTGTGACGTTACCTGTATGCATTTAGCCTCATTGACTTTTATTCTCCAGTCAGAGAGCCAAGATTCGACTCGTCTGAGATGTACACATAGATTCATAAATGCAATATCCTGCTTTTTATGAGCGGCCATTATAGCGGTATCGTCGGCAAAAGTGGATGTCAGCACGTTTGGGCTGGCAGGGATATCTGCGTTAAACAGAAGGTAAAGGATAGGCCCAGGACGCTTCCCTGGGGCACACCTGCTAGTATTACGCGGTCATCGGTGACGTGTTGCCCACATTTGACTCTGAATCTGCGGTATGTTATTTGACACGAGGAACGGTTTTATTTTCGATAAAAGAACTTTTCCAAATAGTTTGGATAAGCAGGGAAGCAAACTGATCGGCCTGTATGAGGAAGGTATTGATTTGTCCTTTCCTGGCTTTAAAATCATTTGAATCAGATAAATTTTCCACACTTTAGGAATGTAACCATGTCTCAAAATAGAGTTAAATAATTTTGCCAGGAACCTCACAGCAATATAGGGAAGTTCCAAGATCATTTTAGGCGTGATAAGATCATATCCAGGAGCTTTACCTGGATTCACGGTTTCTTTAATGACATTCAGAACTTCATTTGCGTTAGTAAACAATGGAATTACGGCAGACATTTTATCATCAGGAGGTCGCTACGTGCAGGATTTGGGCGAAATACCTGGGACAGATGGTTTGCAATAACATTGGCTTTTTCCTCTTCTGATATTGCCCACTCGCCATTTGCGTCGCGTATTGGAAATTGCGTTTCAGTGGGCATAATAGTATTTCTTAATGTTTTCCATAATGAGTATTTGGTTGAAGCTGTCGGAGTCAAACTTGCAATGAAACTAGCATGCTGTCTACTGTCTTCATTTCTAAGTGCGCTTTGCAACCTTTTAGTAGCTTCAGTCAGTCTTAGTCGGGCCGCTGGTGACCTATTTCGCTGCCATTCGCGACGTAACCTCCTTTTTTAACTTACAAGGTGCTCTGTTTCCCGGTTAGTGTAAGTATTTAAACTATTTGTCGCTTTTATTTGTCTGTGTGTAGCGTGAATGGCCGCCTGTTCCAGGATCACGTTCAAGTTGGATACGTTGTTATCGATCTCCTCCGCGTTAGAAATTAGATGATTCGAGTCTAAATGACTGATAATGTACTTCCTGTATTTTAACCAGTTAGTTGTATATGAAGTAAGCCTTAGTGGGTCGTCTACAAGTGTTGTCTTCTCGTGAAGAAGAATTATAACTGGCGAGTGGTCTGACGATAAGTCAGGGCAGGTACTAGCAGAAAATTTAGATTTACTAACTCCTCTTATTATACGGAAGTCTATCAAGTCAGGTTTTTTTTTAATATCAGAAGGCTAATATGTAAGTTGACTGGGAGATATAAAGTCCAATTTATTTTGACGTCGCATTATACATTTATACAGCTTGTCTCCCCTAGGGTTTGCTAAACAGGATCCCCAGTGCGTATGTTTGGCTTTGTAGTCACCAGCAGCAATAAAGTTGCATCCGTGACCATTGAAAAAGTTCAGAAGTATATCTTCTGATATCGCGAACCACGGGGGAAAATATATTGCTGAAATGGTAAGAAAACTACCTAGAATCTGGATACGAATTGTTGTCGCTTGAAGGTAGTTATATGAGACTCCTTCAGCGACTTCATGTTTCATTCGTTTTCGTTTTAGGATACCGGTGCCCCCATGAGCCTTACCGTCGGGGTGGTGAGTACCATAAAATCTAAAATTAGGTATCTGAAAATTGTATTTGTCTGTAAGATGCGTTTCCGATAGTAGCAATATACTAATATTCTGCCGATCTAGGTAATTTGTCAGTTCGTGTCTATGTTGGTTCACACCGTTTGCGTTCCATGTACATATCTTAAGAGGGCCTATTTTTTGGTAAGTAGAATTGGAATTAACTGATTCTTGTTACGCATGAATTCTTGCATCATTGATTGCATAGTTGACATGAACATGTTTATACTCTGTACCAGTTGTTGAATCACTGATTCAGAGTTACCAAGTTGTTGCACTGGGGCGTTTCTGTCGCTAGAGTAAACTGGAGTCTGTTGGATGTCGATTATAGGGTTCGGCGCGTTTCGGTTAGATATGAGTTTACGCTTCTCTTCTAGTTTATGCTTAAGTTCTTTGTAAACACTACAACCTCTGTAGTTTGCGGTACGTTGTTCCCCGCAATTACTGCACTTTTTCTGTTCCTGCGATTTTACTTTGCAGACGGATGATTGGTGTAGATCACCACATACAACACAAACGGTTGGCAAAGTGCAGTACGTTTTTGTGTGTCCATACTCTTTACAATTTTGGCATTGAACGGGATGATTTATTTTGTGGGGATCTTCGACCGTAAAATATTGAAGTTTATATATAGTATGAACTTAATTTTCTTTAGTTTCCGCGAGTCAGGTTGAAGTTCGACCTTGAACATTGGTTGGGGAACCTTTTTATTGTTAAGATCGTTTACCACGGAGTGGACGTTAAAATTTTCTTTTTCCAGTGCTCGTTTTACTTCATCTGGTCATACAAATGATACAATGCCTTTTAAGATAACCGCTATACGCTTACTACTCTTTAACCGATACGTGTAAAAAATTTTATTTCTATCGTTAAAATAACTAGAAATAGCGCAAAAGCCGTTTTCGGTGTATGCCTGAATTTTTGTCTCGTTCTTTATTGGCACTATGTGAAAGCCACCACTACCAACAAGTTGGGCAATGATATTTACTAGCTCATTTGAGCTACTCTCATGTAGGTATATTTGGGGCGGACTTGGAGTTGCGGCATTTGCCTAGGTAGAAGATTGAGGTTCTTCTTCGCTCAGCAGTGCAAACCGGTTCTTACCCGTGACGGACGTTGGCATTTAACTTTAAAATGTTGACGGGAATATAAGAAATATGTCTTGTATTCGATATAAGCATTCTTTCACCAAATCCAAACAGAGTTCCTATAAAACGATCATTATTAAAATTTATTGCGTCATGTGAGCAAAATATTTCAATTTGCAATGTATTTTTATTTGCTTTTATCTCTATTGTTTTGTTTTCGTTTTTTATATGCTATCTTTATAGTTTTCACTCTGTCCTCGTACAACCTATCGGTAATTCAATTACCATATCACCAATATGAAATAAATTATTATCGTAATCAATGTTTGGAATTGTATTGTATGAATGAATTAATTATTTAAAATTACAGTATTTCATTTTTGTTTATCTATGTATTATGATGATTCGATAAGCCCAACCATTGAACATATACTCTATCACTATTTGATTTCAACACTTTTCTACAAGATATGTGTTCGGAAAACGAGTACGTAGAAGCTCTTTCTTGTAGAATCCACCTATGATTGGGTTGCCTTGATAATCTTCTAGAAGACGTTACTGGGTTTGTGTTTTGGATAGCTCTTATTTCAAATATTTCTGTTGGCCAATTGGGTGTATATCCTTTTCAAAAATGTGTTTAAATTTACTTATACGGACATAATTTCCCACATGAAGTTTGGAAGGTATGTATATTATTAGGCGATTATATACGGTATTCAGCAACTTATTTTCGTTCGAAACACTCACATCGCTTGGAGTCATTTTGATTGTTCTGTGCACTTTGCTGTTTTAAGTTTCCACCAACATTTTATAGTTATTATACCAACGGTTGTTGCCGTTGAAACTAAATTCTTACCACATCATACCCTTTAACGTTCTGTTAAAACGTTCAACAATTGAAGCCTTTATTACGCTGTATGTTGAGTAGTGATTGATTGAATGTGTTTCCATAAGTTGTTCAAATTGTTTATTAAAAAATTCTTTCCATCATCTGTCTGTAAATTGTTGGGTATACGCCCTAAGTTTAATATTCTTTGAATTTTTTTTGTTTTAAAGGCTTTATTTGAATTATTGAATCTGCTCCAAAGGAGCCTAACAATAAGTATACGAATCTTAAGTATAATTCAATAATGAATACAAGTATGGATTTCTTGTTATGTGAATCTCTGCTAATTGGCAGGAATTTAACCCTTTTGCGGACACACGAAATTATGAAAATGTTAGCAGAATGACACATGCATTTATTTGACTTCTAAAACAGATAATTGAAATCGGATTTCAGTTTTGGGTTTGTGGTTTATTGAATATTAAATTTTTACTAAAAACAAAAAAATTATAATATGTCGACATACACCGACGTGTCCAATTTAGGGATTTTGATTTGTTATAGGGACACGTCGGATATGCTCGACGTCGGACAGAGCCGACATGTCCTATTTCATGCAATATGATATTATCGTGGGACACGTCGTCATTATCTGACAATAAAAGTATATTTTTCTTTTTGTGTAGTTAGGCTAGAATACAACAATTAATATGTAAGAATATTCAGTTTCATAGTATAAATGTTCATTTATTTTAAGAAATTAAAAAAATTCGATTTCACAGTCAATTCATTTGGTTTTTGTGTACATATATAAAATTAAAGCAGGTTATTTATCTTCAAATACTTATAATCTAAAAACTAATATATAAGAATAGAAAAAAAGAAAACCTAAAAAACTTATTCTAGATTTGACGATTGTTGTTGGTGCCAATAAGTAAAACAATTTCCAACACATAGTCCAGGTTTAACTTCCCAGCCAGCACATCGAAAACTTGTTTCCTTACGAACGCCGCCATTCTTAGAACATTGACGACATCGAATATATAGTTTTTTTGTACCCTTACGGGGTATGTTCTCCAAAAAATGATCAATTTGAATTGGAACTGTCAATTTACGTTTGCGACTAGGTTTTTCTGGATGAAATTTTGATTTCGGCAAATCTATCATAGCATATATCAATTCTTCTCTAAAAGTTAAAAAATCCATTTTTGATTTTGCCGGAAATCTTTTTTTGTACAACAAAAATGAATTGTGTACTGCCAAATCTAGCATGCGGAATATAACCTTTTTATACCACCGAATCGTCTTACGAGGACTTGAATAATAAGAAGTCATTTGATCAGTGCGATCTACTCCACCCATAAATTCATTATATCTCACAATTTCAAGTGGTTTTGACTTTTCTACCCCAAATCGGTTCTTTGTTATAACCATCTGTGGACTGTAGCTGGTGGTAATACATAGGACATCTCTTTTGTCGTACCATTTTGATACAAACACCTTTCCTTGTCTTTTCCAAATATACTGACCTATTTTTAATTTCTTTTTTGTCACTTCAATTGGATTACCTTTTCGATTACTTCTTAACGTTGCAGTAGTGTGAGTTTTGAGCAGCAATAAATCATTAGATAAATTTATACTATTATAATAGTTATCCAAAAATAGGTGATGACCCTTCCCAAAGTATGGAGTAACAAGTCGATTAACAATTGCGTCGATTTTTGAACCTTTCGCTGGATCTGGTTGTTTACCTTTATAAATTTCAATATTTAAAACATAGCTGGATGAGTCGCATAGTTCAAAGAATTTTATTCCAAATCGTGCCCTTTTCGATTTAATGTATTGACGGAAAACGAGTCTACCTTTAGGAGTAACAACGATTCATCTAGCACAATTTGCTCAGAGGGGCAGAAAGCAGCTTGAAAACTCTGATTTATCAATTTTACGAAATTAGATATTTTTGCCATATGTGACTCGCTTCGCACATGATTAGCAGTAGGACATCTCAAGATTTGTTCGAACCTTCTGCCGGACATTGTCGCAGAGAAAATAACTGACGAATCTTTGGAACTTTAATTTGCCCTTGAAGTAGACACAATCCTAAAAATTTTAACATTTCAGGACGATGAACGGGTGAAAATTTCATCATCCTTTTGAATCTGCTACCTCTCTGCTGGTTACTTAATTGAAGTCCGTATTCATTCGTACAGCGAATAAGTAGGTCCATGATGTTGTTATTAAAAATTTGATTGAAGACATCAATTGGAAACGATGTATAACTTATTTCGATTTTTATACCAGACGAAGTAGAATCGAAACCGCTAACCGTTTCATGCCAATCCTTGTCATTTTCATCCGCTTCTACATCGTCCGTTTCGGAGTCAATATTTTCATTGGCTTCTCCATCGCTGTCAATGCATACACTTTCCCCATCACTATCAACGTCGTCTTCACTTGATGATAAATTTTCCATGGTGTAGTTCGAATCGTCATCGCCGTCAGTTTGATACGGGTCCTCTTCTGACGAATCGTCGGTACAGCACGCATCAAACAATTGTTGTAAATGTTCTTGTCGCTTTTCGTGATCCATTTCTATAAGTCAAAGCAAAAATAACAAAGGGAAAAAGAAAGTAAAAATAAATAAAACTTACCAAAAATATCACGGCCTTACCAAAAATATTACGTCCTCACGCAGTGACACTTTTTTTGCAACTGAGCAAAAATACATACAACTACGTCGGCTATAGCCGACGTGATGTTTTTCTCCCACTCACGAAAATTTCCGTTAAAGTTAAACAAACAAAATCAAAGAAAATCGAATTGGGGCACTAACTTAAATCTGATTGCTTCTGCAGTGGCACACAATATGCTACTACATATAAAACCAATGCGGTTGACGTCGTCTATGTCCGACGTGTTTATATACCATATTTTTTCTATGTCGGCATATACCGACGTGTCCAATTTAAACCATTCGTAGTGTCGGCTTATGCCGACGTGTCCGCGAAAGGGTTAAATTAATTTGGTCAAAATAGTATATAACTGGAATTTTAAACCTGGTTTGGCTTAAACCTCGTGATAAAGGGCCAGAGAACCTTTACAGTCATTTACAGAGTGTTCGCGATATTATGTAGAGTGAAGAACTCTAGTTATGTATGTATAACGGTTAACTCTAGAAAAGCAGAGTGGATGACGTAATTTAGGTATTGTAGGTTTTTCGTGTTGACTGTTTTAAGGATCACGTATGAGAGCATTTTAGCCACGTGACGTAGAATAAAGGATTCTACAAGTCTTTTTTGAGTGTTCGTCCGCGATTGATATTGACTGTTTTAAAGATCACGTATAAGAGCATTTAAGCCACGTGACATAGAAAAAAAATTCTACACAGTCTTTCGGGCGCGTGTGATCGCGATTACTGTTACGGATGAAGAACAAGTGTAGATTAGAAAACACGGCGTTCGTTTCTCCGAAGTCATAAAGAGCTTGGACTGCACAAAAAAGTCTAGCAAGTATGAGGGTTTTAGACGATGCAATTGGTTGCGTGCAATTTTTTGTATTCTCTTTTAAAGTTGCTTCTTAAAAACATCAGCATTTACTAGCTCATTTGCCTTGATAATCTTCTAGAAGACGTTACTGGGTTTGTGTTTTGGATAGCTCTTATTTCAAATATTTCTGTTGGCCAATTGGGTGTATATCCTTTTCAAAAATGTGTTTAAATTTACTTATACGGACATAATTTCCCACATGAAGTTTGGAAGGTATGTATATTATTAGGCGATTATATACGGTATTCAGCAACTTATTTTCGTTCGAAACACTCACATCGCTTGGAGTCATTTTGATTGTTCTGTGCACTTTGCTGTTTTAAGTTTCCACCAACATTTTATAGTTATTATACCAACGGTTGTTGCCGTTGAAACTAAATTCTTACCACATCATACCCTTTAACGTTCTGTTAAAACGTTCAACAATTGAAGCCTTTATTACGCTGTATGTTGAGTAGTGATTGATTGAATGTGTTTCCATAAGTTGTTCAAATTGTTTATTAAAAAATTCTTTCCATCATCTGTCTGTAAATTGTTGGGTATACGCCCTAAGTTTAATATTCTTTGAATTTTTTTTGTTTTAAAGGCTTTATTTGAATTATTGAATCTGCTCCAAAGGAGCCTAACAATAAGTATACGAATCTTAAGTATAATTCAATAATGAATACAAGTATGGATTTCTTGTTATGTGAATCTCTGCTAATTGGCAGGAATTTAAATTAATTTGGTCAAAATAGTATATAACTGGAATTTTAAACCTGGTTTGGCTTAAACCTCGTGATAAAGGGCCAGAGAACCTTTACAGTCATTTACAGAGTGTTCGCGATATTATGTAGAGTGAAGAACTCTAGTTATGTATGTATAACGGTTAACTCTAGAAAAGCAGAGTGGATGACGTAATTTAGGTATTGTAGGTTTTTCGTGTTGACTGTTTTAAGGATCACGTATGAGAGCATTTTAGCCACGTGACGTAGAATAAAGGATTCTACAAGTCTTTTTTGAGTGTTCGTCCGCGATTGATATTGACTGTTTTAAAGATCACGTATAAGAGCATTTAAGCCACGTGACATAGAAAAAAAATTCTACACAGTCTTTCGGGCGCGTGTGATCGCGATTACTGTTACGGATAAAGAACAAGTGTAGATTAGAAAACACGGCGTTCGTTTCTCCGAAGTCATAAAGACCTTGGACTGCACAAAAAAGTCTAGCAAGTATGAGGGTTTTAGACGATGCAATTGGTTGCGTGCAATTTTTTGTATTCTCTTTTAAAGTTGCTTCTTAAAAACATCAGCATTTATACGGTGAAAATTTGCATGCAATACGCTTGAAATTTTTTGACTTTTATTCGCTGAATCTTCTTTAATTGGTAATTCGTAACAATAAAATACATAGTGAAAAAATTTGTTTAAGCAATTGCAAATATTTGATTCCGACTTTCTTATGGCGCAATGAGTTTTCAAAAATTCCATTTGATCAAAACACCACAGCTTGGGCTCATACACGTCCTCTACACCAACACCACTTCTTTTGCTGCTACCAACTTCTCGCGATTCCTTTAGATATTGCGTTCTCAAACTATGAATTTTTTTCTTAACAGCTTCAACACTGACATCCTTATTTATTTCTTTCAATTCTTCAGATATTTTAAACAAAGAATTTGACCGCTTTACCCGGTCCAAATAAGCAGGATCTCTCACATTGTAAAGATTTTCGTGTTCTTGGTATTTTAGAAGTAAAAGCTCCACTAGTTCTTTATTCCACTTTTTTTATTTTTCCTTGTTGCAAATATTTTGACAACGCCACAACACGTATGTTTTCATATTTTTAAAACACCTCAACACGTTGAAAGCAGAATACAAATAAAGCAAATGAACAAGAGTACAAACGACAGTGAAGAGAAATGTCAAAAAATTGCAAGAGGAACGGAAAACGTGAAATTTTTTTACCCCCTTTGCTTCTCTACACCGTTTGCCTACAAACAAGAGTTGCATGCAATTATTGCACGAAGAAATTGGATCGTGTAAAAGGCCTCTATGTTATCATGACGTTCGAGCTTCTCTTTGTGCTTTATATTGATTTTTTGAATTGCCTCTTTAACGAGAGGTATTTTTAAGTCTCGGTGGATGTTTTCGTTCCTCATATAACAAGGGGCACCGGTTATGAGCTGCAATGTCTTCGATTGGATTCTTTGGATTTTGTCGAGATTGCTCGAGCTTGCACCGTATGACCAGATAGGTTTGATTGCACTGTTGTATAGCAGGACCTTATATTCAAGGCTTAGTTTTGAGTTCGCGTTTAGGAACCAGTGAAGTTGATGGACCTTAAGTTTCAGTTGAGTTTTTTTGGTTTCGATGTGACTTCTCTAGGTGAGTCGGCGGTCCAGGTGGATTCCAAGTTATGTTACATGATCAGATTGAAAAAAGGGATATTGTTTAGTTTCAATGTCGGACAAGTGCTCAAATTCAGTGTGACGTTACCTGTGTGCATTTAGCCTCATTGACTTTTATTCTCCAGTCAGAGAGCCAAGATTCGACTCGTCTGAGATGTACACATAGATTCATAAATGCAATATCCTGCTTTTTATGAGCGGCCAATATAGCGGTATCGTCGGCAAAAGTGGATGTCAGCACGTTTGGGCTGGCAGGGATATCTGCGTTAAACAGAAGGTAAAGGATAGGCCCAGGACGCTTCCCTGGGGCACACCTGCTAGTATTACGCGGTCATCGGTGACGTGTTGCCCACATTTGACTCTGAATCTGCGGTATGTTATTTGACACGAAGAACTGTTTTATTTTCGATAAAAGAACTTTTCCAAATAGTTTGGATAAGCAGGGAAGCAAACTGATCGTCCTGTATGAGGAGGGTATTGATTTGTCCTTTCCTGGTTTTAAAATCATTTGAATCAGATAAATTTTCCACACTTTAGGAATGTAACCATGTCTCAAAATAGAGTTAAATAATTTTGCCAGGAACCTCACAGCAATATAGGGAAGTTCCAAGATCATTTTAGGCGTGTTAAGATCATATCCAGGAGCTTTACCTGGATTCACGGTTTCTTTAATGACATTCAGAACTTCATTTGCGTTAGTAAACAATGGAATTACGGCAGACATTTTATCATCAGGGGGAAGGAGGTCGCTACGTGCAGGATTTGGGCGAAATACCTATCGCTTGAAGGTAGTTATATGAGACTCCTTCAGCGACTTCATGTTTCATTCGTTTTCGTATTAGGATACCGGTGCCCCCATGAGCCTTACCGTCGGGGTGGTGAGTACCATAAAATCTAAAGTTAGGTATCTGAAAATTGTATTTGTCTGTAAGATGCGTTTCCGATAGTAGCATTATACTAATATTCTGCCGACCTAGGTAATTTGTCAGTTCGTGTCTATGTTGGTTCACACCGTTTGCGTTCCATGTACATATCTTAAGAGGGCCTATTTTTTGGTAAGTAGAATTGGAATTAACTGATTCTTGTTACGCATGAATTCTTGCATCATTGATTGCATAGTTGACATGAACATGTTTATACTCTGTACCAGTTGTTGAATCACTGATTCAGAGTTACCAAGTTGTTGCACTGGGGCGTTTCTGTCGCTAGAGTAAACTGGAGTCTGTTGGATGTCGATTATAGGGTTCGGCGCGTTTCGGTTAGATATGAGTTTACGCTTCTCTTCTAGTTTATGCTTAAGTTCTTTGTAAACACTACAACCTCTGTAGTTTGCTGTACGTTGTTCCCCGCAATTACTGCACTTTTTCTGTTCCTGCGATTTTACTTTGCAGACGGATGATTGGTGTAGATCACCACATACAACACAAACGGTTGGCAAAGTGCAGTATGATTTTGTGTGTCTATACTCTTTACAATTTTGGCATTGAACGGGATGATTTATTTTGTGGGGTTCTTCGACCTAAAATATTGAAGTTCATATATAGTATGAACTTAATTTTCCTTAGTTTCCGCGAGTCAGGTTGAAGTTCGACCTTGAACATTGGTTGGGGAACCTTTTTATTGTTAAGATCGTTTACCACGGAGTGAACGTTAAAATTCTCTTTTTCTAGTGCTCGTTTTACTTCATCTGGTCATACAAATGATTCAATGCCTTTTAAGATAACCGCGATACGCTTACTACTCTTTAACCGGTACGTGTAAAATTTTTTATTTCTACCGTTAAAATAACTAGAAATAGCGCGAAAGCCGTTTTCGGTGTATGCCTGAATTTTTGTCTCGTTAATGTTCCCTTTCTTCATTTTCACTATGTGAAAGCCACCACTACCAACAAGTTGGGCAATGATATTTACTAGCTCATTTGAGCTACTCTCATGTAGGTATATTTGGGGCGGACTTGGAGTTGCGGCATTTGCCTAGGTAGAAGATTGAGGTTCTTCTTCGCTCAGCAGTGCAAACCGGTTCTTACCCGTGACGGACGTTGGTGGTCCTTCACTGTTCACAATTTTGCAACTTTTTTGTTAGTGTTACCTTTGGCAGGGCTGGATTTACGCTTTATAGTTATGTAGCGATCCATGCCTATCTGTACCGCTTTTAATGGTTTGTCGTTGTTTTCCTGTGTTCTTTCTATGTTCGCTGTGTTTCCACCTTCTTTGTTATTATTAGAAAGAGTGTCTGCGTTGTTCTAACTCTTGAGTGAGACGATGGCTCATCAAGCTGTGCGTTTGTTTAGCTGTGTGTGTGTGTGCCTTTTTTATTTTGGTTGTTTTGTTTCACTGATTCTTACACAACTGGATTTGTTGTTTAACTCAAAATTTTATTTTGTCAAAAAACTGCCTGAATTCCTTACAAGTTAATACTTATAATGAACTCAAACAATTTTAGATAATTATTTTACAGGCAATTAATTTTATTTTTGCACTTTCCAAGCTTATATTATTGTATTAGAATTAATTTCCGAGAGGAGTTCTTTTAACGACCGTTCTCTTCGCGAGCGGAGAGCTAATTCTTTAAAATGCAGCAGTAACATCAGTGGCATTTTTTTATATAGTTGCTTCAACCCAAGCAAATTTTAAAAAAAGTGTCAATAACAGTTAACATATATATCCTCTATTTAGCTTTGAGTAATTTCCCATTTCAACCATGTCAGCTTGCCATAAGTCACCAATTCCCTTCGTTTACTATTGATCTTCTATCCATTTTTGATGATGCAAAAAATAAATAAATTCTTAATCGTTGGATGGTGGGATGTTTATCGTTATAAAATCTTTAAGATTCTTATTCAAGTTTGCTATTTCTTCTCTGACATTATTTATTTTCTTATTAAATTCACTCCTTAATATTTCTTGTGAATCGATGATACGAGTATGTGCTTGTAAGTAAGCTTTGTTGACTGCATCTGTTTCTGCTGACGGCGGTGCCAATTTTTTTATTTTGTATATCGATGCTATTATTTCAATCCATAGTAATTCCAAATACTTCCGTAACATTGATCCTTAATATAAAATTAATATTAATAGAAAAGTGACCGAGCTTGTCGACGCACATGTTGCGATTAATAGATTTTTCTGTAATATCAGTAAATTATATCAGCTTCCCTCAGTTCCTCAATTATGGATACTATTTCATTATTATGATTCGTATTACCAGCGCTCTGTGAAGCCAACAAAAGTTTTAGACGTTCCACTAACTCGTTAGGGTCTTCCCAGTATATGTATATAGTTGGGCTTCTCATGATTAACAGTTATTTACCTTTAGCTTCAAAGAGTGTTCTTATAATTTTTTATACTTATAGCTTTTGTTTCCTTTAATTTGCTCGTTTGCGTCATAATTTCTTTTATTTGCGTTAGTATTCATCAGAATTCCTTTATAGATATCAAGTTCGGATTTGTCATATTTCTTAGCGGTTTTATAAAAAATAAGCTCAAAAAACCTGGTGTACTAGCCCACGAATTATTTCTGATAATAATTTTGTCTTCGTTTAATCGAAGGTTGTTATTGGCGAATTTCCAGTAACCTTTCTCATCTTTATGTAGACCATATGTTGTATCAAGTTTTTTTTCGTTATGAAGAAATAATAATTCGATAACATCCGATTCATTTTCATCTGATTGAGAAAATAAATCTTCTCATTTGTTTCATCTTCACAACTGCAATGATCCTACTTAATTGTTTTTACAATAGCGGTTTCAACATTGTCATCCTTTAATTTCTTTATCGGATTGCTGCTGTCGTTAGAAATTAGATGATTCGAATCCAAATGACTGATAATGTACTTCCTGTATTTTAACCAGTTAGTTGTATATGAAGTAAGCCTTAGTGGGTCGTCTACAAGTGTTGTCTTCTCGTGAAGAAGAATTATAACTGGCGAGTGGTCTGACGATAAGTCAGGGCAGGTACTAGCAGATAATTTAGATTTACTAACTCCTCTTATTATACCGAAGTCTATCAAGTCAGGCTTTTTCTTAATATCAGAAGGCCAATATGTAAGTTGACTGGGAGATGTAAAGTCCATTTTATTTTGACGTCGCATTATACATTTATACAGCTGGTTTCCCCTAGGGTTTGCTAAACGGGATCCCCAGTGCGTATGTTTGGCATTGTAGTCACCAGCAGCAACAAAGTTGCATCCGAGACCATTGAAAAATTCAGAAGTATATCTTCTGATATCGCGAACCACGGGAAGAAATATATTGCTGAAATTGTAAGAAAACTACCTAGAATCTGGATACGAATTGTTGGCGCTTGAAGGTAGTTATGTGAGACTCATTCAGCGACTTCATGTTTCGTTCGTATTAGGATACCAGTGCCCCCATGAGCCTTACCGTCGGGGTGGTGAGTACCATAAAATCTAAAGTTAGGTATCTGAAAATTGTATTTGTCCGTTTCCGATAGAAGCATTATACCAATATTCTGCCGATCTAGGTACTCTGTCAGTTCGTGTCTATGTTGGTTCACACCGTTTGCGTTCCATGTACATATCTTAAGAGGGCCTATTTTTTGGTAAGTAGAATTGGAATTAACTGATTCTTGTTACGCATGAATTCTTGCATCATTGATTGCATAGTTGACATGAACATGTTTATACTCTGTACCAGTTGTTGAATCACTGATTCAGAGTTACCAAGTTATTGCACTGGGGCGTTTCTGTCGCTAGAGTAAACTGGAGTCTGTTGGATGTCGATTATAGGGTTCGGCGCGTTTCGGTTAGATATGAGTTTACGCTTCTCTTCTAGTTTATGCTTAAGTTCTTTGTAAACACTACAACCTCTGTAGTTTGCGGTACGTTGTTCCCCGCAATTACTGCACTTTTTCTGTTTCTGCGATTTTACTTTGCAGACGGATGATTGGTGTAGATCACCACACACAACACAAACGGTTGGCAAAGTGCAGTATGATTTTGTGTGTCCATACTCTTTACAATTTTGGCATTGAACGGGACGATTTCTTTTGCGTGGTTCTTCGACCGTAATTCTTCTATATAACAAATATTGAAGTTTGTATATAGTATGAACTTAATTTTTCTTTAGTTTCCGCGAGTCAGGTTGAAGTTCGACCTTGAACATTGGTTGGGGAACCTTTTGTAAAGATCGTTTACCACGGAGTGAACGTTAAAATTATCTTTTTCCAGTGCTCGTTTTACTTCATCTGGTCCTACAAATGATTCAATGCCTTTTAAGATAACCGCGATACGCTTACTACTCTTTAACCGATACGTGTAAAATTTTTCGTTAAAATAACTAGAAATACCGCAAAAGCTGTTTTCGGTGTATGCCTGAATTTTTGTCTCTTAATGTTCCCTTTCTTTATTGGCACTATATGAAAGCCACCACTACCAACAAGTTGGGCAATGATATTTACTAGCTCATTTGAGCTACTCTCATGTAGGTATATTGGGGCGGACTTGGAGTTGCGGCATTTGCCTAGGTAGAAGATTGAGGTTCTTCTTCGCTCAGCAGTGCAAACCGGTTCTTACCCGTGACGGACGTTGGTGGTCCTTCACTGTTCACAATTTTGCAACTTTTTTGTTAGTGTTACCTTTGGCAGGGCTGGATTTACGCTTTATAGTTATGTAGCGATCCATGCCTATCTGTACCGCTTTTAATGGTTGCCGTTGTTTTCCTGTGTTCTTTCTATGTTCGCTGTGCTTCCACCTTCTTTGTTATTATTAGAAAGAGTGTCTGCGTTGTTCTAACCATGTCAGCTTGCCATAAGTCATCAAATCCCTTCATTTATACTCTTCGTCGCTGAAAATGTTTTCTTGCTTGGACATGCAGTTCGTTTACTATTGATCTTCTATCCATTTTTGATGATGCAAAAAATAAATAAATTCTTAATCGTTGGAGGGTGGGATGTATATCGTTATAAAATCTTTAAGATTCTTATTCAAGTTTGGTATTTCTTATCTGACATTATTTATTTTCTTATTAAATTCACTTCTTAATATTTCTTGTGAATCGATGATACGAGTATGTGTTTGTAAGTAAGCTTTGTTGACTGCATCTGTTTCTGCTGACGGCGGTGTCAATTTTTTTATTTTGTATATCGATGCTATTATTTCAATCCATAGTAATTCCAAATACTTCCGTTACATTGATCTTTAATATAAAAGTAATATTAATAGAAAAGTGACCGAGCTTGTCGACGCTCTTGTTGCGATTAATAGATTTTTTGGTAATATCAGTAAATTATATCAGCTTCCCTCAGTTCCTCAATTATGGATACTATTTCATTATTATGATTCCTTATTACCAGCGCTCTGTGAAGCCAACAAAAGTTTTAGACGTTCCACTTACTCGTTGGGGTATATAGTTGGGCTTTTCATGATTAACAGTTATTTACCTTTAGCTTCAAAGAGTAGCTTCAAAGAGTGTTCTTATAATTTTTTATACTTATAGCTTTTGTTTCCTTTAATTTGCTCGTTTGCGTCATAATTTATTTTATGTGCGTTAGTATTCATCAGAATTCCTTTATAGATATCAAGTTCGGATTTGTCATATTTCTTAGGGGTTTTATAAATAATAAGCTCAAAAAACCTGATGTATTAGCCCACGAATTATTTCCAATAATAATTTTGTCTTCGTTTAATCGAAGGTTGTTATTGGCTAATTTCCAGTAACCTTTCTCATCTTTATGTAGACCATATGTTGTATCAAGTTTTTTTTCGTTATGAAGAAATAATAATTCGATAACATCCGATTCATTTTCATCTGATTGAGAAACAATATCTTCTCATTCGTTTCATCTTCAGAACTCCAATGATCCTTCTTAATTGTTTTTACAATAGCGGTTTCAACATTGTCATCCTTTCTTTCGGATTGCTGCTGTCGAATTTTAAGCTCTGTTGGGTTGTAGCTGCAGGTCTTTTAATGTTAGCTAATTTTAATATTTTATTTAATGGTTCGATCACTAGAAAAAAAGTTTTTAGATAATCTCTCACTTCCGGTTCCCCTAATTTTATGATATTAAATTTCTGTTTTAAGATTTTTCTCGACTTAATTAATTCCTTTAGAAGGGTTTCCTCAATGCTCATGGGATGATTTATAGCTTAAAGGTTGTTTATATCAATTGATGGACAGTTTATTTCAACTGATAGACTGGTAATTTCAACTGGTAGACTGTTAATTGAAACTGGTAGGCTCTTTATTTCAACTGTAGGCTGTTAATTTCAACTGGTAGGGTGTAAATTTAAACTGGTAGGCTATTAATTTCAACTAGAAGGCTGTTTATTTCAACTGGTACTCTGTTAATTTCAACTGGTAAACTGTTTATTTCAACTGGTAGGCTGTTAATTTTAGCTGGTGGGTTGTTTATTTCTACTTGTATACTGTTTCTTTCAACTGGTAGGCTGTTTATTTCAACTGGTAAGTGGTTTATTGCAACTGCTAATTTCAACTGGTAGGCTGTTTATCTCAAATGGTTGGGCTGTTAATTTCAACTGGACTTTTTAACTTGATCGACGTCTGTTGGAATCAGAGGTTGATTTATTACTAATTATGAATGTACTCATTGAAACCTTTTCTATAACGTCCACAGCGAATTTCGTGTTCTTTATTTATAATGAAAAATCAATGTTTTTCTTTCCAACATATATCACGAAAGTTATAAAACGTCATATCGCTTCCAACATGATCATTGCATACATGTTTCATATTCATATCTTGTTTAAACATTATTATAATATTAGCGTTATCGCGAATTAAATGTTTTGGAATATGAGTATATGTTTGACATAAATGACCCTATATCGCGATGTCGACCCATACAAAAATATAATCTTATATTGTTTTGTTTTTTGCATGCAATATCATCAAAAATAAATATTGTATTAGGGTTGGCATGTTCAAGTTCAATAACATCTTCTCCATTTGTAAATGTATAACACCCCATTCCTTATATAGGCGTAACAAGATGTTTAAGATACTCATATTTCCGTTGTTATAACGACTTTGAGTATAGATAAATATTTTTAATTTTCATTCCGTTCGGACTCACAATAAGACTAAGCATAACATTTGCCTTTCCACAATTAGAAGGGCCCACATTCAGAGCTATGCTATGCTCACGATAATATTCGTATCTTGCTTTATTAGACGCATTTTGAATACTGATCGTTAACTTATTGTATAATTTCAATTTATGTCGTATCATTTCAGAAAAGATATAAAATGATTGTCTATCATAAAAAGGTTACTAATAGAAAAAGCTTAGTTCAATGGAGTGGGTTGATGAATAACGGAATTCAGAATTTATTACTGCTGTCGTTAGAAATTAGATGATTCGAATCTAAATGACTGCTAATGTACTTCCTGTATTTTAACCAGTTAGTTGTATATGAAGTCTACAAGTGTTGTCTTCTCATGAAGAAGAATTATAACTGGCGAGTGGTCTGACGATAAGTCAGGGCAGGTACTAGCAGATAATTTAGATTTACTAACTCCTCTTATTATACCGAAGTCTATCAAGTCAGGCTTTTTTTAATATCAGAAGGCCAATATGTAAGTTGACTGGGAGATATAAAGTCCAATTTATTTTGACATCGCATTAAAGTTGCATCCGTGACCATTGATAAAGTTCAGAAGTATATCTTCTGATATCGCGAACCACGGGGGGAAATATATTGCTGAAATGGTAAGAAAACTACCTAGAATCTGGATACGAATTGTTGTCGCTTGAAGGTAGTTATGTGAGACTCCTTCAGCGACTTCATGTTTCATTGGTTTTCGTATTAGGATACCAGTGCCCCCATGAGCCTTACCGTCGGGGTGGTGAGTACCATAAAATCTAAAGTTAGGTATCTGAAAATTGTATTTGTCTGTAAGATGCGTTTCCGATAGTAGCATTATACTAATATTCTGCCGATCTAGGTACTCTGTCAGTTCGTGTCTATGTTGGTTCACACCGTTTGCGTTCCATGTACATATCTTAAGAGGGCCTATTTTTTGGTAAGTAGAATTGGAATTAACTGATTCTTGTTACGCATGAATTCTTGCATCATTGATATCATAGTTGACATGAACATGTTTATACTCTGTACCAGTTGTTGAATCACTGATTTAGAGTTACCAAGTTGTTGCACTGGGGCGTTTCTGTCGCTGGAGTAAACTGGAGTCTGTTGGATGTCGATTATAGGGTTCGGCGCGTTTCGGTTAGATATGAGTTTACGCTTCTCTTCTAGTTTATGCTTAAGTTCTTTGTAAACACTACAACCTCTGTAGTTTGCTGTACGTTGTTCCCCGCAATTACTGCACTTTTTCTGTTCCTGCGATTTTACTTTGCAGACGGATGATTGGTGTAGATCACCACATACAACACAAACGGTTGGCAAAGTGCAGTATGATTTTGTGTGTCTATACTCTTTACAATTTTGGCATTGAACGGGATGATTTATTTTGTGGGGTTCTTCGACCTAAAATATTGAAGTTCATATATAGTATGAACTTAATTTTCCTTAGTTTCCGCGAGTCAGGTTGAAGTTCGACCTTGAACATTGGTTGGGGAACCTTTTTATTGTTAAGATCGTTTACCACGGAGTGAACGTTAAAATTCTCTTTTTCTAGTGCTCGTTTTACTTCATCTGGTCATACAAATGATTCAATGCCTTTTAAGATAACCGCGATACGCTTACTACTCTTTAACCGGTACGTGTAAAATTTTTTATTTCTACCGTTAAAATAACTAGAAATAGCGCGAAAGCCGTTTTCGGTGTATGCCTGAATTTTTGTCTCGTTAATGTTCCCTTTCTTCATTTTCACTATGTGAAAGCCACCACTACCAACAAGTTGGGCAATGATATTTACTAGCTCATTTGAGCTACTCTCATGTAGGTATATTTGGGGCGGACTTGGAGTTGCGGCATTTGCCTAGGTAGAAGATTGAGGTTCTTCTTCGCTCAGCAGTGCAAACCGGTTCTTACCCGTGACGGACGTTGGTGGTCCTTCACTGTTCACAATTTTGCAACTTTTTTGTTAGTGTTACCTTTGGCAGGGCTGGATTTACGCTTTATAGTTATGTAGCGATCCATGCCTATCTGTACCGCTTTTAATGGTTTGTCGTTGTTTTCCTGTGTTCTTTCTATGTTCGCTGTGTTTCCACCTTCTTTGTTATTATTAGAAAGAGTGTCTGCGTTGTTCTAACTCTTGAGTGAGACGATGGCTCATCAAGCTGTGCGTTTGTTTAGCTGTGTGTGTGTGTGCCTTTTTTATTTTGGTTGTTTTGTTTCACTGATTCTTACACAACTGGATTTGTTGTTTAACTCAAAATTTTATTTTGTCAAAAAACTGCCTGAATTCCTTACAAGTTAATACTTATAATGAACTCAAACAATTTTAGATAATTATTTTACAGGCAATTAATTTTATTTTTGCACTTTCCAAGCTTATATTATTGTATTAGAATTAATTTCCGAGAGGAGTTCTTTTAACGACCGTTCTCTTCGCGAGCGGAGAGCTAATTCTTTAAAATGCAGCAGTAACATCAGTGGCATTTTTTTATATAGTTGCTTCAACCCAAGCAAATTTTAAAAAAAGTGTCAATAACAGTTAACATATATATCCTCTATTTAGCTTTGAGTAATTTCCCATTTCAACCATGTCAGCTTGCCATAAGTCACCAATTCCCTTCGTTTACTATTGATCTTCTATCCATTTTTGATGATGCAAAAAATAAATAAATTCTTAATCGTTGGATGGTGGGATGTTTATCGTTATAAAATCTTTAAGATTCTTATTCAAGTTTGCTATTTCTTCTCTGACATTATTTATTTTCTTATTAAATTCACTCCTTAATATTTCTTGTGAATCGATGATACGAGTATGTGCTTGTAAGTAAGCTTTGTTGACTGCATCTGTTTCTGCTGACGGCGGTGCCAATTTTTTTATTTTGTATATCGATGCTATTATTTCAATCCATAGTAATTCCAAATACTTCCGTAACATTGATCCTTAATATAAAATTAATATTAATAGAAAAGTGACCGAGCTTGTCGACGCACATGTTGCGATTAATAGATTTTTCTGTAATATCAGTAAATTATATCAGCTTCCCTCAGTTCCTCAATTATGGATACTATTTCATTATTATGATTCGTATTACCAGCGCTCTGTGAAGCCAACAAAAGTTTTAGACGTTCCACTAACTCGTTAGGGTCTTCCCAGTATATGTATATAGTTGGGCTTCTCATGATTAACAGTTATTTACCTTTAGCTTCAAAGAGTGTTCTTATAATTTTTTATACTTATAGCTTTTGTTTCCTTTAATTTGCTCGTTTGCGTCATAATTTCTTTTATTTGCGTTAGTATTCATCAGAATTCCTTTATAGATATCAAGTTCGGATTTGTCATATTTCTTAGCGGTTTTATAAAAAATAAGCTCAAAAAACCTGGTGTACTAGCCCACGAATTATTTCTGATAATAATTTTGTCTTCGTTTAATCGAAGGTTGTTATTGGCGAATTTCCAGTAACCTTTCTCATCTTTATGTAGACCATATGTTGTATCAAGTTTTTTTTCGTTATGAAGAAATAATAATTCGATAACATCCGATTCATTTTCATCTGATTGAGAAAATAAATCTTCTCATTTGTTTCATCTTCACAACTGCAATGATCCTACTTAATTGTTTTTACAATAGCGGTTTCAACATTGTCATCCTTTAATTTCTTTATCGGATTGCTGCTGTCGTTAGAAATTAGATGATTCGAATCCAAATGACTGATAATGTACTTCCTGTATTTTAACCAGTTAGTTGTATATGAAGTAAGCCTTAGTGGGTCGTCTACAAGTGTTGTCTTCTCGTGAAGAAGAATTATAACTGGCGAGTGGTCTGACGATAAGTCAGGGCAGGTACTAGCAGATAATTTAGATTTACTAACTCCTCTTATTATACCGAAGTCTATCAAGTCAGGCTTTTTCTTAATATCAGAAGGCCAATATGTAAGTTGACTGGGAGATGTAAAGTCCATTTTATTTTGACGTCGCATTATACATTTATACAGCTGGTTTCCCCTAGGGTTTGCTAAACGGGATCCCCAGTGCGTATGTTTGGCATTGTAGTCACCAGCAGCAACAAAGTTGCATCCGAGACCATTGAAAAATTCAGAAGTATATCTTCTGATATCGCGAACCACGGGAAGAAATATATTGCTGAAATTGTAAGAAAACTACCTAGAATCTGGATACGAATTGTTGGCGCTTGAAGGTAGTTATGTGAGACTCATTCAGCGACTTCATGTTTCGTTCGTATTAGGATACCAGTGCCCCCATGAGCCTTACCGTCGGGGTGGTGAGTACCATAAAATCTAAAGTTAGGTATCTGAAAATTGTATTTGTCCGTTTCCGATAGTAGCATTATACCAATATTCTGCCGATCTAGGTACTCTGTCAGTTCGTGTCTATGTTGGTTCACACCGTTTGCGTTCCATGTACATATCTTAAGAGGGCCTATTTTTTGGTAAGTAGAATTGGAATTAACTGATTCTTGTTACGCATGAATTCTTGCATCATTGATTGCATAGTTGACATGAACATGTTTATACTCTGTACCAGTTGTTGAATCACTGATTCAGAGTTACCAAGTTATTGCACTGGGGCGTTTCTGTCGCTAGAGTAAACTGGAGTCTGTTGGATGTCGATTATAGGGTTCGGCGCGTTTCGGTTAGATATGAGTTTACGCTTCTCTTCTAGTTTATGCTTAAGTTCTTTGTAAACACTACAACCTCTGTAGTTTGCGGTACGTTGTTCCCCGCAATTACTGCACTTTTTCTGTTTCTGCGATTTTACTTTGCAGACGGATGATTGGTGTAGATCACCACACACAACACAAACGGTTGGCAAAGTGCAGTATGATTTTGTGTGTCCATACTCTTTACAATTTTGGCATTGAACGGGACGATTTCTTTTGCGTGGTTCTTCGACCGTAATTCTTCTATATAACAAATATTGAAGTTTGTATATAGTATGAACTTAATTTTTCTTTAGTTTCCGCGAGTCAGGTTGAAGTTCGACCTTGAACATTGGTTGGGGAACCTTTTGTAAAGATCGTTTACCACGGAGTGAACGTTAAAATTATCTTTTTCCAGTGCTCGTTTTACTTCATCTGGTCCTACAAATGATTCAATGCCTTTTAAGATAACCGCGATACGCTTACTACTCTTTAACCGATACGTGTAAAATTTTTCGTTAAAATAACTAGAAATACCGCAAAAGCTGTTTTCGGTGTATGCCTGAATTTTTGTCTCTTAATGTTCCCTTTCTTTATTGGCACTATATGAAAGCCACCACTACCAACAAGTTGGGCAATGATATTTACTAGCTCATTTGAGCTACTCTCATGTAGGTATATTGGGGCGGACTTGGAGTTGCGGCATTTGCCTAGGTAGAAGATTGAGGTTCTTCTTCGCTCAGCAGTGCAAACCGGTTCTTACCCGTGACGGACGTTGGTGGTCCTTCACTGTTCACAATTTTGCAACTTTTTTGTTAGTGTTACCTTTGGCAGGGCTGGATTTACGCTTTATAGTTATGTAGCGATCCATGCCTATCTGTACCGCTTTTAATGGTTGCCGTTGTTTTCCTGTGTTCTTTCTATGTTCGCTGTGCTTCCACCTTCTTTGTTATTATTAGAAAGAGTGTCTGCGTTGTTCTAACCATGTCAGCTTGCCATAAGTCATCAAATCCCTTCATTTATACTCTTCGTCGCTGAAAATGTTTTCTTGCTTGGACATGCAGTTCGTTTACTATTGATCTTCTATCCATTTTTGATGATGCAAAAAATAAATAAATTCTTAATCGTTGGAGGGTGGGATGTATATCGTTATAAAATCTTTAAGATTCTTATTCAAGTTTGGTATTTCTTATCTGACATTATTTATTTTCTTATTAAATTCACTTCTTAATATTTCTTGTGAATCGATGATACGAGTATGTGTTTGTAAGTAAGCTTTGTTGACTGCATCTGTTTCTGCTGACGGCGGTGTCAATTTTTTTATTTTGTATATCGATGCTATTATTTCAATCCATAGTAATTCCAAATACTTCCGTTACATTGATCTTTAATATAAAAGTAATATTAATAGAAAAGTGACCGAGCTTGTCGACGCTCTTGTTGCGATTAATAGATTTTTTGGTAATATCAGTAAATTATATCAGCTTCCCTCAGTTCCTCAATTATGGATACTATTTCATTATTATGATTCCTTATTACCAGCGCTCTGTGAAGCCAACAAAAGTTTTAGACGTTCCACTTACTCGTTGGGGTATATAGTTGGGCTTTTCATGATTAACAGTTATTTACCTTTAGCTTCAAAGAGTAGCTTCAAAGAGTGTTCTTATAATTTTTTATACTTATAGCTTTTGTTTCCTTTAATTTGCTCGTTTGCGTCATAATTTATTTTATGTGCGTTAGTATTCATCAGAATTCCTTTATAGATATCAAGTTCGGATTTGTCATATTTCTTAGGGGTTTTATAAATAATAAGCTCAAAAAACCTGATGTATTAGCCCACGAATTATTTCCAATAATAATTTTGTCTTCGTTTAATCGAAGGTTGTTATTGGCTAATTTCCAGTAACCTTTCTCATCTTTATGTAGACCATATGTTGTATCAAGTTTTTTTTCGTTATGAAGAAATAATAATTCGATAACATCCGATTCATTTTCATCTGATTGAGAAACAATATCTTCTCATTCGTTTCATCTTCAGAACTCCAATGATCCTTCTTAATTGTTTTTACAATAGCGGTTTCAACATTGTCATCCTTTCTTTCGGATTGCTGCTGTCGAATTTTAAGCTCTGTTGGGTTGTAGCTGCAGGTCTTTTAATGTTAGCTAATTTTAATATTTTATTTAATGGTTCGATCACTAGAAAAAAAGTTTTTAGATAATCTCTCACTTCCGGTTCCCCTAATTTTATGATATTAAATTTCTGTTTTAAGATTTTTCTCGACTTAATTAATTCCTTTAGAAGGGTTTCCTCAATGCTCATGGGATGATTTATAGCTTAAAGGTTGTTTATATCAATTGATGGACAGTTTATTTCAACTGATAGACTGGTAATTTCAACTGGTAGACTGTTAATTGAAACTGGTAGGCTCTTTATTTCAACTGTAGGCTGTTAATTTCAACTGGTAGGGTGTAAATTTAAACTGGTAGGCTATTAATTTCAACTAGAAGGCTGTTTATTTCAACTGGTACTCTGTTAATTTCAACTGGTAAACTGTTTATTTCAACTGGTAGGCTGTTAATTTTAGCTGGTGGGTTGTTTATTTCTACTTGTATACTGTTTCTTTCAACTGGTAGGCTGTTTATTTCAACTGGTAAGTGGTTTATTGCAACTGCTAATTTCAACTGGTAGGCTGTTTATCTCAAATGGTTGGGCTGTTAATTTCAACTGGACTTTTTAACTTGATCGACGTCTGTTGGAATCAGAGGTTGATTTATTACTAATTATGAATGTACTCATTGAAACCTTTTCTATAACGTCCACAGCGAATTTCGTGTTCTTTATTTATAATGAAAAATCAATGTTTTTCTTTCCAACATATATCACGAAAGTTATAAAACGTCATATCGCTTCCAACATGATCATTGCATACATGTTTCATATTCATATCTTGTTTAAACATTATTATAATATTAGCGTTATCGCGAATTAAATGTTTTGGAATATGAGTATATGTTTGACATAAATGACCCTATATCGCGATGTCGACCCATACAAAAATATAATCTTATATTGTTTTGTTTTTTGCATGCAATATCATCAAAAATAAATATTGTATTAGGGTTGGCATGTTCAAGTTCAATAACATCTTCTCCATTTGTAAATGTATAACACCCCATTCCTTATATAGGCGTAACAAGATGTTTAAGATACTCATATTTCCGTTGATATAACGACTTTGAGTATAGATAAATATTTTTAATTTTCATTCCGTTCGGACTCACAATAAGACTAAGCATAACATTTGCCTTTCCACAATTAGAAGGGCCCACATTCAGAGCTATGCTATGCTCACGATAATATTCGTATCTTGCTTTATTAGACGCATTTTGAATACTGATCGTTAACTTATTGTATAATTTCAATTTATGTCGTATCATTTCAGAAAAGATATAAAATGATTGTCTATCATAAAAAGGTTACTAATAGAAAAAGCTTAGTTCAATGGAGTGGGTTGATGAATAACGGAATTCAGAATTTATTACTGCTGTCGTTAGAAATTAGATGATTCGAATCTAAATGACTGCTAATGTACTTCCTGTATTTTAACCAGTTAGTTGTATATGAAGTCTACAAGTGTTGTCTTCTCATGAAGAAGAATTATAACTGGCGAGTGGTCTGACGATAAGTCAGGGCAGGTACTAGCAGATAATTTAGATTTACTAACTCCTCTTATTATACCGAAGTCTATCAAGTCAGGCTTTTTTTAATATCAGAAGGCCAATATGTAAGTTGACTGGGAGATATAAAGTCCAATTTATTTTGACATCGCATTAAAGTTGCATCCGTGACCATTGAAAAAGTTCAGAAGTATATCTTCTGATATCGCGAACCACGGGGGGAAATATATTGCTGAAATGGTAAGAAAACTACCTAGAATCTGGATACGAATTGTTGTCGCTTGAAGGTAGTTATGTGAGACTCCTTCAGCGACTTCATGTTTCATTGGTTTTCGTATTAGGATACCAGTGCCCCCATGAGCCTTACCGTCGGGGTGGTGAGTACCATAAAATCTAAAGTTAGGTATCTGAAAATTGTATTTGTCTGTAAGATGCGTTTCCGATAGTAGCATTATACTAATATTCTGCCGATCTAGGTACTCTGTCAGTTCGTGTCTATGTTGGTTCACACCGTTTGCGTTCCATGTACATATCTTAAGAGGGCCTATTTTTTGGTAAGTAGAATTGGAATTAACTGATTCTTGTTACGCATGAATTCTTGCATCATTGATATCATAGTTGACATGAACATGTTTATACTCTGTACCAGTTGTTGAATCACTGATTTAGAGTTACCAAGTTGTTGCACTGGGGCGTTTCTGTCGCTGGAGTAAACTGGAGACTGTTGGATGTCGATTATAGGGTTCGGCGCGTTTCGGTTAGATATGAGTTTACGCTTCTCTTCTAGTTTATGCTTAAGTTCTTTGTAAACACTACAACCTCTGTAGTTTGCGGTACGTTGTTCCCCGCAATTACTGCACTTTTTCTGTTCCTGCGATTTTACTTTGCAGACGGATGATTGGTGTAGATCACCACATACAACACAAACGGTTGGCAAAGTGCAGTATGATTTTGTGTGTCGATACTCTTTACAATTTTGGCATTGAACGGGACGATTTAATTTGTGGGGTTCTTCGACCGTAAAATATTGAAGTTTGTATATAGTATGAACTTAATTTTTCTTTAGTTTCCGCGAGTCAGGTTGAAGTTCGACCTTGAACATTGGTTGGGGAACCTTTTTATTGTTAAGATCGTTTACCACGGAGTGAACGTTAAAATTCTCTTTTTCCAGTGCTCATTTTACTTCATCTGGTCCTACAAATGATTCAATGCCTTTTAAGATAACCGCGATACGCTTACTACTCTTTAACCGATACGTGTAAAAATTTTTATTTCTATCGTTAAAATAACTAGAAATAGCGCGAAAGCCGTTTTCGGTGTATGCCTGAATTTTAGTCTCGTTAATGTTCCCTTTCTTTATTGGCACTATGTGAAAGCCACCACTGAATTCAAACAATTTTAGATAATTATTTTACGGGCAATTAAGTTTATTTTTGAACTTTTCATGCTTATATTATTGTATTATAATTAATTTCCGAGAGGAGTTCTTTTAACGACTGTTCTCTTCTCGAGCGGAGAGCTAATTCTTTAAAATGCAGCAGTAACATCAGTGGCATTTATTTAAATAGTTGCTTCAACCCAAGCAAATTTTAAAAAAGTGTCAATAACAGTTAACATATATTTATATCCTCTATTTAGCTTTGAGTAATTTCCCATTTCAACCAAGTCAGCTTGCCATAAGTCATCAATTCCTTTCATTACTACTCTTCGTCGCTGAAAATGTTTTCTTGCTTGGACATGCAGTTCGTTTACTATTGATCTTCTATCCATTTTTGATGATGCAAAAAATAAATAAATTCTTAATCGTTGGAGGGTGGGATGTATATCGTTATAAAATCTTTAAGATTCTTATTCAAGTTTGCTATTTCTTCTCTGACATTATTTATTTTCTTATTAAATTCACTTCTTAATATTTCTTGTGAATCGATGATACGAGTATGTGTTTGTAAGTAAGCTTTGTTGACTGCATCTGTTTCTGCTGACGGCGGTGCCAATTTTTTTATTTTGAATATCGATGCTATTATTTCAATCCATAGTAATTCCAAATACTTCCGTAACATTGATCTTTAATATAAAAGTAATATTAATAGAAAAGTGGCCGAGCTTGTCGACGCTCATGTTGCGATTAAAAGATTTTTCGGTAATATCAGTAAATTATATCAGCTTCCCTCAGTTCCTCAATTACCATTATTATGATTCGTATTACCAGCGCTCTGTGAAGCCAACAAAAGTTTTAGACTTTCCACTAACTCGTTGGGGTCTTCCCAGTATATGTATATAGTTGGGCTTTTCAAAATTAACAGTTATTTACCTTTAGCTTCAAAGAGTGTTCTTATAATTTTTTATACTTATAGCTTTTGTTTCCTTTAATTTGCTCGTTTGCGTCATAATTTCTTTTATGTGCGTTATTATTCATCAGAATTCCTTTATAGATATCAAGTTCGGATTTGTCATATTTCTTAGGGGTTTTATAAAAAATAAGCTAAAAAAAACCTGGTGTATTAGCCCACGAATTATTTCCGATAATAACTTTGTCTTCGTTTAATCGAAGGTTGTTATTGGCTAATTTCCAGTAACCTTTCTCATCTTTATGTAGACCATATGTTGTATCAAGTTTTTTTTCGTTATGAAGAAATAATAATTCGATAACATCCGATTCATTTTCATCTGATTGAGAAAATAAATCTTCTCATTTGTTTCATCTTCAGAACTCCAATGATCCTTCTTAATTGTTTTTACAATAGCGGTTTACACATTGTCATCCTTTCTTTCGGATTGCTGCTGTCGAATTTTAAGCTCTGTTGGGATGTAGCTGCAGGTCTTTTAATGTTAGCTAATTTTAATATTTTATTTAATGGTTCGATCACTAGAAAAAAAGTTTTTAGATAATCTCTCACTTCCGGTTTCCCTAATTTTATGATATTAAATTTCTGTTTTAAGATTTTTCTCGACTTAATTAATTCCTTTAGAAGGGTTTCCTCAATGCTCATGGGATGATTTATAGCTTAAAGGTTGTTTATATCAATTGATGGACAGTTTATTTCAACTGATAGACTGGTAATTTCAACTGGTAGACTGTTAATTGAAACTGGTAGGCTCTTTATTTCAACTGTAGGCTGTTAATTTCAACTGGTAGGGTGTAAATTTAAACTGGTAGGCTATTAATTTCAACTAGAAGGCTGTTTATTTAAACTGGTACTCTGTTAATTTCAACTGGTAAACTGTTTATTTCAACTGGTAGGCTGTTAATTTTAGCTGGTGGGTTGTTTATTTCTACTTGTAGGCTGTTTCTTTCAACTGGTAGGCTGTTTATTTCAACTGGTAAGTGGTTTATTGCAACTGCTAATTTCAACTGGTAGGCTGTTTATCTCAAATGGTTGGGCTGTTAATTTCAACTGGACTTTTTAACTTGATCGACGTCTGTTGGAATCAGAGGTTGATTTATTACTAATTATGAATGTACTCATTGAAACCTTTTCTATAACGTCCACAGTGAATTTCGTGTTCTTTATTTATAACTAAAAATCCATGTTTATCTTTCCAACATATATCACGAAAGTTATTAAACGTCATATCGCTTCCAACATGATCATTGCATACATGTTTCATATTCATATCTTGTTTAAACATTATTATAATATTAGCGGTATCGCGAATTAAATGTTTTGGAATATGAGTGTATGTTTGACATAAATGACCCTATATCGCGATGTCGACCCATACAAAAATATAATCTTATTTTGTTTTGTTTTTTGCATGCAAATTCATCAAATATAAATATTGTATTAGGGTTGGCATGTTCAGGTTCAATAACATCTCCATTTGTATATGTATAACATCCCATTCCTTATATAGGTGTAACAAGATGTTTAAGATACTCATATTTCCGTTGATATAACGACTTTGAGTATAGATAAATATTTTTAATTTTCATTCCGTTCGGACTCACAATAAGACTTAGCATAACATTTGTCTTTCCACAATTAGAAGGGCCCACATTCAGAGCTCTTATGGAATTAGGTAAAAGGGAACTGTACTATGTTGTAAGCGTATTTTGATGCGAGAAATCTAAATTTTTCACGATAATATTCGTATCTTGCTTTATTAGACGCATTTTGAATACTGATTGTTAACTTATTATATCATTTCAATTTATGTCGAATCATTTCAGAAAAGATATAAAATGATTGTCTATCATAAAAAGGTTACTAATAGCAAAAGCGTAGTTCAAGGGAGTGGGTTGATGAATAACGGAATCCAGAATTTACCTTTTGAATTACATTTACCTGGATATTAATTTTGCAGCCCCGGAACAAAGTTAGAAAAAAGACTTGAAAGGGGTCATAAGGGTATAAATATTTTGGATGAGGCGTGTAAAGCTCATGATATTGCATATACACAAAACAAAGATATAAACAAACGACAAAGAACTAGCGGAAAGAACTTGGGAATGAGTGAAGGCTAACTATAGTAGAATTGGAGAAAAGATAAACGCATTTTTAGTTACAAACGCTATGAAGACTAAAGTTTTAGTTTTACTTTAGAGAAAGAGAAAACCTAAAACAAAATGTCGGAAAAATATATTTAATACTGCAGTTAAAAGTGCAGCTGTATTCCTAAAGAAAGAAAAAACACATCATGTGATGATATCAACATCGCCATTCGCCTTGCTCAAATGGTGATTAGAAAATCGTTTAAAGGTAGAAAATCTCTAGCCAGTATACCTAGAGTAATTCGTGTGCCAAAAGTTGGTGGATTTCTACCTCTTATATCAATTATGTCAGCGCTAAGTGCATTGGGAGCTTTAATTTCGGGTGCATCTTCCAAAGCAATTTAGACCGCTTAAAATGAAAAACAACAATTTGAAGAAAATGTGCGACACAACAAGCTAATGGAGGGGATAGCCATGGGAAATGGACTTTATCTAAAACCATACAAAACGGGAATGGGAATCACATACAACAAGAAATCACCAAAAAACTAATAAAGCAGCTACCCAAAAGACCTCTCACTGACAACAATATAAGAGAATATGGAAAAAAACATTTACCATATTTTAGAGGGACAAACTTCCGAAACACCTCATATATCAGTTATGGTACACATTGGGTAGCATGCAAAAAAATAACAACAATATTGAGCACTATGATAGTTTTGGAAACCTTCAGCCGCCTCTCGAAATTTTACTATATTTAGGAGATAATATTAAAAACAAATATAAGAGCGAGAAAAATTTTAAATCATTTAATTGTGGACATTTATGTTTAAAATTTTTATGTACTATTTAATAAATAAACACAAATATAATATTCAATAGTATTTTTAGGTTTTATTTTTTATTCTCAAGTTAAGCTTATAATATTTAATATCATGTTCAATAGTTTTTTTTTCATTTTTTGACCTAGCTCAAAGCATAATCTTGTTAACTCTACTTCAACATCCATCTCATAAAATCCTTTGATATCGTTAACTTGAATGTACGTCTTATTTAAATCGACATTAGTGGGAATATAATTATTATTATAAAAGTATACAATTAACTCTTCCAGTATGTTGTTCCAACATATAAAAGTAGTTAAAAATATTCCAATACGTGTAATGTTTCGCAATTCTTCACAATTTTTCATAATTTAATGATTATTTTGCCGATTTGGATTTGTCGAAATCCAAACGAAATGTCTTCAATCGGTGAATCATTCAGCAAGTTGAAGGAATCGAAAACTCGTACTGATCTAGTCGAATTTGATTGTAGGCCTTGTATATCATTAAATGGAGCCATATTTCACGTGATTTTCCTATATAAATTTTCTTCTTATCTTGAAACCATATGAGAGGTTTGAATCTCAGCGTCTCAAAGTCCACACTTTACTTTCAATTTTACATTTATACAATATTTAGATTCTGCTTCTTAACAGTTGGCTCAATTTAACTTTGATGAGTAAAAAATCACTGATGGTTTGTCAGGAGATTTATTCGCTATATAAAGGGAAAACTTTCTTTAATCTATATTTTACTTCTTCATAAAACTTCATCGTAAAATGTTTAAAGTTGAGAGATCTGAGATCGCATTGGTTAATTTCCAATTTTGTCATGGCAATCAGAGTGACATTTACATTAAGGAGTTGGCATTCATGTTTGAGGGAAGCGTTGCACCCAACTATTTCCATTTCAGTGCCTCCTTTGACGGCAGAGAACTTACTAAAGGGGGTTGGAAGGGGAATGCTTACTGTCGAAATCATGTAAATGGGTTAGAGTGACAGAGTGGAAACATAAGTTATGTTAATGTATGCGACGTAATTTCTCCATTGAAAAACTATAAATACATTTTAGTTTTTGCCAAAGCAAAGAAAGAATTTCTACTCAAATATACCAAAAAAAGTGTTATAAACCTGGAAATAGAATCAACTTTAAGAATTTACAAAACTATTATACTTCTTGCATTCTTTATAATGAGATGAGATTTAAATGTGATCTTAACAATTTATATAAGTTATTTGTTTTTATCAGAATTAAACGTGGTCTTTCTCTATTAGCCGATAATTTTACATTCCAATTATACTTTGTTGCGCCTGCAACGGTTGGATTAAAATGGCAATCCGAGCCCCTAAATGACAGAGGTAAAGATGTTCCATCCCTTATTGTTTTCATCACTTTTAGTATTGTGGAATCGGATAGATGAATGTGAGGGATTCTCCATGTTAAATTACTTATAGTTAATTTTAGATTTTCATTTTCATCAGTTGAATAACAAGCATTGCCATCACTTGAGCTTCGTAGTATAATAAGATCGTGCTTGCAGTTTAAAATAACCTTTTTAAGTCTTCAGCGAACCCCAACAATAACTTAAGGGGAATATAAAAGTTAAATGACTCCACCGGTAAATCGTCACCAACGTTCTATTCAGCATTTTTCATCATATTGCTTTCAAATTCGTTTGGAGAGACAAAATTCTTTATTGTGCTTGATATTCCTAAATTTCGTGTTCTATCGATTACTATGCCATTAATTTCATAGCGTATTTCATCAAACATGTGTGCAACACAGTTGTTTCGTAGTCAGGCATTTGAAGATTTGTCACCACCATATAGCGTTACGTTTCCTTCAATATACAGATAACGATTGTTTATATGGAATATAGCTATGATATTCCTTTTTTATTATGCTTTCATCCGAAAGGGGTTCATCAGTGACTTCAAGTAGTTTAGACATCATTTTAAATGAAGGTTTAAAGATTTTTTGGTATCTGTGGTCTTTTAGGTTTGACTGCTTGAATGGGAATGTTTAAGTCTTTTTTTTATTAATATATATATTATAAATAATCATTTTGATATTGGTCTAAGATGAAGTCGAAGTGTAATTACTTCTCCGCGCAAATTAATTAATCGTGATGCTTGATCAACAATCCAAACTTTTAGAGTACTTATTTCTTTGACGTTTTCTTGGCAAATAAAATAGATTTCTAATTGTTTCGTTCAATTTATACCCTGGAGAAACGTTAATTGTGAATTGATGAATGGTGTGTGCCATTTAATTGTTCATATAAGCTCAAGTTGTTGTATTTGTATGACATTTACCTTTAACATGTTGACGGGAAGATAAGAAATATGTCTTGTATTCGATATAATTATTCTTTCACTAAAACCAAACAGAGTTCCTATAGAACGATCTTTATTAAAATAATTGCGTCATGTGAGCAAATTTTTCAGTTACCATATCACCAATATGAAATAAATTATTATCGTAATCAATGTTTGGAATTGAGTTGTATGAATGAAAATCTATCAAACATGCTTCATATTCCCCAGACAATTCAATAGGGGGAAAATAATTATCAATAATTAATATTGAAGATCTTCCGCTCAAAGCTAATGTTACTGACATTATGAAAGTTAGATAATAAATAAATGTTTTGTATTAGTTGTTTTATTCATTTTTGTTGAATTTATTTAAAATTACAGTATTTCATTTTTGTTTATCCATGAATTATGATGATTCGAGAAGCCCAACCATTTAACATATACTCTATCAACATTTGATTTCAATACTTTTTCTACAAGATATGTGTTCGGAAAACGAGTACGTAGAAGCTCTTTCTTGTAGAATCCACATTTGATTGGGTTACATTGATATTTCCATTTCAGTCCACCCTTTGACGGCAGAGAACTTACTAAAGGGGGATGGAAGAGGAATGCTTACTGTCGAAATCATGTAAATGGGTTAGAGTGGCAGAGTGGAAACATAAGTTATGTTAATGTGGGCGACGTAATTTCTCCATTGAAAAACTATAAATACATTTTAGTTTTTGCCAAAGCAAAGAAAGAATTTCTACTCAAATATACCAAAACAAGTGTTATAAACTTTAAGAATTTACAAAACTATTATACTTCTTGCATTCTTTATAATAAGATGAGATTTAAATGTGATCTTAACAATTTATATAAGTTATTTGTTTTTATCAGAATTAAACGTGGTCTTTCTCTATTAGCCGATAATTTTACATTCCAATTATACTTTGTTGCGCCTGCAACGGTTGGATTAAAATGGCAATCCCAGCTCCTAAATGACAGAGGTAAAGATGTTCCATCCCTTATTATTTTCATCACTTTTAGTATTGTGGAATCGGATAGATGAATGTGAGGGATTCTCCATGTTAAATTACTTATAGTTAATTTTAGATTTTCATTTTCATCAGTTGAATAACAAGCATTGCCATCACTTGAGCTTCGTAGTATAATAAGATCGTGCTTGCAGTTTAAAATAACCTTTTTAAGTCTTCAGCGAACCCCAACAATAACTTAAGGGGAATATAAAAGTTAAATGACTCCACCGGTAAATCGTCACCAACGTTCTATTCAGCATTTTTCATCATATTGCTTTCAAATTCGTTTAGAGAGACAAAATTCTTTATTGTGCTTGATATTCCAAAATTTCGTGTTCTATCGATTAATATGCCATTAATTTCATAGCGTATTTCATCAAACATGTGCGCAACACAGTTGTTTCGTAGTCAGGCATTTGAAGATTTGTCACCACCATATAGCGTTACGTTTCCTTCAATATACAGATAACGATTGTTTATATGGAATATAGCTATGATATTCCTTTTTTATTATGCTTTCATCCGAATGGGGTTCATCAGTGACTTCAAGTAGTTTAGACATTATTTTTTTTTTAAATGAAGGTTTAAAGATTTTTTGGTATCTGTGGTCTTTTAGGTTTGACTGCTTGAATGGGAATGTTTAAGTCTTTTTTTTTATTAGTATATATATTATAAATAATCATTTTGATATTGGTCTAAGATGAAGTCGAAGTGTAATTACTTCTCCGCGAAAATTAATTAATCGTGATGCTTGATCAACAATCCAAACTTTTAGAGTACTTATTTCTTTGACGTTTTCTTGGCAAATAAAAAGATTTCTAATTGATGAATGGTGTGTGCCATTTAATTGTTCATATAAGCTCAAGTTGTTGTATTTGTATGACATTTACCTTTAACATGTTGACGGGAAGATAAGAAATATGTCTTGTATTCGATATAATTATTCTTTCACCAAAACCAAACAGAGTTCCTATAGAACGATCTTTATTAAAATAATTGCGTCATGTGAGCAAATTTTTCAGTTACCATATCACCAATATGAAATAAATTATTATCGTAATCAATGTTTGGAATTGATTTGTATGAATGAAAATCTATCAAACATGCTTCATATTCCCCAGACAATTCAATAGGGGGAAAATAATTATCAATAATTAATATTGAAGATCTTCCGCTCAAAGCTAATGTTACTGACATTATGAAAGTTAGATAATAAATAAATGTTTTGTATTAGTCGTTTTATTCATTTTTGTTGAATTTATTTAAAAATACAGTATTTCATTTTTGTTTATCCATGAATTATGATGATTCGAGAAGCCCAACCATTTAACATATACTCTATCACCATATGATTTCAATACTTTTTCTACAAGATATGTGTTCGGAAAACGAGTACGTAGAAGCTCTTTCTTGTAGAATCCACATTTGATTGGGTTACATTGATAGTCTTCTAGAAGACACTTTGTGTTTTGAATAGCTCTTATTTTAAATATTTCAGTTGTTCAATTGGGTGTATATCCTTTTCAAAAATGTGTTCATATTTATTTATACGGGCATAATTTCCCACATGAAGTTTAGAAGGTATGTATATTTTTAGGCGATTATAAATTGTATTCAGCTACTTATTTTCATTCGAAACACTCACATCGCTTGAAGTCATTTTGATTGTTCTGTGCACTTTGCTGTTATAAGCTTCCACCAACTTTTTATAGTTATTATACCAATGTTAGTTGCCGTTGAAGCTTAATTCTTTCCACATCATACCCTTTAACGTTCTGTTAAAACGTTTAACAATTGAAGCCTTCATTACGCTGTATGTTGAATAGTGATTGATTGAATGTGTTTCCATAAGTTGTTCAAATTGTTTATTAAAAAATTCTTTCCAATCATCAGTCTGTAAATTGTTGGGTATACACCCTAAGTTTAATATTCTTTGAAATGCATCAGTGGCATTTTTGATTTAGTTGCTTCAACCCAAGCAAATTTTGAAAAAGTGTCAAAAACAGTTAAAATATATTTATATCCTCTGTTTACCTTTGAGTAATTTCCCATTTAACCATGTCAGCTTGCCATAAGTCATCAATTCCCTTCATTACAACTCTCTGTCGCTGAAAATGTTTTCTTGCCTGGACATGCAGTTCGTTTACTCTTGATCTTCTTTCCATTTTTTATGATGTAAAAAAATAAATAAATTCTTAGTCGTTGGATGTATATCGTTATAATATCTTTAAGATTCTTATTCAAGTTTGCTATGTCTTCTCTGACATTATTTATTTTCTTATTAAATTCACTTCTTAATATTTTTTGTGAATCGAGGATATGTGTTTGTAAGTAAGCTTTGTGGACTGCATCTGTTTCTGCTGACGGCGGTGCCAAATATTTTATTTTGTATATCGTATATTTTTTAGTTTTGTATATAAAATAATATCATATTCCAATCCATAGTAATTCCAAATACTTCCGTAACATTGCTCCTTAATATAAAAGTAATATTATTAGAAAAGTGAACGAACTTGTCGACGCTCATGTTGCGATTAATATATTTTTCGGTAATATCAGTAAATTATATCAGCTTCCCTCAGTTCCTCAATTATAGATACTATTTCATTATTATGATTCGTACTACCAGCGCTCTGTGAAGCCAACAAAAGTTTTAGACGTTCCACTAACTCGTTGGTGTCATCCCAGTATTTATATGTGTGGCTTTTCATGATTAACAGTCATTAAAACTTTAGCTTCAACGAGTAACTTCAAAGAGTGTTTTTATAATTTTTTTATACTTATAGCTTTTGTTTCCTTTAATTTGGTCGCTTGCCTCATAATTTCTTTTATGTGCGTCAGTATTCATCAGAATTCTTTTATAGATATCAAGTTCGGAATTGTTATATTTCTTAGGGGTTTTATAAAAAATAAGCTCAAAAAACCTGGTATATACGCCCACGAATTATTTCCGATAATAATTTTGTCTTCGTTTAATCGAAGGTTGTTATTGGCGAATTTCCAGTTACGTTTCTCATCTTTATGTAGACCATATGTTGTAACAAGTTTTTTTCGTTATGAAGAAATGATAAATCGATAACATCCGATTCATTTTCATCTGATTGAGAAAAGAAATCATTCTCATTTGTTTCATCTTCAGAACTCCAATGATCGGAGTGGTGCTGTCGAATTTTAAGCTCTGTTGGGATATTGCTGCAGGTCTTTTAACATTAGCTAATTTTAATATTTGATTTAATGATACGATCACCGGCTTAAAGATTTTAGATAATCTCTCACTTTTTCGCTTCCCCTAATTTTATGATATTAAATTTCTGTTTTAAGATTTTTCTCTACTTAATTAATTCCTTTAGAAGGGTTTCCTCCATGCTTATAGGTTGATTTATAGCTTATAGATTGATGGGTTGTGGGTTGTTTATTTTAACTGGTAGGCTGTTAATTTCAACTGGTAGGCTGTTTATCTCAACAGGTTGGGCTTTTAATACCAACTGGACTATTAAACTTGATCGATGTCTGTTGGAATCAGAGGTTGATTTATTAATAATTATGAATGTACTCATTGAAACCTTTTCTATAACGTCCACAGCGAATTTCGTCTTCTTTATTTATAACTAAAAATCCATGTTTATCTTTCCAACATATATCACGAAAGTTATCAAACGTCATATCGCTTCGAACATGATCATTATATATATGTTTCATATTAATTTCATCTTGTTTAAACATCATTATAATATTAGCGTTATCGCGAGTATACAAAACTATAATCTTATATTGTTTTTCGCATGCATCATCAAATATAAATATTGAATTAGGGTTGGCATGTTCAGGTTCAATAACAACTTCTCCATTTGTATACATATGTATAATATCCCATTCCTTATATAGGTGTAACAAGCTGTTTAAGACAATTAGAAGGGCCCGAATTCACAGCTCTTATGGAATTAGGTAAAAAGGGAACGGTGCTTTGTTGTAAGCGTATTTTGATGCGTGAAATCTATATTTCTCACGATAATATTCGTATCTTGCTTTATTAGACGCATTTTAAATACTGATTGTAAACTTATTATATCATTTCAATTTATGTCGAATCATTTCAGAAAAGATATAAAATGATTGTCTATCATAAAAAGTTTGCTAATAGCAAAAGTGTAGTTCAAGGGAGTGGGTTGATGAATAACGTAATTCAAAATTTACCGGCCCGGAACAAAGTTAGAAAAAAGACTTGTAAGGGGCGATAAGGGTATAAATATTTACAAGTTACAGTTACAAACGCTATGCAGACTAAAGTAAATCTGAGTATGGGAATAGAGAAGAGAAAACAAAAAAAAAACAAAATGTCGGAAAAATATATTTAATACTACAGTTAAAAGTGCAACTGTAGTCATAAAGAAAGAAAAACCACATGATATCAACAGTGCCATTCGCCTTGCTCAAATGGTGATTAGAAAATCGTTTAAAGGTAGAAAATGTCAAGTCAGTATACCTAGAGTAATTCGTGTGCCAAAAGTTGGTGGATTTCTACCTCTTATATCTATTATGTCAGCGCTTATTGCATTGGGAGCTTTAACTTCGGGTGCATCTTCCATCACAAAAGCAGTTAAGACTGCTAAAAATGCAAAACAACAATTTGAAGAAAATGTGCGACACAACAGCGAATGGAGGGGAAGCCATTGGAAATGGACTGTATCTAAAACCATACAAAACGGGAATGGGAATCACATACAACAAGAAATCATCAAAAAACTAATAAACGCAGCTACCCAAAAGACCTCTCACTGACATCGATATAAGAGAATACGGAAAAAAGCATTTACCATATTTTAGAGGAGTCTATATGAGGGACAAACTTCTGAAAACACCTAGACACAGAGAATGCGGAGTAGTTAATTTGGACTCATATATCGGTTATGGTACACATTGGGTAGCATACAACAAAAATAACAACAATATTGAGTACTATGATAGTTTTGGAAACCTTCAGCCGCCTCTCGAAATTTTACTATATTTAGGAGATAATATTAAAAACAATTATAAGATGGAGCAAAATTTTAACCATTTAATTGTGGACATTTATGTTTAAAATTTCTATGTAATATTCAATAAATAAACACAAATATAATATTCAATAGTATTTTTAGGTTTTATTTTTTATTCTTAAGTTAAGCTTATAAATTTTAATTTCATGTTCAATAGTTTTTTTCATTTTTTGACCTAGCCCAAAGCATAATCTCGTTAAATCTGCTTCAACATCCTTCTCATAAAATCCTTCGATATCGTTATCTTGAATGTACGTCTTATTTTAAGCGACATAAGTGGGAATATAATGATTATTATAAAAGTATACAATTTGCATTTGCAGTATGTTGTTCCAACATATAAAAGTAGTTAAAAATATTCCAATACGTGTAATGTTTCGCCATTCTTCACAATTTATCATAATTTTATGATTATTTAAGAAATATCATTCTTTTGTCGAAATCCAAACGAAATGTCTTCAATCAGTGGATCATTCAGCAAGTTGAAGGAATCGAAAACTTGTATTGATCTAGTCGAATTTGAATGTAGTCCTTGTACATCATTAAATGGAGCCATATTTCACGTGAGATTCCAATATAATTTTTCTTCTTATCTTGAAACCATATGGGAGGTTTGAATCTCAGCGTTGTTAAAAATCCACACTTTACTTTCAATTTTAAATTTATAAAATATTGAAATTCCTCCTTCTTAACAGTTGGCTCTATTTAACTTTGATGAGTAAAAAAGCACTGATGGTTTGTAAGGAGATTTATTCGCAATATAAAGGGAATATTTTCTTTAATCTAAATTTTTGTTTTTCATAAAACTTCATCGTAAAATGTTGAAGAGATCTGAAATCATATTGGTTGATCGCCAATTTTGTCATGGCAATCAGAGTGACCTTTACCTTAAGGAGTTGGCATTCATGTGTGGGGGAAGCGTTGCACCCAACTGTTTCCATTTCAGTCCCCCCTTTGACGGCAGAGAACTTACTAAAGAGGGACGGAAGAAGAATGCTTACTGTCGAAATCATGTAAATGGGATAGAGTGGCAGAGTGGAAACATAAGTTAAGTTAATGTGGGCGACGTAATTTCTCCATTGTAACTATAAATACATTTTTGTTTTTGCCAAAGCAAAGAAAGAATTTCTACTCAAATATACCAAAACAACTTTTATAAACCTGGAAAATGGAATCAACTTTAAGAATTTACAAAACTATTATACTTCTTGCATTCTTTGTAATGATATAAGATTTAAATGTGTTCTTAACAATTTATATAAGTTCTTTGTTTTTATTGAGAAAAATTATTATCAAATAGAAAACTTTATACTCGATGAAATAGAATATTTCATATAAAAATAAAAATTATTTCCTTTTTTCATAAATGTATTATACCATTTTATTTGATTTATATGTTAATAAATGTATAAAGTAAGTATAAAAAGTATTAAACTTTGATACATTTCCTTAGTGGGTTGGGTACCATATATAAGTATATATTTATATATATTTTTTTTTATGAACTTGCTATTTGTTATTTGAAAATATTCAAAATATAAATAAAATATAGCTTAAACTTTACTTATTCTTAGTATAAATTAGGGGAATGTGGGTGTAAAAAAAATATCTGTAGGTAGAATCTGGGTAAGCTCCAATCCTCAGTTAAGGGTATATTTGTTAAACCGTTGAATTGCATCATCTGCCAGAGAGTTAAATCTTTTGGGGAGATATAATATTTTTCAGCTATCTTTAATGCGATTGTATCTCCATACTTTGTAGATGTTCTGTATGCTCTAGTAATGTTGTAGTTTTTGTGTGGTTTCATTTCCTTTTTGCTAAGAATTTTTTTAAAATTTAAAAAATTGAACGATGAAATTAATTCTGTATTTGAACTCATCATGGGAAACTTTATTCAAAACTATACCGGCTCTCCATATTTTACTCTCTATTTATATGGTTTCAAATCAATTTTACTGACAAATCAGTAAACTTAAAGGCTAAAGGGTGAATGAAATGGATATAGTTTCATGAACTATAGCGGACGCAAGAGAGGAAGAGTGAGAGAAGTAAATCAATTATTTTTCTAACTTTTGGAAACATACACACATACTTACAATGACTCAACAAAAACTGAGTATTAAAGGCTAAGAACTCTAACGATATCGAGCAAAGAGAAATTTGTCGTTGAAATACCACATACACCACGTGCCCAAACTAATAAAAATTAATTACCTTGAACAATCTGAAAACTCCAAGGGATTTAATATATTAAAAATATAAAGAAGGGTTCTCATAGTACTTTTCCACATGAAAACGAAAGATATCTTCACGTGCGTCAGTCTAGAGAAAAATTAAACAATCACCGTGTTAGCGGAAAATACCAAGTAAATTGTTCCATACCAGAATAGCACGCACGCACTACACCTTTCAACGTGCTAAAGGTCAGTCACTATTTTCACATAAATACATTCAAAATCAAGTACATCCCTACTAGAAAATCAAAAACATGTAGACGGAACATTCCAAAGAAAGGCTCAGAACTCTGACGATACTGAGCAAAGCGAAATTTACGATCGCTGAAATACCACACAAAGTATGGCAAATGGGATCAGACAGCAAAGATAGGGTTCATAAAAACAATGACGACAAAACATACGAACACGTACAATCCTAAAACAAAAATTCAAAGACAATAACTTGAGTACTGCTAAACTCAAGCACCAAGTGAACGATGATTATTTCAAAGGCACAGAAAATTGACGAATTTTAACAAAGAGAAATTAACGATGGCTCAGATACCACATACATCCACAAGCACCGTGTTGACGGAGATATTCGAAAGAAAGGCTCAGAACTATGAAGATCGCTGAAGCAATGACTTCACTCGATGTTTCATACAATCATACACCATATCAAATAAATAAGGTCACATCACATCCCCATACCCAAGCTAATACAAATTTATTATCTAAGAATCTGAAAACTACATAGGATTTTCCTATACTCAAAAAAAAAAGGAACACAACGTCCTCATATCCAAGCTAATGAAAATTAATTATCTTGGACTATCTGAAACCCACATTGGATTTTCCTATACCCAAATAAAAAGGGTCACATCACGCACTCATATCCAAGATAATAAAAATTATTTACCTTGGACTATCTGAAAACCACATTGGATTTTCCAAAAAGAGTCTTATCACGTACTCCTATCCAAGCTCATAAAAATTAATTACATAGGATTTCCTATAATTAATTACATAGGATTTCATATCAAAGCTAATACAAATTAATTGTCTTGGACTATCTGAAAACCACATTGGATTTTCCTATAACCAGATAAAAAGGGTTACATAACGTACTCCTATCAAAGATTATAAAAGTTAATTATATAGAATATCCTATATCAAAGCTCATTAAACTTGATTAATGTGCTTTGACCTATCAATCATTGTTCCAGTGCCCGTATTTCCCTACTACACTCGCCTGAGCTGGACTCAAGAGGCCCAGACATCGAATGTATGGGGGTAGCAGTCAAGTCTGGAACTGCAGAGATGGAGAAGTAAAATGTAAAAATCCTGTCGGTTGGTAGCTGAGCCCCACGTTTTTTTCTAGACATTAACAATCTGCTGCAAGGCAATAACCGCTTGGTCCTAGGAGACTCAAATGTCCACTAAACTGTGCACGGCCATATGAGCATAGCTTTGGCAGAAAAAAGTAATACATCTACGTTCTGCACAGTTAATGAGGACGCCCCCACGTGGATTATGGACAATTGCCATAGCTAGCCAGACATAGCTATGACATCGCCTGGCTTGGTTATCGGCGTCACATGGCCACCCATCATCTCGTTAGGATCGGGCCTCCTGCTCATAGTCCTCTCCACGAACAAACCATCCGACTTCATAATCTCTGAACTCCGTACGTATCTCAATCTGGAAAGGCTGATTATGAAGCCTTCAGAGAATCCACCAACCACAGTTTCTGTAATCTACCCATTCCCTTGGATTTTCGGGTAGTCGAGAAGAAGTTCCAGCACGTCATAAACGCAGCTCGGCATATTCCTGCTGGTCAAATGCATGAGATACCACCAAATTACCCAGCAGGCATCGGAACTTTAAGATAAGCGTGATGACACTGGTCACTCCAACCCCGCTGACCCTAGAATTAGGGATCTCAACTCTGAGGTCGGTAGGTTGGACAGCGAACATAAGCAAAACAATGGCTAGAACAATTAAAGCAGTTCAACATAAGTTCCGAAATTGGAAAATTGTGAACAACGCTCAAATCGCTCCCTAACTGTGAATGAAAGGATGATCGGACATCCGTCACGTTAGACGACTAAACCGTGCCTGATCCGAAGCGGTGCGTGAGTTGTTTTAATCGGCTTTTTATTGAGCAGCTAGAGGGCGATAAACCGATCCGCACCACAGCGGACCGCGTTCTCCGAGTTGAAATGACACCACCCCAATTACCCATTGGCGAATTGCCCTTGTCATCCATGTCATCAACGAGGCTGTATCTGGACGGAATCTCAGTGCTGATGTTGAATCACTAGTATACCATGGAAGTAGAGTAAATGGCGAAAGTGCTTAGTCTGTTGCTAGGTACTCACATAGCTCCCGAAGCCTGGAAAATTAGAATAGTAGTACCGCTACTGAAGCCAGACAAAGGCGCAAGTAGAGATGATTCGTATCGTATTCGGCTGATCTCCTTGCCTTCGCCAGTAGCAAAGACGCTTGAAGCACCTCTCCACCTCAGCCTTACTTCTCCAATTTGCATGTGCTGATCAGCATGGATTCCACAAGCAGCACAGCAACTGCTTTACACGCCATCACCACACGTAGACGTTGCGGCATTAACCAGAACGAGTCCTACGACAGGACGGTCTTTGTGGCTCTTGACCTTACAAAGGCCGTTGACACGGTCAACCATGCCACTCTGATTGCGTACATTACAGAAACGTCTCTTTCGCATAGTTTGAAACGTTGGGTCGTAAACTTTATGTGTGGGCGCCATTCATATGTAGAATTTGGAGATAGGAAGTCAAAGCCTCGTTCCTTAGTGGGGTGTCCTCTTCAGCTCTGTTTAACATCCACCTTATTCAAATTCCTGCAGCAATGCAAATATGTCGTATGATGATTGCACAATTCTGGCATCAGGAACTAAAAAAGGTGGCATATACGGGAAAATCAACTGTTAACTAACTGACTTTGTACACATCTTCACTGCGAGGAATATTAAAATATCCGACTCCAAATCAACAGCTACACTGTTTACTGCATGGACAGCAGAGGTGCGGTTGTCACTCAATTTGAAAGTCGATGACTACCCCAAAATCCTTGGTGTTATTTTGGACAGCCTTTTTTGATCCTATGCACATGCTATCTCCTATAAGCTCAAAAGTAAGAACAAGGTCCTCAAGTCACTTGCCGGCAGTACTTGGGGAGCCGAAGAATAAACAATAAGTCGGTCTGTAGCGAACTACGCAGCACCGGTGTGGTCGGCGAACGTGAGTACAACGCAGTGGAAGAAAATTCAGAGTTGCCAGAATGTTTTTTGAGGACCATTTACATGGAGTGACGAAGGTCCTTACCCTGCGCTGACACATTATCCTGTTGTCTAAGCAATATCTGATAGTGTGTTTTCGCAGTGGTCATCATAACCACCATCTCTTGAACAGGATGCCTTCGCCCAGGCAGATCGGGTACGATCTTCAGGATCATACAAGAAAGATCATCGAAACTATCAGGCAGGTCTGAACAGCATTCACACTGACGAAGTTACAGCAATAGTGTCCAGCGACAATGTGAATGAAGTGCTAGGGGACCATGCCCCGAAGATCTCAGCAGAGGAGAAGACGGTACCAAGCTAGAAGAGCGTGGTTCTGGCTTAGCTGAGATCTGGATGGTGCAGCCGCCTCAATTTGTATTGGGCGCAAAGTGATGCTAATGTTCAACCTTTCTAATTGTCTGGCAAACCCCATTCAGCTGACCCCCATTTCTCTTTCGACACATACAGTTCAAATGGCCAGTTTCCTTTACCTGGATGTCTAAGGAAATATCCTATAGACAAACAGAACTTCAAAACAAAAAATATTGTTGTTACAACGACAGCCACACAAAGGGCTTCAATATCTATCCGTGTGCGGTGAAGATTGTGTTCGGTCCGTCCCACTTACTAACCTTTTCTTAAAATTCGGCAGAAGCATCTATTTATCTATGTGTCTATTAATTGTCTAAGGTGAAACAATATTCATCGAAATTTCTAACAATTACCCGCACTCACTGTGCGCACATTAGTTTTCATCGGCTGAGTGTTGTTGCTCTTTGTGAGTCCCAGATGTGTGAGGACTCAGATACACTGGTTTGTCATATATTTGGGTCTAGGTCTATGCCACGCCTGAGCTATCCCAGGTCCGAAGAAAAACGCGTAAAGCTTTCAAAGCAAGTTACAAAGTGGATCTTTGCATCCATACAAGGATGAGTTAAATGCGTGTAAGAAAGCCAAAACAAAGGAGCAATCTTGGATAGACTTCTGCGAATGGCTAGAAAATACTAAAGTCACAGCCACCCTAAACAAAATAATTACAAAAGGTTACTCGAGTGCCTCTTATATAAAGAGGGACGACGGTACATGGCCAGACAACTCTGCTGATCATTTCACATTATTCTTAAAACGAACTTTACAGATACAGCTAACGAAGAGCAAAACCCAATAACCCAACGGGATAACAGCATAGAAGAAAACAGGATAATAAGTCCAAGTAATGGTATCTGGGATATTAACAGGCTCTGGCCCAATCTACAATGCCATTATAGCAAAAATGCGAAAAATGAGATCATAATCAACCCATGGCTAGTGCACATGAAGTCCGTTTCCTCAGCTATATAGCACTATAGGTAATTTGACAGGTTTGGAGGCAAAAATTAATAACGGCCAAATTAGAAGATATTCTTTTTAGTGATTTCTATGTAAAAGTGATCTGTTAGAAGGAGTACTATGAATTTTTTTTAAAAAAATTTTTAAAACAAACATTTTTTTTAAATGTTTTCTATACACTATTTTACAGTTCACTGTCTAAATATTCTTCGTTTAGTATATTTTTGTATGTTTTGGTCAGCTCGAGGAAGTTGCAACCGTTTCCTCTTTTCGATTCGTGTTTTCAAACAAATTAATGATGTTAAGGGATCGGACATGGACAAAGTTCTGTTTAAAACATACGAAAGATTATTTCTGCGGCTATTTTTGCGTGCGTGATGCAGTCTATCGGACTTATATAACTTGTTGCGCGACTCAGCAGTATCTTCACCAAAACAGCCTATCGGAAGTATTGTATTTTTAATTATTTCTGTTGAATAAATTAACACCTGTACTGTCGCAGTCAGTACAAATAAATAGTTGTCGGACTCTTGAGTAGTGATTGATCTTGGAAATTCTGTTTATAACAAGAATGACCTGAGCTTCACAAATTGTATTGTATGTATAAAGCACGAACTATCACTTCTATTTTTCTGTTCATAACAAGAATGACCTGAGCTTCCATCGAATCCATTTCTACTTATAATAATCAGATTGGCTTGTAATACATTTTTATTTTCGGTCATTATTGAAGCTATAACATCTTTTTGCATAGTAACGATTTTACTTGCAGTATGCATCAACAGCATTTGTAGGGGCACCATAGCCTGTCTGTCACTTATTTCTACTCCTTCTCGTCTGCATTTTCCTTTAGAGGCCAGGACTTCTTAATATCGTGGATAAAATGTCGCAGTTTTTAATACTATACTATACTTCTTTTAGTACTGATGCCATATCTTTTTTTTCTGTATTCGGGGCGCTATAGTAGCTGAACGTACAAGCAAATATCTATCATGACATACATTTTTTGCCAGAATCTCAGCATCTTTCCTCCTTCCCCTTTCTGATTTTTGCACATAAGCCTTCCTTGGGCGACCTATTAGAGATGTAGTAGCTGCTATATTTATTTTCGAAACGAATTTAGTGTTTAGCCAGAGTTTTTTTTGTTTCTGAAAAAAATCTATCTTCCTATTCGGACTCTTTTTTTCAATGAAACCTCCCCTTTATCTAATATGTTACCATGCCCAATTTCACTTACGAGAAAGTTGTAAACAGTCATGTTTTTATTCTCTTTAATTTTTTGATCAATCCAAATTTTCATAATATTGCTATGTACAATGCGGTGTTTCCTACAGAAAAATGATATATCTCAAAAAATGCAAAAAATAGCAATCTAAAATATTGAAATTAAACTAAGAACCCTTTGCATAATATGTTCCTGGTGGCAAAAACACGGCCAAATCAGCAAATTTTGTAAGAGGCGATTTTAGTAAAAAAATTAGGAAAGTTTCCAATCCTGTAATTTTCATATGATTATTTGGCCATTTTTTGCTCACACATGGTGTTGTGGAACGGTTATCCCGCCTTCTGGTCGGATGCCAGATCTTCGTTTGTGAAAACAGGAGAAACCGCGTGAAGGTGAGGTTGACATTTGGTCTGCAAAATTGCAGACATAGTGTAAACATTCTCTGGTATTATTATGAGACTTAGCAGGCAATTGAATCTTCCTTTTCTACTATTTCGCCCTAACTTAATCACCGTGGTTCATGAGCGACAATATTTACGAAGATATGCACATATCATACGGTAATTCTGTGTTTTTCACGAATAATCGCTTAAGTTATAAATGTATACTTCTCAGGAGAGCAAAAACAAACTATTTTTAAAATTGCGGCTTCTGTAAAAGGATTTTTTTCTTCACAGACATCTTTATAGTGTCTTTATTATACTTATACATAATTTTTAAAGAAAAAATCCTGGTGGATTTGGTTCAGTAAAAGAATTAAAAAACATATTGTTATGGGCGAAGAAAATGTGTACAAAATAATAATTATCTCCACATAAGATGTTTTTTTGTGAAAATATATGGTACCACTAATACTACCCACGAGCACTTACGTTATTTTTAACAGAAAATAGTTTGCTTATATTTTTGGAGTTTTCTCTGTAGTTTATAGAAATATCTTAAGTAAAATAAAGAACTGATAACTTTAAAATCATTTGACTATTATTTTTTATAAACGTTAAAGCATATATAGATGTTTTAAAGATGAAAACATAAAAAATCAATTAAGTTGAAAAATACATTTCTCTTGTAGTACTAACTAAATAAAAAAATAAAAACTTCAACAAATTCGGAATTGCAATATATATTACTTTACGTTTTTTGAATTCTTCCGCAATGTCTTTGTATAATGTGTTCTGCGACTTCTCTGAAGTTTTAAGATTTTTATAAATATTGTGGAATATTTCTGGAACTAATGGCAATAAACTTATTAAGTCTCTCTTTTTTTCAGTAGAAATAGGAAGTTTTTTGTCATTGTTGGACTGAAGTTGCAAATTGCAAACATCAGCGGCTTTAATTTTCTTAATTGTAAGTATATTAACACAGATTGCGTCACTACTGAAATATTGTTTATATTCAATCTTATCAAACGAACTCTTTTTATAGATAATATTTCGTATATTTTTCCTCAAACTCTTGTCGCGATTAAAATTTTTATTCACTTTTGGAAAAATACTTTTGATTGTTATAGCAAAGTTAAGGAAATCACTTCTTTTCATTTCGATGAGTACGAGTTTATTAGATTTTCGGCCGCAAGTTTTTATTAACTTCATCCAAGAAGAGAATGAGAATGAAATATTTTCAATAAATTTTTTTTTCGTTCGTTCAATAACACTGTGATCGCTGTCACATTCAAGATGTGTATGACCAGACTTTAAAAATTTTTGTTCAATCATTTCCATATTAATCCCACATTGATTAATTAGAAGAACAAACATAGCAGACACAATATTATTCTTATTCTGATCAGAACACGTATCCGAATAAATCACCACATTTCTTAAGATCAGTATTTATATTGAACTATTTCCATATGCATGATGATATTTCGTTAGCTCCTATACCACCTATTGTTTCATCCAAAACAAAGCAGCAAGTTTGGTTTGTCGAACAATTTCTAATTGAAAAGTTAAATGTCCACAGGCTTCTTTTATAAAACGCAATGGAAGAATTTAGATGTGGTGTCGGTAAGCATTTTTGCAGATCCATACATAATACTGTTTTTGTTGCATCGGTTTTATCAAATTTCTTACTTGCGTATGCCAGCTCGGCTAATTATAACACCAGCTCGGCTAAACAAACACCAATAATTATTGGTGGTTGTTTCAATCCGGAATAAATTAATTTTAAATAACATCCGATTTAGCGTGTTTAATGATAGATGATCACATTTCGTGCAAGTGTCTAGATTGGGCTTCTTAAACTTTAATTTTTGTGTTTTAAATGGACGGCGATATGTAAAATAAGATACAACATTTCCCTTATTCTCTTTATAAAGGTCATACATTTCAAACAGGTTCAAATTTTTTGGCTAAATATTTTTGATTTGCATGATAATGCGCAAAAACCCTTCTGTCTCTCCATATATGTTAAAAACATATTTTACAAACATTTTCGGATGTATCACCGTTATATATTCGAAACTTATATGTGTAGTTTCGTTCACTTTTTTTCGAATAGAGATTTTTTGATGACTGCTTTAAAAAGTTGTAAATTCGTCTGAACATGTATCCGACACGACTGGAATATTTTTCCATGTTCCAATATTCGTCAAAAAGTAATAAACGATATTTATCAAAAACTTTCTCTTTGCATTGTAATCGGCACATCGGGAGCACTTTGCTGCACCGCTTAGATATATTTTTTCCACTTTTTACTGATATATATTCCTTGCCAGAACTCCTTTTTTCCCTTAAGGCTTCCATTACTAATAGTTTGTATGAGTATATCTTAAATAATAACAAAAATTAAAAATGAGTATAGACATACCACTTTCATTTTAATGTTAAATCTCAATTTCCGTTTGACTGTCTGTTATTCTTCTTCTCTTTTTCAGTGGAATATCTGCACACACATAACGCAGAAAGTGTTAAAATCGTAACTTTCCTCATTAAAAAACTTAAATTACTTACCATTGTTATTATTTGAGTCCATTTGAAGAATTGCTGAAGTTGATCTGTCATCATGATACACTTCCCCAAAAAAATTATTCATTGTTATTTTTAAAGAAAATATTTCACAGCTCTACGAACAAATATTCTATGTGTTCAACTCGAAGTTGAACATTAAAATGATGTAACACAGAATTGACATGCATCACTTAACTACCAAACTTAACAGTCAATTGTTTTCTTTTTCTTAAGAAATAACATAACGGCATATAATATTTACAAAGAACCATTTATCTATGGTTGCAATGGCCGAACATGTCAATAAGAAGCGCACAAGTTTACTAAATAAAAAAATGTCAAAAAATATTTTCATATTTTTTGCATAAATAATAACGCAAGACCTCTTATGCTATTTATTCTGAAAAATTCGGTTAAAATACGTCTTATGTCGACATATTTCGTTACATCTGAAAACTATTTTATCAAACACAAAACTTAAGTTGTTATATACAAAAATAACGGAGTAACGGTACATTTGTTTTTAAAAAGTTTAGTCGTACTAGTCCGAAATATACGGAACATTAGCATAACTTCCCGGTTTGTCAGGTTTCAACGCTCATTAACAATGCGTACCTGCAAGTAATAGGTCTATCTGGGTTCACATACCTATACATATCCCTGGTGGCTATGCACAGATATCTGTTGACATTTATATTTCAAGAAACAGAATGGAATTAATTTCTATATATTTAAATATTTGTATACTTACTGTTGATGTTGTGGCGTCAACTGTGTACCGGCGTGACAGCCCGCGACCGAAGAATTGCTGCTTCTGGTAGATCCGGCCCATACATACGGCCGGTATCTATGGGCCGGATCTACCAATAATAAATATGCTTCAGTAATTAAACTGACAGGTTTTCCTCAAGGAAGTACTATTTGTTATGCGTAAGGTTGTCTTTGCAGTAGATGCTACACAAGTATGTTTTTCCTCTACAAAGATTTTATGTGACACATATGCATATAGTATTCGCAGATATTTTGCTTTATTTTAGTAATTCAAACCATAATTCAACAGCATACTTGTTTCAACAATTCTGTCCACTAATCTGCAACTATACACATTCATTTATTTTGAGAATCTAAAAATAACTTTCAAAGACATTACAATTCTCTATCATAAAAAGAACAAGAAAAAAGTCGTTGAGTTCGACCAGGCCGAACCTTGTATACCCTCCACAGTCCCTGCGCTACTTAAGTACAAAAAATGATACAAGCGTCCGTGAAATGAGACATGCGTCCGTCCTTAATTTCAGCCAGAAATAGTCTATATTTTAATTGCTAGCAAAAATAGGTTTAATTTTGATTACTCCTGCGTCCATATTGCCCGCTTTAACCATGCGGGACGTTTTTTAGAGCACATGAGCCGAAAAGGTCAGTAATTATGCCCTTTTTGACGTATTTAGTGCGTCCCGACAAACAGAACATATTTTAATCAAAGTCAGCTCACAAAATATTGTGATTTGTTAAGCAAATGCTGAAAAAGGGATATTTTTACCTATGTACCTTTACTGCCATTTGCGAAACATTTTGGACCCCATTTACAATCCCAAATAGACCATAAGCCATCATGCAAAATTTCAGGATCCTTGGTTGATTCAAAAACATATGGACGGACGGTCATGGCTAGATCTGAGAATTTTTTAAATACTTGTATACATATACTTAACAGGGTCTCCGATCAGTATCCGAGGTGTTGCCAACGGAATGACAAATTAAATATAGCATCCACTCTTCAGTGGAGGGTATAAAAAAAATAAAAAAAAAGTTGATCCCATTACCACGCTCTGCCTTGCAAAGGTAGGTACCCCCCACATTGTTGTTGATGTCCATTCGGTATAAAGTTATTTTGATTTCTGTATGCCATTGCTATACTGTTTGGTACAATCGCGTTATTAGGTTGTTGCAACATTTGAGCACTTGAAACCGTTTCGTTGTATGAAGCAAGAAGGGAGGTTGAAGTATCTGGGGAATGTGAATTGGGTGTTTCATTTGTTATAAGATTTATACTTGTTATTGCATTGTTGACATTAGAATTGACAATATTTCCAGCGTCATCAGCAACATCGTTGGTGGTTTGGTGATGTGGATTGGCGTGTGTTGAGCTACCCGAAGAACATGGCTTTCCATCCTTCACTAACACTGGAACTGCAACCCGACGTGGCGAACTTGCAGGCTAAAAAAGAGTAAATAAATGTCGTGGGGTTAGTATGGTGGGTTCATAGCAAAACAATATCTATAGTCTTTTTTTGTTTTGGTTTTCTTGATCATGATTGTTGTTTTTACATAGATTTTTGTAAATTAGTGGGTATCGGCAATAAGCGACTTAAATAAAAGATTGTAACCTTATGAGTTCAACTGTATGCTTACATAACGGATAGGCAATTTTGGGCCCCTGGACGTATCCCAGATCGGCCACTGTCACTTACAAATTATGGACTGGTGGAGAGGTAACAAAAAAACCATTTATGTAAATAAGCTACAGATAACACAGTGATACAAAATCGAACTTTCCGAATGCGAATAGGAAGACACCTAAACGTATTAGAGAGCATGGAAATACAGCAAGGCAATACAACAAGACCATAAAGACACATAAGCGGACAATAACCGATTTTTATACACCCAAAAAAAGGACAATCTGACTACCTGCTTACCACAACTTTAATGTACTGACAAAAACGAACCAAACAATTTGATAGGAAAACAACCACTGCAGATGCATATCCGAAATCAATCTGATAATCACACAAAATTGACAAAGTATACAATAAATGAATGAAGTGAGTTATCCTTGTTATCCGATGAAGAGGATACTGACGAGAAGTAAGAACCAGAAACATACAGAGATCCACAGCCTACTACTTCTGGAGCTTTTGCAACTTCAAACATTCAAATTGATAGTGATAATGATTAAACGGATCCAAATAAGATATAATACTTCTAAAAAAAAATTGTTTTTGTACCAAAAAAAATCCAATAAAAATACAAGATTTTTTCATACAAATTTAATTTTTGTTATAGTTACGTATTGCGAATAATAAAATGTACTTCGTAATATATGCAGTTAGAAATTAGTTCTACAATAAAACAAACATCAAAAATGGATTTTACAGCCTAAAATAGTAAATACACCGTTTTTATACAAGAAATAGCAAGAAAATATACAAGAAATAGCACCATTTGTATGAAAGCGCCATATAGCGTGAGTTTTAGGTAAAAATAAATATTAAAAAACAGTAAGATACCACAACTTTCCAGGATAATAAAAATAAATAAGCATTATTTTATAAATTTGCCATTGATCCTTTCTTGTTAGACAGCGTTCCAAAATCACCAACCTCAAATGCGTGTAAAAAAAATTTCGCACTGAACTAAACAAATCCATCCAAAAAAATATTTTTTTTGTTACATTTAACTATAACAAGTTATGTTTACGGAATTTTAAAAAAAAAATTGTAATCCATTGACATTTGTAAACCGAATAGAATATCAACAATATTCAGTCGGAGAGACTCTTTTTGTTGGGCGGGCCTTAAAATTTGAAAAAGCTTTCCTTTAGAAGTATTGCTCTGCCATTGGTAAGGTACATAAAAATCGTCTGTTGCTTCTTTAACATAAGTTTTTTTTACAAAATCCATTTATTTTCTAAAACGTATGTATACTTTATACGAGCACTCTTAAATGAAGAGTTACCGATTGTCAAGATTTCATTAGTTTTTAATTTTTTAAGCCACGGACCATTAATGATATATTAAAAACGTAAACATGACCTTTAATGGTGAACACTTTAAAAAACATAATTTAAAAAAAAAAGTTGATACAAAAAACGATTAATTAATGTTTTTCTACTCTAGAGATTAATTAACAGATATGCTTTTGAAGCAAAATACAAAAGCAGAGCAGTATTTATAAAGACAGAACAACACTTTTAAAATTTCTCTTTGTTTATTTATGCCACTATTCTTAATGGTTATCATGGCCAAGTACCAAAACGGGTACATCACATTAATTTGCATACATTTTCTTAGAGTCAAGTGCTGTTGTACTTTTTTTTTGTAAAGGGACCTAAGGGTAAAAAAACAATTTTCACTATTTTTTTTTGAAGTGGACAACATCTGAGCATCGAATGAGACCGATCCCATGCCCCAAAAGTGTTCCCTCCCAGAGATATGCGCGTTTTATGAAAGTGATGGTACACCAAAGATACACGTATTTAAATCTTTAAAATGGCTCTCCTGAACAAAACTGGTTTTTACCCTTAGGTCCCTTCCTATTTTGCGCGTCACATATATACTAATTGGATGCTTTTTGTAAGTAAATACCTTACTTATTGTGTTTTTGCTATCAGTCTTGAAACTCAAGGCATCTCTTTATATCTATTGTTTAGCTTTAAAAAAAATTTGGGTAATCCAATAATTTTGGTGAGAAACAAGCATATCGGCAAATTTAAATTTCAAGCAAGTTCTTCTGTTAGAAGTTATAGAGCCAGATTTGCTGAATATTATTTCAGACATATATACAAGTGATAACATTTGTACCGATACTATCGATAGCCATTAAAAACAGTCTATAGTGGCCTCAAACAAAAAACTATCGATAGTCCTATCGATAGCTTTACAACTGTACTCTAGGCTTTTCACGATTGAGTGTGTGTCACGCGATCTCAACGTTGTTTTATGCTGGGTTTTATTAGAAAAGTACGATCCGCTAACAGCGAGGTTAAATTTAAGACAAGTTTCTAAAAATAGCTCGTCGGTTACGCAACAATGTCCAGGGCTCTGTTTTCCCATTATATGTTCAAATCCTTCATTATTGCTGCATATTCAGGCATTCATATCTCTCATAAGCGCTAAAATATCGTTCTTCGGTAGCTATATCACTCACGTCCGTAGGGGCGTAGCAACAAACTATTGATATTTTACCAATACTCGAGTTGTATCGTGCGGTAAGTAGTCGTTCAGTTATAGAGTCCAACTAAATAGAGATTCGTATTTTTTTCCGAATATGCCACCATCGATTACGTGCAGGCCTAATCAAAGAATTGAATTGTGTAGCAGGCTAATCGGAGCTAAAAACTTAAACATTTTTTCTTACGCTTCAGATGTGGGGGAAAGTAGGAAGCGCATACAAACACACAGTTAGAGCACCGATGCCACGACGTCAGCTTTATTCTCACCACTCTCTCTCTCTCTCTCTCTCTCTCTCTCTCTCTCTCTCTCTCTCTCTTGTCTTCGCTACAGCGACAGCGCTTCGTATTCTTGCTACTGCTTGTCGTTAAGACATTGTTTTGTATTGAATATTTTTTCTGAGGTTTTACTTGATTTTGCAATGTCAATGCAACACACTATGAGCGGACAAAAACTTAAAAATACTTTGCCCAGTGGCATGAAATGCTGCATTATGAAGTGTGGGAAATCGAGCAGGTGTTGCAGCAAATTAAAAATGTTTAAATTTCCTACACCTGATTTGATTCTTGGTCAACTTTGGAGAGAAAAATAACAAATTCCTAAAAATGATTATAATAAAAATTTATATATTTGCAAAAAACATTTCTCGACCACATATGTTGGGAAAAAATTTTTAAAAAAAGGATTAGGTGCAAAGGACGATATGGGCATTTATTTCGATTTTTCAAATGTTTGTAATGATGAGATAGAAGCACATTTTTGTAGGAATTGCTAAAATGAAACAACATTAACGAAAAAATATAAAAGAAAATATAACAGGCTTTTAAAAATATATATAAGAAAATACAGTCAGCGCTAAAAACTGAGCGACGGATAAAAAAATATTGTTTCAAAAAATGCATTGAATTCGTTTATTGATTGTATTCAGAGTATAAGCAACGAAACCAAATTTTCTGCAAGCTTTAGCTAAGTTCTCGTCCAAAAGAGTATTCAGACGACGTAAGATGGCTCAGAATATATTTTATATGTCTCAGTCAACTTATGCTTTTTTACGGAATAAATGGAATCTCAATTTACCTCACGTTTCCACTTTAAACTGGATGGCCCCATACAATTATTATATCCTGGTTTCAAAAACAGTAGTTTTGAATCCCTTAAACGAAGACGACTCGAAGGGAAGGATTTAAATCACATGGTTTTATTAATGGATGAAATGTCAATATGGAAGGAGATAAGATACAACACGCATTCTGCTTTAATACTCGTAGATGGATTCGAACACAGTGGTTTCGCAAGTATGCGCATTTTTACTTATGAAAAGCACTACTCTTTGACTTTTATATAAAATTAAAAAACAAAATTGAAAAAAATAGAAACAATAAAAAGCACAAAATTAAAATAAAATTTTAAAAAAACGAAATTTATTAATAGTTTATTTGAATTATTTTTAGTATATTCATCTATAAATAAAAAATGATAATAAAAAGAAAATGAATTAACTTGTACACACTTGTTACGGCCCAATTTTGGCTTCCAAATTTACTTCATTTAAACATAGTTTACCTTATAAACATTTTATTAAAACCGTAATATCTAAAAAAATTGCAATTTCTATTCAGATAAGAAGCCTTTAAAATGTACGCCAAATATGAAAAACTTGCTAACATAATATCATAGCACAAGCTGTCGACGAAACTTTGTAAAAAACTAAATAATAAAAAAGAAACATAAATACACACACGATAGCAGCAGTGCTCGCTCTTATTATAAGCGACGTCACCTCACCCTTAATTTTTGCGAACGCTTTTGCTCTCAGCAATGCGAGCGAAGCATTCACGGCAGAAAGAAATGAGAGTGCGTACCCTGGACCGGTAGCACAGGAAATACCCGTTATAGAAAATTTTAGCTTGTATGAGATGCACGTTCTTTATGATTTATATTCTTTGGTCTCATCCATTTTTCATTCCCGAATGCAAAACACGTTCATCTTGAGTTCGTGAGATTTTCGTTGTCATTCCAGCGCATTTTGCGTATGCCAAGCTTAGCAAGATTTAGGCGAGCCGTTTCTGCAGGTAGTTTGGTTAACTTTCCGTCCTGTATTAACATTAACGTTAAATACACTGGAGGTCTATGATCGTCACCATTAAGTCTGATCTATTGTTTCCTCTTCTTTGTGTTGTAATTGGTGTTGTTCAGAACACATGCCAACTATTTCCATATACAGTGTTTTCCAATATAAAAGTTCGTATCTGTATACCAACGCACCCTCAAACATTTTTCATGTTATTTCAATGTCATAACGATAGTCCAAGTCAACAGTTTTCATTAAAAATTACAACCGAAATTCTGAGTCAGCGGCTCTGGCGAAAATCCAGAATTTTATTGCAAAATCATCTTCAGCGATGACGCTGATTTTAGCTGAGTGATTTTGTCAATAAACAAAATAAGAGTTATTGGACAGCATCAACACCACATGTGCTTCAGGAGACACAATTGAATCCGCAAAAAATTACTGCGTTGTGTGGTTTTCATGCCGCAGGTTTGTATTGGTGAATTGCGCCGTATTTTTTATCGATGAAAACCATCGTCATGTTACCGTCAATGAAGAGCGCTATCGTGCCATGTTAAAAAATTATTTTTGGCCAGAATTAGATGGGCTTGACATCGCCGATTTACTGAAAGGCTTGAGCCGGTTTAATACCTGTTCAATGTGTAAAAGCAACAGACCGAAATAAAACAAACGAGCTAAACATACTTACATGCACGGCACACAAGTTGACATAGTCAACTAAACTCTTTTTACAACACACACACACGTTGTTGTAAAAGAAATCTATTGATGGCTCTCGATGTGGAGTCTCTTTAGAGCTGGCAAGAGTGAGTTGTATTTTCGTGGGCAATTGTGTGAAGAAAACTTGAAAAGTAAGGTTTACAACAGTAGTTCTCATTCGTTTGTGGAGAGCCTGGCCTTATAGAGTTCGGTTTTACTTTCAACAATTGCAGCAAGGCTTTCTGAAGAGGGTTGTCACGGACCCGAAATCATGATAAAAGTAGTGTGCAACCACGAAAATCAATGTCACTTTGCCATTTTGTTAAAAACTTGTCTTCTATTTTAATATAGAAGCAAGAGGTCTTGAGCCGGTTTAATCCCTGTTCAATGTGTAAAAGCAACAGACCGAAATAAAACAAACGAGCTAAACATACTTACATGCACGGCACGGCACACAAGTTGACATAGTCAACTAAACTCTTTTGACAACACACACACACGTTGTTGTAAAAGAAATCTATTGATGGCTCTCGATGTGGAGTCTCTTTAGAGCTGGCAAGAGTGAGTTGTATTTTCGTGGGCAATTGTGTGAAGAAAACTTGAAAAGTAAGGTTTATAACAGTAGTTCTCATTCGTTTGTGGAGAGCCTGGCCTTATAGAGTTCGGTTTTACTTTCAACAATTGCAGCAAGGCTTTCTGAAGAGGGTTGTCACGGACCCGAAATCATGATAAAAGTAGTGTGCAGCCACGAAAATCAATGTCACTTTGCCATTTTGTTAAAAACTTGTCTTCTATTTTAATATAGAAGCAAGAGGTCTTGAGCCGGTTTAATCCCTGTTCAATGTGTAAAAGCAACAGACCGAAATAAAACAAACGAGCTAAACATAATTACACAAATTAGTAATTGAACACGCTTCACTATCACTCTTTTGTTCTCATTATTTTTTATTTTCTTATGTTTCTTTCGCATTCACATACCTTCGTTTCTTTCACGCGTACCGCTTCTAAAACCCACACTGTCTAAAACAACTGATTTTGTTTTCTTTTTTTCCGCAATGTTCAATTATGTATGAGTAGTTTTTTCTCGTCGCCACTGTCGACTCAAGAGATTTGGTTTGTAAGAGATTTGCCTCGAACCGGTAGACCAAGTTTAATTCGCACTGCGGAAAATATTGAACGAGTACAGAAAAGTGTTAACGAAACACCTGAAACATCTGTTGAAGACGTTCTACTCATTTAGGAATATCTCGTAAATCACTTGGGATTTCGCCAATTTTTTCATTATGCTAATTTCAGGTTTCTATGTTGATTCGTGAGACCAACTTCGTGCTTTGTGAAGAAACTTTGACGGGCATGGCCAGATCTAGAGGTATTTTTTTAGAACAAAAAATATAAAATTTCAAATTAAGTGTGTTGGTAATATGAAAGGATATTTTATGGCATTTATTTTTTGAATATAATTTCCTTCAAATGTTGGCTTTAATGACACGCGTTATGTTGGATTCCGAAACCTGAATCGTAGCTGGTTTGACAGCGTAGACGTTGGACGTTACGTAACCCCAAAGAAAAATGTCTAAAGGTGATATCACTCGATCTAGGCGGCCAACTCCCATGTGCAAAACGTGAAATTAGCTGCTTTTCGAAATGACCTCTCTATAGATCCATTGTTTGAACAGCCGTATGGCAAGTGGTACCGTCCTATTGAAGCCAAGTGTTGTCTAGATTACGGGCTTAAATTTCAGGTAGCATAAAGATCGATATCATGGCGCGATAACGAGCACCATTCACAGTTACGTTCCGGCCATCATCATTTTTGAAAAAATATGCACCGATGATTCCACCAGCTTATAACCTGCACCAAACCGTGGTTTTCTCTGGGTATAATGGCACCTCTTAGACCTCTTCTTGTTGATCTTCAGCCCAAATGTGGCAATTTTGTTTATTGACTTTGTCGTTGAGCCAGAAGTGGGCCTCATCTCCGAACAAAACTTTGGTCGAAAATAGCGGATCTTCCCGTTTCTCACCGAACGCTAATTTCCATAATACAGTTGCCAACATTTGAAGGTAGTTATTTTCAAAATACAAGTGCCATCAAATTTCCTTTCAAATTACCGATAAAGATTCCACACCTGATATGAATTATTATATTTGTTTTTGCTCTGAAAAAATACTTCTAGATGGATCACCCTATATATACCTTATATATACTTGCCAGCCGATTGACAAACTAAGTGTACCATCCACTGAGACTAGTTTAACCAGAATTCTCATAATTTAAAGTGTATTATACCGTTGATTTATATCTCACTCCATTGGGATGTTGTAGAAGTTTCAACGATACTTAAACCTGGAAAATAAAAGTATCTGGTCTGTATGGGCAAAAAATTCTAGAGGATCTGTTTCTTGATAGACGCTGTGAACGATTTAATGGAATTTAATTATTCCAAACCATTTTTCGCAGCTAAAGAAAAAAAGCAAAACATGGAACGATCGACACATCCAATATTACACAGTTACTCACAAGCATTTAACAAACTATAAAATAATAACCAAAATAAAGATTAATAGCGATATGTTCCTCCTTGGTACTGACCAACGTGAGTGGGATAAACACCTGTCTGAGATAGAGTGTACTCTTGGGTCATCCCAGCATATCACCATAGGGGTCACGCCATACTTTGCACTTTTCGGAATGAATATGATAAACCATCGCAGCGTTTATCAACTAGCCAAACAACTACAGTTGCTTAGTGATGCAGAAAGCGCGATTCTGACCAAGTTAGTGAAGCTAGACCTTACAAGAGACAAAATCAGAAAGAATCATTCCTGGTCAAGAGGTTTATCGCCGAAGTTTCCAGCAGAGCGATTTCAAAAATAATTTCAAGACAAAGTTGGGCAAAAAAATTTAAAGTGCCGTATAGTGCGACCTTTGGGAATTAGCCTTTACGAAGTAGAAGATTTGCAGGGCAAAAAATTAGGAGTTTTTCACGGAAAAGATTTGAAACCGTAAGTGAAGCTTATTTTAGCAATATCTTTGTCTTAATTTATTCATCGAAGTTTTTTTTTGAACTTCTGAACTTTTTAAACGAATGCTAATATTTGTAATGCGTCAAGTTAAAGCAAATAGGTGAATTTCGTGTTGTTTGTTTATACGACAGCATATATATGCAATGAAACAGATGGAAGCTATTACACATCCCAATTGAGGAGGTTTCCAAAGTAGGCCGAAGCTATAGTACAACAGTTTGACCTGTAAAAATTTCCCCAGTTGACCTGTAAGAATTGCAGAGTTTTCCAAGTGGATCCATTTAGAACCGGCACTATCCATTGGTGCACAGCCTTTGTAGCGTCCTGGGTAACTATGACAGTAAGAACTGGGCCGTGTTAGTCACCAGGGCAGAGTTGTAATTTGAATCCGGATAACAGCATTACGAGTCAAAAGTCGAAGGATTAAGGTGGGCCAATACATTTGATATATAAAGGCCTGACAGTTGTTTCCAGACTGGCTCCTCTGGAATTTATCGTCAATGGGAGAGGGGAATGTAGCCTATGGTCTGAATTTAGGAATTCAATGCATATTTGTTGTCGTCAGAATAAAAGTAATCTGCAACATTTTGCACTGATTTTTTGATTAAAATTTTCCCATTAAAACCAAAGTGTTAAAAGTAATTAATTAGTAAAGTAAAAAAAAGCAATTCAAATTTTTGTTAGTTGAAGGATTAGAGTGAGGCAGCAAAAATAAGAATAATAAATAATTTTAAAATTTACAATGCAGGCAACAGTTCTGGATTCCAAAAGACTTTGCATTTTGCCGATGTTGTTGATATTAGTTTGGGGCATATTTCTAAGACTAGCTTGCTTGGATAAGGGTAAAAGCAGTTTAATTTTAGGTTTTACAAGCCACAAAAAACTGAATTAAAGGGCTTTAGGTTATTAGTATAAAGTTTTTTAGGTTGAATTACTTTTTAGAAAATTTATTTTGGTTGTTTCAGGTTAGTTAGCTTTGAGTGCGCAGAAAATCAATGGATTTAATATTTTCTCACCCACCAAGCTTCCGTAGATCAATAAAAATATATTTTCTAATGAACTTTGGGAAAAAATATTTTCTTTTTTTTGGTAGCACTACGATACCAATAAGAATTCTTACCTCCTTCTTACGGAACAAGGGTAACCTGTAAAAGAAATTGGTTAGCAATGAATCATTTTAGGAATATTTTTACTTCATACCTTGGATAGTTGTAATTTTCCTTGTACCTGTGGGGTTGTTGTTGGCCGAATTACTGCGCTCCGGTTTAAACCGGTCCTTAGAACCAGGCGTCGCATCAATAAACTGAAAAGGAAAAAAATATAAGTTTAAGTAGACTGGCAAAGTTTTATATATTATAAAAGTTTTGAATTAATTATTAGATTCCTAGAGTTAAACATATTAATTTCTTAATTTTGTTTCTTTTTGGTCAGTTTAGATTCAGAAATTTTAAATTTTAATAATCTTTTTCTGATTTAATCACTAAACCAAAAACGATTTGATTTTAGAATAAAACTTCCAAATTAAAATATACCAAAATCCGTATTCCAAACGAAAATGTTTAAAACTTTACGTTTTGGCAACGTTTGCTTTGTCACCGAAATCCGTCGATCATTTGCACACAAAAACAATATATTTTTTTTAAGTCTATAGAGGCTTATTCATTTTGTTTTTATTTATTTTTTTGAACAATTTATCTATCTATTTGGTTTTACCAAAAGTACCATTTTGATTTTACAGTAATATTGATAATTAATCCGTTTCGATTAGTAAATGCATTGGCCAAATCGTCATTCACAATGGCCTTGTTTAATTCTTTTTTCTTTTCTTTCATTTGAACAGAGGATTTTTGGTATTTTGTTTTTTGGTAGGTTCTCTTTCTTCAACCTGTACCATTATTTTCACTAACACTATAGTCCCACCGACATTCATAATTTTTTTTTGTCAATACGCTTTTTATTCACACATATGAAACCAAAACACACACACACACACACACAATTCCAAGAATTCCAGATAAACTGTTTCGAATAATCAACCATTTTTTTCTTGTTTGGATATAGAGGTATACCACGTTTTTTTTCTCTATTTATTTTATTTTGGGGATCTTCGATTTCTTTTAAAATTAAATAAAATAAAAACCATATCACTTTAGAGATTAATTTTTTTGCCCCATACTTTTTCACCACAGTGTATAATTCATGATAACTGAATAGTATGACAACTGAATAGTACCGTTTTCAGAATTATTTTATTAATTATTTCCCCAGTTTGTTTTTTATTTAATGCGGGAAACTTTCTGGGTTTGCAAATTTATGGTTTGTTCTGCCCACTCTATTATACAGCCACTAGTTTTTATCACAATTTTTCTATTATCCCACTACACTTTAACACGTTTCTATGATTTTACCAAGTTCTCTTTTATTTTTTTATTTTCACCAAACACTTTTTCCTTTTTATTAAACGTTAAATTATTTCACTTTATTAAAACTACACTGTACTTACCTTTAATGCTGCAATTTATCCGCTGTCCATCCGATAGTTTTCTCAATCATGTGTTTTTCGGCGTCATGCTGTCAGGGATGGCAAACATACTTTTGCTGGAGATGGTACAAATTCGATTATATGAATTTAGTAAACGCAATTAGAATTCCGTGTTTGGAGTTACCAGACCGCTAATTTAAAATGTAGAATGTGTAGAAATGCCCAAAATACCCAAAATTACCGAGAATAACCAAAATCCCAGAAATATCCTCAAAATCTATACAATGGTAAAGAATAGCCCTAAATCCATTATTTTCCCTCCCATTCTGCATCCAGCGACGGATCGCAGAATGGTTGGGTTTGTCATGTGCGCCTTAAAGGGTTATTAGCGTTTGCGCAAACATATCAAAAAGCGCAAACAATGTGTTTACCTTGGTAGCACTCTTCGAACAGCTGTAGAGGAGTAAACAAAATAATAAAGAAAAAGGAAGGAAAAACTGAAAATTAGGAAGAGGGAAAGCCAGAAGTTATTGAGGAAAAAATGGAAACTTCCTTTTTTCCTTCTCTTTGATTTTGAATCCTGAGACGAAAGGTTGGTCTGGCGAGGAAATACGTAACGTTTGGTTGAGTTTCTATTAAAACAAAAAAAGACAGTGAACAAAAATACAAATAAACAACAAAAGTACAAAAAAGGAACAACACTTATCGACAAACAAATATATATTTTGTAAAAACAAGACATTTTGATTGTTAATTAATTTTACAAAAAAAAACTTAAAAATACTAAAAGCTTAAAACAGCAATGCTTCCGCCATTTTCCGCCACCAACTGACACTAATCCACCGAGGGAGCAGCAGATTTCACAGCGCCAAGCCTGGTAGCTGCTAGGTAGTATCCGCCGACAACTATACGCGACAATAAAACCTGAAAGAAAACGATGTAAACAAAATAATTTAGTTTTTTTTTGATAAAAGAAATAAGAAATATCGGTGTAGAAAACGTTGTTAACATACCTTTTGAAAATAGAACAGTGCGCGTTAGTGCCGATAGGGTTGAGCTCAAGCCTAGGGAAATCACACGTAAGGCAGGGTTTTTTTTGCCAAAAAATCCACCCCTATTTCTTTTCCACAGAAGGAACTTTTTTATCTGAAAAAGAACATAAATTGTAAATTAATATACCGGACTAAACGGACGACAAGGTTACCGAATACTTACTTGAAACAATACAGCTTACTGTGGATACCGACCATACCATACACACCAGCGCCAGTTCAAAACCAGGCGGCCATCCGGTTAAAATTTCTGCCACAAGGTTTCCAGCAGTTGCTCCAGAGGTGCCGCCACGAGGATAAAATTAGAGAGAAAAAACGAAAAAAATATTTTACCATTTTTGTTAAACTTTTCTTGTTAAATCCAAAATTAAAATTTCGTTGATTTTTGTATTTGAAAGAATAATTAAATTACTATTCAAACAATTTGTTCGAATGTGCGTTAATAAGTTTACGTTTAATTTTTTTGAATATTAACGAAAATCTCATAATAAATGGATTCTTTTGTAAAACCAAATTAAGAGAAATCTATTTAATATGAACTTCTAGTTCATAAAAGGCAAGGGGAAGTAGGGAAAGGCAAGGGGTAAGTAGAGGTATTGGAGATGGAATACCTCAGAAATAATTGGAGGTATCACGGTGGAGTTTGGTTTCCGACTCCAAGAGGGAGGGTAATTTCCTTGTCATAACAGCCGCCAAGAAGTTGAGTGTTCGTGATGGTTGTAGTGAGTGCATACTTCAGTGTTGATTTTCCTTACCTTTGAGTCTTGCTTCGGGTCCGTGTCTTTCGTGTTGTCCCCTGCGTGTTTTATATCAATTTAAGTCTGGTATGATTATGTGTTTATTGTACTTGTCTTCATGTCCAGATTGCTGGCAAGAACCACGCCCATCCGGCGAGCTTAGCCGCGCTAAACGCCAGCATACCAGCAAAGGCCGACAATCTGGAAAAATAAATCTTTTGTTTGGAGTAAGATCTCAAATAACCAGAGACAGCTACTACAATTCTTATTTAAGTTTGCTATTTCTTCTCTGACGTTATTAATTTTCTAGTTAAATTTGCTATATGAATTGAGGATATGTGTTTGTAAGTAAGCTTTGTGGGCTGCATCTGATTCTGCTGACAGCGGTGCCAATTTTTTTATTTTGGATATGGATGTTATTATTGCTATCCATAGTAATTCCAAATACTTCTGTAACATTACTCCTTAATAAAACAGAGCAATTATTGAAAAAGTGACCAAACTTGTCGACACTCATGTTGCGATTAAAAAATTTTCCGGTTATATCAGTAAATTATATCAGCTGCCTTCAGTTCCTGAACAATGGAAACTATTCACTTATTCACAACTATATCATTATTACGAGGGTTGCTATTTATATTTTGGGTCCTGACAATACTAGTGTTCCCAAATGCAAACTAGAACTTCCATTGACAACTTTGGCATTTTTTAGCATAACTTCACTCAAAACGTTTTGTCATTTGAGGGCTAATAGTTTTGTTTACAGTGTGTTGAAAAATTCATCTCAGTCAAAAATGGAATTATCCCCTGAACATTTTCGTGTGATGATTTTTTACGATTTTCGGTGTGGGTTATCGAGACAACAGTATTAAAATCAACTTGTTTCGACCTTTTGCGATGAAGCACCATCAAAAACTACTGTTAATCGCTGGTACCAAGAGTTCAGTCTCGGACGCCGTTCGCTCCAGGATGAATTTCGTGTAGGACGTCCAACTTCGGTCACTTTGCCAGAATCCATCGATGCTGTGCGTGAACTGATTAAGCAAGACCGACATGTGACAGACCATGAGATAGAGGCATTCTGTGCCATTAGTATGATAAGCATCAAAAGGAAATATCATGCTCATTTCGCCGTGAAAAAAAATTTGTTCTCGTTGGACCCCACACAATTTGACGAATCCCCAAAAACGGCTCGTATGGATTGGTAGTATAACTACGGTAGCTCAAAGGCAGTGTATGACATTGTCAAAGGTGACGAATCATGGATCTACACATATAAACCCGAAAGAAAACAGCAATCGACCGTATGGGTCTTTCAAGACGAGCCAAATCCAACGAAAGTTGTTCGTGAAAGAAGCACTTCGAAGGAAATGGTCGCCTGTTTCTTCGGCAAAACTGGTCATGTGGCGACTGTTCCGCTTGAGCAACGTAGGACGGTCCATTCTGAGTGGTAGGCCGAAATTTTTTTGCCTAAAGTCTTCGGAGAAATTCGAAAAACAAACAAGAGAAGACGAATCATTGTGCACCATGACAATGCGAGCTCTCATACATCGGCTTAAACCAGCGCCTTTTGGCCAATCAAAACGTCGAATTGATGGGTCATCCGCCATACAGCCCTGACGTGGCATCCAATGACTTCTTTTTATTCCCGCACATAAAGAAAAAAACCGATTTTCGGCGCCAGAAGATGCTGTTGAAGCGCTCAAAAACCATGTTTTGGAAAATGTGCTTCGAAATTAATATGAGCGCATGCTCAATCAATCATGCTGGAGAATACTTTGAAAAACAATAAACCATTTTTGATGATAAATATTCACATTTTCATTATAAGGCCGTATTGCATTAAGATACACAAATGTGTAAAATGTTCAGTGGATCATGATTTTAAGGCAGACATAATAGGAAACTCAAGTGCGTAAAATTTGCAAGTTAGCACCAAACTAATGCATGTCAATGTAGAAAATTTGACGAAATTAAGTTGAGTACACTTTAAGAAGCAAACACAATAAATGGTGTTAAAAGTACAGGCAAATAACTCGAATACAATAGCTGTAAGCTGACATGGGTGCAATTACTGAATATATGAGTATTCGTCGAAACTTAAGTTACAACCAGAATTGGAGACTTTTTTAATTCCTTCGTCATATTTTTTTTTTACCCGAGACTAGTTTAACCAGAATTCTCATAATTTAAAGTGTATTATACCGTTGATTTATATCTCACTCCATTGGGAAGTTGCAGAAGTTTCAACGATACTTAAACCTGGAAAATGAAAGTATCTGGTCTCACCATATTTTCTTTCAGTATTATACCTGTATGGGCAAAAAATTCTAGAGGATCTGTTTCTTGATAGACGTTGTAAGTAATTTAATGGAATTTAATTATTCCAAACCATTTTTCGCAGCTAAAGAAAAAAAGCAAAACATGGAACGATCGACACATCCAATATTACACAGTTACTCACAAGCATTTAACAAACTATAAAATAATAACCTTAGATCACAGTTCCCCCAATGGCAGCGTACAAGGCCCCGATCCTACTTTTGCTAACAATTGCGCAATTATTTTGGTTTATATACATCAAAAAATTGCTAGTAAAAACACATACAAATATATCGAATCGTATGAAAGCTTAGTAAAGGCAAATTATTCAAAGTCGAGTTAATAACTTTTTTATTAACACAACGCCTTTCTCAATAGTGTCAAATGAAACTCAAACTACTTAATAAAACGGTGAAAACTATATTGGGACTAAACCTGACCAACAGAGATAAAAAAGATAATAAAACGAATATGAGCACCATATTTAAATCCCGAAAATTTTTCGAAAAAACCCAAATTACTATTTACAATTGAGTTGCCAGACGCGCTCTTTTAAAGAGATTAGTTTTAAAAGGTACAGATAAATATTTCGTTCTGTGATCTTATAATATTATTAGGTATTTTGTCGACTAATCTTTTTCATAGAAGAGAATTTCAAATAAGAACAGAAGTGAACATAATCTAAGTGTGGAAGCAAAATAAAACACAACTATAAAACAAATCTTTTAAGAACCGAATTCTAAATTATTTTAAATGTCGAAAAAGTAAGATCTTAAACATAATACCTGTACTTTCTAACTTGATTATAAAACTATTAGTAATTTTAATTATTTGGTTCTTGTTGAAGAAAAATAAATTGTTTGAGTTGTTTATTTCATGTTCTTTTTTGTTACATTTTAGACTTCAGAATTAAAACAAACTCTACTACGCTACTTAATTTACCAGAAACACCCAAGCGCATCAAGAGCTCGAATAATATACTGACATTCAAAGCGATTGCTAAGCTCCTGATCATAGCACGGCAGAGCCAAGGACGTGATAGATGAGCACTGTACCACTAAGTTCTTTAAGTGCCTTAATACTCATTAACTTCTCTCAAATCAGTAAGCTATGTATGATATAATTCTTATACTAACAGACCGGGACCTAGTATTCAACGACGGTTCCGAACTACTTATGCATTTTATAGAGAAGTATTTACATGGCTAAAAAATTAATGTTTTACTCGTAAAGCCGCCAGTATTTACGATCTGAAAACCGGCCGCTAAAGATTGTTTGATGTTCTTACCCAGAGTTGATTTTCTAACCCTTAGGTTAAATATATGATAGTCGTGCTAACTAACCATCACTTTACGGAGGTCCACACTGTATCACCCACATTTAATGTCGACTATTAAATTGTGAAAAGTAATTTGTGTGTTCTAAAATTTGTATATTCTTTATTAAATGGATGGTTTTAAATTAAGACTATCACTAAGTTCATTCATGTCAAAAATATTAATAGCTCACAAATGACTCTTAAATGCGGTATTAACACGATTGATTAATGTAAAATAGACAGGTATATTACTTCCCAGGGAAACCAAAAATATATTACGGATAAGAGGATCCCTCACCTATCACAAAACCCCGACAAGACCCTATTATTTAAACACGTTGGTAATACAAATTAAAGATACGTTATCACAAAAAACAATAATTTTAGCAAGAAATAAAACAACACCGAAACCTCCCACACAGCAGCGTACTCCGCAAAAAGGGGGTGACACAAATCAATTACTGCGTTCATACTATTACGGATATAAAAATGTCAGGGCCCTCTTCGGCCCGCCTCCCACTAACGCCCCAACCAGGAAACCCTCACTCAAACAGGCGGCATAGGACAAATAAAAGCACCGTTTCCACAAGAAGAAGATGCTGACACCACTTAAAACAAAAAATCCATTACAACGATAATTACACACATAAAAATAGTAAATAACGCAATCTTAATATGACTCTAACATTTACCAATCGATCAATAATCACTCTTCCAAAAAAATATATACTAGAGAAATATTCAGTAAGCTTAAAAAGAGGTGAGCTCTTAGCAATTAACGCGATCACACTTTCATTGATAAGAGGAGAAGAGAACATCTAAAACCCGATAAGAAAAATTCGAAACAAAAATTTAACTGCACCTTCACATTAAAGAAAAATGAAAAACCCACGCACCAGCGTGCTCACCGAAAATGGGCCGCCCTCTTAGCACCGCGATCAAACTCTCACGGAATGATAAAGAGAGCCTAACAAGGCCCTATCATTAAAACAAGTGGGAAATGGCCCTCACCATTACCGCCCCTCGTAAGTTTTAATCATTCTCATAACAAAGCAAATGAATATTAATTACCTTCGACATCTGAAAACTCTTCACCCAGGATTTCCTATATAAAAAATAAAAAAGGTTTATCATTGTAATTTGCTACATGAATGCATTAGCAATTAAACATAAAATACGTCAATCTAGAGAAACCCTAAACAAACACCGTATTAGCGGCAAATAAAAAGTATAAAAAAATAATATAAAGTTTTCAACTATTTGAAAACTACATAGGATTTATTCTATCCAAATAAAAAAGAGGTCACTTACTCCCCTTACCATGCTAATAAAAATTTATTACCTTTGACTACCTCAAACATACATAGGACTTCCTATACCCAAATAAAAAAGGGTTCACGTCTCCTAACCAAGATAATAAAATGTAATTTCCTTAGCCTATCTGAAAACTATTTGTTATACCCATATAACAAATTTTTCAAATTACGACCCATAACCAAGCTAATAAAATAAAAAAAAAAAACCTTAAACTATCTGAAAGCAGCATAGAATTTCCTTTATTAAAGCACAATTATCGCAACTCAAGGTAATTATTATCAGAAACCAGCATTCACCCATTGGTACGCCATTCTTTACCGTAGCAGTTTCTTGGAGTAACTTCTCTGATGTCACCACGAATGGAAGGGGGGATAGCAAACAAACTTACTTAACTACTGTCTGTGCTACGAAGGCTTCGCTGGTATTTCCGACCCAAACTACTATGGCCTGCACTTTTTTTATTTCTGCGCACTTCCCATTGAATAACTTTCGCTGGAACTGTTGTTTGCTATCGGACCTCAACTACTACCCTATCATAAAAAAATGGGTTTCATCACGTCCCATAACCAAGCTAAACAAAAGTAATTATCTATTACTATCTGAAAACTACTTAGGATTTTCAATACCCCCACAGATAAAAAAGGCTCACATCACGTGTAATAAAAAAGCTTGTATCAACACTGATCGATGCCAAGAAATTGAGGACAGGTGGCAACGTGCAGAAAGAAAGAATATGGTTCTGGAAATTACAGCAAAGTCATTAGACAGTGTGTGTATTGTTCATCCGTCATCCAATATAAAATAAAAAAATCAATACCTTGTGGACCGAGTCTATAGAGTATATTATTACGTAGGGTATTACATTGGCGACGAGGATTAAAAATCTATAGTAATTGGTGAAAGATCATTGATTTGGATCATTAAAGCGGATAAAACATTAAATTGTGTGATTGACTAGAAGGTCACTGCATTTTGACATCTGCACATTGAATTGTGGCGCAGGTGAAGCACACTATATTGTGGCATTGGTAACAATTGAAATTGTGAAGTTGACAGCACATTAAATTGTGAAATTGACAGCACATTAAATTGTGAAATTGGCAGCACGTTCAATTGTGCAGAGGTATGTTGATAAAGCATATTAAATTGTGAAATTGGCAGCAGGTTCAATTGTTGAGGAGGTTTGTTGATAAAGCACATTTAATTGTGTAGTACCAAAGAACAAGAAGTTATTTCTGTTTCTCAGGCATATTCATAAACATTGTAGAGGCTTATCTCCCAAGGAATAACAATGTCCGACATAAAGCCATTTATTTGCGTGTTATAGACAAGGCATTGCTGCGCGTGGAGTGGGAAAAATGGTTTCGATCTTTTAAGCTCTATCTAGCATCGGAGGATATAAACACTTCAATCAAAAACAAGTTGCTTCATTTGGGAGGCCCGCAACTGCAAGAGGTTATTTACAATATACCGGGCGCTCTCTCCGAATACGATTCGGAAACGGACAACGATGTGTTCACAATATCAGTTATAAAGTTGGTCGAATATTTTTCACCTAAGAGGAATTCCACATTTGAAAGGCATTTATACAGAAGCCTAACACCATCCGATGGAGAGCCTTTCAACAAATATCTATTACGCTTAAGACTAGTTGCGAGGTGCTCATTTGGATAGACAAAAACGGAAATAGAAGAAATATGTGTTCAAGATAAAATATTTTATTCGTGGGCTACCGTTGAGCTTAGAAAGAGGCTATTGGAAAAAGAGCAGAGCCTAAATGAGATCATTGAAGCTTGTCAATTTTACGTATTACATTGGCGACGAGGATTAAAAATCGATAGTGATTGGTGAAAGATCATTGAATTGGATCATTAAAGCGGATAAAACATTAAATTGTGTGATTGACTAGAAGGTCACTGCATTTTGACATCTGCACATTGAATTGTGGCGCTGGTGAAGCACACTATATTGTGGCATTGGTAACAATTAAAATTGTGAAGTTGACAGCACATTAAATTGTGAAATTGACAGCGCATTAAATTGTGAAATAGGCAGCACGTTCAATTGTGCAGAGGTATGTTGATAAAGCATATTAAATTGTGAAATTGGCAGCAGGTTCAATTGTGCAGAGGTTTGTTGATAAAGCACATTTAATTGTGTAGTACCAAAGAATAAAGAGTTATTTCTGTTTCTCAGGCATATTCATAAAAATTGTAGAGGCTTATCTCCCAAGGAATAACAATGTCCGACATAAAGCCATTTATTTGCGTGTTATAGACAAGGCATTGCTGCGTGTGGAGTGGGAAAAATGGTTTCGATCTTTTAAGCTCTATCTAGCATCGGAGGAAATAAACACTTCAATCAAAAACAAGAACAAGTTGCTTCATTTGGGAGGCCCACAACTGCAAGAGGTTATTTACAATATACCGGGCGCTCTCTCCGAATACGATTCGGAAACGGACAACGATGTGTTCACAATATCAGTTATAAAGTTGGTCGAATATTTTTCACCTAAGAGGAATTCCACATTTGAAAGGCATTTATACAGAAGCCTAACACCATCCGATGGAGAGCCTTTCAACAAATATCTATTACGCTTAAGACTAGTTGCGAGGTGCTCATTTGGATAGACAAAAACGGAAATAGAAGAAATATGTGTTCAAGATAAAATATTTTATTCGTGGGCTACCGTTGAGCTTATAAAGAGGCTATTGGAAAAAGAGCAGAGCCTAAATGAGATCATTGAAGCTTGTCAATTTTACGTATTACATTGGCGACGAGGATTAAAAATCGATAGTGATTGGTGAAAGATCATTGAATTGGATCATTAAAGCGGATAAAACATTAAATTGTGTGATTGACTAGAAGGTCACTGCATTTTGACATCTGCACATTGAATTGTGGCGCTGGTGAAGCACACTATATTGTGGCATTGGTAACAATTAAAATTGTGAACTTGACAGCACATTAAATTGTGAAATTGACAGCACATTAAATTGTGAAATAGGCAGCACGTTCCATTGTGCAGAGGTATGTTGATAAAGCATATTAAATTGTGAAATTGGCAGCAGGTTCAATTGTGCAGAGGTTTGTTGATAAAGCACATTTAATTGTGTAGTACCAAAGAATAAAGAGTTATTTCTGTTTCTCAGGCATATTCATAAACATTGTAGAGGCTTATCTCCCAAGGAATAACAATGTCCGACATAAAGCCACTTATTTGCGTGTTTTAGACAAGGCATTGCTGCGTGTGGAGTGGGAAAAATGGTTTCGATCTTTTAAGCTCTATCTAGTATCGGAGGAAATAAACACTTCAATTAAAAACAAGAACAAGTTGCTTCATTTGGGAGGCCCGCAACTGCAAGAGGTTATTTACAATATACCGGGCGCTCTCTCCGAATACGATTCGGAAACGGACAACGATGTGTTCACAATATCAGTTATAAAGTTGGTCGAATATTTTTCACCTAAGAGGAATTCCACATTTGAAAGGCATTTATACAGAAGCCTAACACCATCCGATGGAGAGCCTTTCAACAAATATCTATTACGCTTAAGACTAGTTGCGAGGTGCTCATTTGGATAGACAAAAACGGAAATAGAAGAAATATGTGTTAAAGATAAAATATTTTATTCGTGGGCTCCAGTTGGGCTTAGAAAGAGGCTATTGGAAAAAGAGCAGAGCCTAAATGAGATCATTGACGCTTGTTAATTTTACGAACTAATTATTAAACAGTATCAAAGTATGCTGGGAAGGGTCGATGACGAGATTGTAAATAAGATTTCGTCGAAAAAACAATTTGCTTAAAATTTGGACCCCGAGTGTTTCAGGTGTGGTCGCGCTGCACACGTTGGCAACGCGAAATGCACGAAATGAAAAATGCAACAAATGTTCCCTTATTGACCATTTTGCTCTGAAGTGTAAGACCAAAACTAAAAAAAAATTGACGGGTATGAGGAAAATTATGGCAAACGACGCCTCATTAAACCAACGAAAGTACGGTGTATACAAAATGAAGAAGAAATAGGCTCAGATAATGTTGACGCCTTACGCGAATTTGACTGCTTCGAAATCGACGATAACTGCGAAACAGATGAAATCATAAAGTGTGGTCGTCGGGGGAGAAGTACTTTCAATGGTAATTGACTCCGGCTCACGATTTAATCTGGTGAGCGAAAAGGACTGGATAATATTGAGAAATGAAAAAGCGATCATATGGAATATTCGATCCAACTCATCAAACCAGTTCCAGGCATATGCGTCAGACCAGATCCTCAAAGTTGTTTGTTTATTTGATGCTCTGATTGCTGTGGGTAAATTTCCAGAAGTGGCTGCTACATTTTATGTGATTGAAAATAGAAGTCAGTCGTTATTGAGTCGTGAAACGTCGGTGAAACTTAAAGTACTACGGCTTGGGTTAAATGTCAATCGTATTGAGAATGTAAAGCCATTCCCAAAAATAAGAAATATGCAAACTACATTATCTATCGACCACTCTGTGAAACCCGTGCAGCAACCACTACGTCGTCTACCAATTGCCCTAGAGGAAAAAGTGACAGCTACTGGAGGAGGCAACAAATCTGGACATAATCGAACCCGTTCTGGGTGCAAGTTCATGGATTTCTCCGGTGGTGATTGTGTTTGAGGAAAATGGCGAAATGAGATAATGCATTAAAATGCGTCGAGTAAATAAAGCCATTCTAAGGGAAAATTACCCTTTACCCATTTTTGACTCTTTCATCTTAAAAGCGCATACCAGCAACTCGAATTACATGAATGCAGTCGGGAAATAACCACCTTTATTACACATAACGGGTTATTTAGGTATAAGAAGTTGATGTTTGGCGTAAATTCGTCGCCTGAAATTGTTCAACGCATACTATAAGGGCTATTGGCAACCTGTAGTAATTGTCTTAATTACATAGATGATGTTATTATATTTGGAAGCAATGAAGAAGAACATGAAAAAGCTGTTAAAGAAGTACTAGATATATTTAAGGAAAATCTGGTGCTTAATGATGACAAGTGCGTTTGGAAGACCCAGAAATTAAATTTTTTGGGACATATTCTCTCTGATAAGGGCTTTAACGCAGATCCAGAAAAACTTAAGGTAATTACGGAACTTGGAGCTCCGAATACTAAAAAAGATACCAGAAGTTTTTTGGATTAAATTACTTACGTAGGATTATTTCCGATTAATTCCCGATTTGGCAGATGTTACTGAACCATTGAGGATCCTGTTAAAGTTCGAAACGAAATTTGTTTGAGAGCCAAATCAGGCCCCCCAACTTATCATACTTTGACCCAAAGAGGTGAACTCGTATAGTAGTAGACGCTAGACCAGTGGCCTTGGGAGCGGTGTTGATCCAATTTGATTCCATGGGTGATCCTAAAATAATATCTTTTGCTAGCAAAAGGTTATCCGACGTTGAAAAGGGATACTCCCAGACCGAAAAGAAAAGCTAAGCTCTAGTCTGGTCAGTGGAAAAATTCTATTACTACCTAGCGGGTCTGGAATTTGAATTGATAACAGACCGCAAGCCACTAGAGTCAATTTTTAATCCGACATCTAAGCCACCGGCCATAATAGAACGATGGTTATTACGACTACAGGCGTTCAGATTTAAAGTAATCTATCGGACCGGAAAGCAGAATATTGCTGACTCTGTATTCAGATTTTGCAAACTCTCTGCCACAAGCCCATTTGACGGAAACTGTGCGGATAACATATTGCATACTGTATCAAACTTGATTCCATTACCTCATACGATCACCATTATAGCTTGAAAAAGTGCACAGGATGAAGAAATCTCCAGTATTACGACGCATGTCAGAAACGGGACGAGGGATTCGGAAAAATCGAGCAGTTACTATCCATTCCGATTTGACCTATTAGCGATTGACAGTATTTTCCTGCGAGGCACCCGCATTGTTATACCTAAGTCTCTGCGAATTAGAATACTGCAATTGGCACACGAAGGACACCCGGGAGAATCAGCTATGAACCGTAGACTAAGATCCAAAATCTGGTAGCCGTTGATAGATAGAGAAGCAGAAATTTTTGTCAAAAATTGTGGTGACTGTTTGATTGTTTCGCAAACACCGAGTCCGGTCCGATGCAGAGACATTAATTTTCTAATGGTCCGTGGCAATGTGTGGCAACAGACTTAATACCCAACAATCAGTATGTGTTAGTCCTGATAGACTACTATTCACGTTATCAGGAGGTAGTGTTTCTGAAAAGCATTTCTTCCGAGAAAATCATAAAGGCCATGGATGAGATCTTTTGTAAACTGGGCTAGCCAAAATCGTTGAGAACTGATAATGACCGACAATATGTTAGTTCGAAATTTAATTTTTTTTTGCAAAATTAATGACATTATACAAATCACCACGCCACCCTACTGGCCGTAAACTAATGGACAGGTTGAGAATATGAACAAGTCTCTCGTCAAGCGATTGAAAATTGCCAGCGTTAACAAAAGTAACTATAAACAGGAGATACAGAAGTTTATTATGTATAATGTAACACGTCACGGCACAACAGGATCGCCTCCATCTGAGCTAATGTTAAATAGGGTAATACGAGACAAAATACCAGGCATTTGATTGATTCGTCGGCAAGAGATCTAGATTGCATAAATAAACAAAAAGAAAAAGGAGACAAAAGGCGGAAAGCGAAAGAATCAGAGATAGCTGTTGGAGATAAAGTGCTGCTCAAGAACGTTGTATTTCCGCATAAGCTAACAACAAACTTCGATTTAACAGAATATGAGGTGGTACACACAAGTAGAAGTACTTGGTAACGGGAAAGCATTTAAGAGAAATATAACCCATGTTAACACAAAGTCACAGGTTACGAATCCTTCACAGGTATCACCATTGTCAACAATCAATACCTCACCACCTAGTCTAATGGATGATTACTCAACAGTCTAGCCGCAACCAGGAGATCCTGTTATGAAATTAAAGCTGAAAAAATATGAGTGATGTGGCAACACTGATCGATGCCAAGAAATTAAGGACAGGTGGCAACGCGAAGAAAGAAAGAATATGGTTCTTCAAATTACAGCAAAGTCATTAGACTGTGTAAAACGTACTGTGTATTGTTCATCCGTGTCTAATATTAAATAAAATATCAATACCTTGTGAACCATGTCTATATATTATTACGAAGGGTAACAACCTTGCTTAACTACTGTTAGTGCTACGAAGGGTTCGCTGGTGGCTCCGCCGTAAACTATCCTGGCCTTTCTGCGCACTTCGCATTTAATAACATACCTGGCAGAATTTCGATTGACGGTGCTGCAGCTTTCTCGAAGTTAACGAAAGCAATGTAAAAAGTGGTCTTGGATTCATTGCACTGCTCTATTACAAGAAGCATGCTTTTTTGTCCACGCTGGGCATTTTGGGTAGAAACATGCTTTGGTAACCGGATATTTTGTCGACATGTGGTGGTAATACGGAAATTACATTTAGTAGTTAGATCTACAGATGAACTGAACCATTTTGAGTATACAGTAAGATGCCTTTTCTACGTAAAACTTTTTTAAAATGATTTCGCCATCGAGCTGTTTGTTCTCTAAGGTTACAATTTTTCCATTTTTGAGGCTAGATATTGTTTAACTTTTTATTTGAAAGCTTTCGTATGGCGTTAAAGACTGTTTTCAGGTCTCAATATCGGCTAGCGTTTTTGTCTTCCGTTGCATGGTTTTCGCTTAAGGTCTTGCTTGCATTTTGACTGTTTGTCCAGCCGTAGTTTTCTTCAAGATATTATTAAGTTTTGTTGTTTTGCAAGCGTCTTTACTTACTAGTTTCCACAAATTATTCGTTAATTTCATTCTTTATCATCTCGTTTTGTGAATAAGGTGACCTCATTAGCAGCGTCATTAAACATACATTTTATTTGTGATCATTGCTCTTCTATGCTGGTAGAGTTGACGTTCATACGTTGGCTTTCCGAAAATATAGCGTTAAAGTTAAAACTAACTGTGCCGCTTTTTAATGCTGCAATATTGTATCTTCTCCGTTTTGTTGTTGATTGATTTTTAAATTTTAAGCTCAACGACAAAAAGCAAGTGGTCTGAGGAAATTTCTGCTCTCCGTATAACCCTAACATTTTGCAACACTTAACCACGTTTTTTCTCCACGCTATTTTTTATTGTCTTTTATAAAACTGTGATCCGCGAGCAGCAAGGTTAAATTTGACACAAGTTTGTAAAAAAACAACTCGAGGTTTACGCGACAAAGTCCAGGGCTATGTTTAAAGCCAGCATTGTTGCTGCCTATTCGGGCATTCATATCTTTCATTAGTATTAAAGTATAGTTTCTAGGTATATTGTGTATGGTCTTATTGATTTCGTCGCAGAACTTTTTTTTTATCACTCACATCAGTGGTTTTAAATGTGTTTGAAAATGGGTAGCAGAACATAAACGTTTCAGATGATAGTGTGTTGAAATTTACGACAATTTGTGAACTGGTTTCAACGAAATCGGCATGGTAATGTAAAATAAAACGAGTGCAAATGTTTGTTTATTTGCAATGTACATCAAAAACTTTCAGCTAATTTAATTGCTCGTTTTTTATTTGTTTGTATATTTGTAACAAAATGAGTGAGAAGGTAAGTAATAGTTAATTTGTTTAAATATATAAGTTATAATAAAATAGCAGTATTTTAATACAAAATATTTGTAAATGAAAACAAATACAAATAAAAGCGGCTTGTCATCTGTTTTAATTCTTACCGTTTTGTTCCGATTGTGTTTTTTTTTTTTAATGAATATTAATTTCAGCAAAAGTATTTCCTTACATACTTAAACAATCAAAAGTGTAATTAACAATTTTTAACTTAAAAGTAGTCTCTAATCGAGCTCTCCGTTCAATTAATAAATGCATATAACTTCCTTTTTAGAAAACGGTATAGTTATTGTATACATACACGTTATGAAAATACTATATTGCAAAGAAAAATTTAAAAAAAACGTTGCATAAATATTGATGTATAAGATAAAAGAGGAATTAAAAGAAGGGGAAATTTTCAAGAAGGAATGTATTTGGGCGTCAGCCTCCAGCATTTTTTCCTGGTAGAAGTAGATATGATTTTGTCCCTTTTACAGATGGAAGTGTCATATCTTTTATTTTCGTCATTTAAAACGCGACAATTTATAATTTTATTATTAGCCCTTCTGTAAATATGATATAACAATGGTACACATTCAGAGTTTTGAATATAACCTTTTCTATCCAAATATAAAAAACCTTCAGGAGGAACGAAGCCATTTTTAATAGCTAGGGTAAAGTATTCGTCACTTTCATAATATTGGGCTATGATTGAAGGATTATCCGTATTATCGAGGCATCGTAAAATGTGGTTTCTAGTTAAATGGATAATGTGATTGTCTATTCGAACTGTTTTCGCTGCATTATACAGTCTTACGTTAGAAATGTATTTAGTAAAGTCACTGTTTTCGGTTCTGTACATTGACATGCAAGACCTTAATATTTTTCTTTCACATATCCTTAAACGTTCCATATACGAAGAAGAAATACTGAACCAGATGGAACAGCCATAGGACAAATTGGTCTTACTAGAGATTGATACATTATCAATTTTAGTCTGTTTTCTAGCATTCTTGAACCAAACATCTTTTTGTATGAAAAAACGCTTTTTTAGTTTTTTTCTACTTGAAGATTAACATGGTGGTTAAAGTATAGGAATTTGTCAAGGTGGATACCAAAGTATTTAACTCGTTCAGAAATGGATATAGTAGCATGAGACTGTCATGATGATATCCCGAACTGTTTCCAACATTTTCGGACATTATTGTTGCATTTGTTAACGGGTGGGCGGAAGAGAATGCTTTCGCATTTATTAACGTTAACTTTAAGATGCCAGTTTAAAGAATATTTTTCTATTACGTCAATTTTGTTCTGTAGATGAAAATTTACTTCTGATATATTATTGCTGGAATGAAATATGACGATGTCGTCGGAAAAAGCTATTATATTGTCTATTTTTTCTAGTAAATCATTTAAAAATATGCTAAAAAGGATAGGCGCATTGACTGTGAAGACCATTAATTACATCAAATTGTTGACTAGAAGTAGAATTATTTATATTAACAATAAATTTTCTGCCAAGAATCATATTGTATATGAGAATAATTAAGTTTAATGGAAACCTGTAAGTCATCAGTTCGGCGATTAAGCCATGTAGCCACACTTTATCGAAGGTCTTTTCAAAGTCTATAAAACATGCGCCTGTAACAAATTTTTTATTCCAATTCCAGTTTATTTCTGAAACCAGCAGGTTAATAGCATTAATTGTTGAGTGACCATATTTAAAGCCGAATTGCTTAAATGAGTGTAGAGTATTTTCTTGAATGAACTTGATTATGTGTTTGTTTATTAAGATTTCAAATACTTTGCTTATGTTTGGCAGCATACTAATCGGTCGGAGATTGTTCAGATTGTTCCTGTCTTTGTCTTTTTTAGGAATAACAATAAGCTTGGCAATTTTCCAATTGGGTGGAAAATAGGAACTGTTCAACATATTGTTAAAAAGGGAGCAATATTCTAAGACAATTTCAGAGGGGAGTTCTTTCAGAACAAAATATGCTAAAAAGGATAGGCGCATTGACTGTGTCGTGCTGAAGACCATTAATTACATCAAATTGTTGACTAGAAGTAGAATTATTTATATTAACAATAATTTTTCTGCCAAAGATCATATTGTATATGAGAATAATTAAGTTGAATGGAAACCTGTAAGTTATCAGTTTGGCGATTAAGCCTTGTAGCCACACTTTATCGAAGGCCTTTTCAAAGTCTATAAAACATGCGCCTGTAACAATTTTTTTATTCCAATTCCAGTTTATTTCTGAAACCAGCAGGTTAATAGCAGTAATTGTTGAGTGACCGTATTTAAAGCCGAATCGCTTAAATGAGTGTAGAGTATTTTCTTGAATGAACTTGATTATGTGTTTGTTTATTAAGATTTCAAATACTTTGCTTATGTTTGGCAGCATACTAATCGGTCGGAGATTGTTCAGATTGTTCCTGTCTTTGCCTTTTTTAGGAATTACAATTAGATTGGCTATTTTCCAATTGGGTGGAAAATAGGAATTGTTCAACATATTGTTAAAAAGGGAGCAATATTCTAAGACAATTTCAGAGGGGAGTTCTTTCAGAACAATATTTGGAACCTGGTCAATTCCTGATGATAATTTATTTTTTAACTTATGTAATATGTCCTCTAAATAACAAGGTGATATAAAGAAATTATCACCCAGGGAAGTTTTTAATCCGTTAGCAGTGAAGGTTGGACTAAATGTTGTTTTAGTTATATTGAAGCTTTCATGTCTATTTTTAATGACTAAAAATTGATCAAAGCATTGTCGAACATTTGTATGTATAACATTATCAGGTTCATTGTTCTTCTCAGAGTGAATTGACTGAAAATGAGATCCGAGTAGAACGAAGATATCCTTTTCGTTCTTAACTATGAAACAATTTTTTATGGGGTCTATTTCCAAAAGACCAGGTTCTAGTCCGGCGTCTATGAGAGTTTGCTCACAAGGTAATGGCACATTAACGTGTCCAATTCTTCTCGTTATGTTTTAAAAAAAACTTTTTTAATCACAGAAAATTTTGATGGGTTATTTGGTCTGAGAGTAGACAATTCTAACTCTTTTTGTCTATTGAATTGTATTTTTATATTATTTTCAATAAGATATAAGATCTTAAGTTTAGCTTTTTCTTGGCTTAGAACATTCGGAGGAAGAAAAATCTCTAGACGGCTGTGTTTTTTAATATTTGTTAATATTTTGCTTTTCTCTTTTTGAAGTTTTTTAGTAATAGAAGATGAAATAATTTTTAAGCAACTTTTATTTTTGATTTTCGGAACATTTTTTTCTACAGCAGCTACAATTATGTTATTTAATTTATGCAAATGATAATCAATATCAGGATTGGACAAATTTATGTTGTTTGGTGTGGAGGATTCTTCTAGAAGCATTGTCTTGCATGTATTCTGAAACTTTTTCCAGTTGACATTTTTGTAGTCTAGTGTTCTGTTGTCGTCCTTATCTGCAATATCATATACATTTGCGTTATTTTGTTTGGAAGCTAAGATTTGAATTGCACAGTGGTCACTATCATAATCAATACATTTTAGGCAGTTTAAGGAATTATTAGTTTTTTTAATCACCAGACGATAGTCTGCCAGGCAAATATCTAAGTAAGAATTCTATCTTTCGTACGAGGGTGTTGCTGAAGCATATAGTTTGCATTTAAATCTGAATTCATTTGCTGAGAGCCAATTATTAAGCGCTACGCCTTTTGAATTATTCGCTATATTTCCCCAATTTGTATGCTTGCTATTTAGATCGCCGGCTAAGATGTAATAGTGGTTTAGATCTTGCAGATTTAAGGCTTCAAATATGGTGTTAAGTTGTGCTCTAAACGGTTCAGTATTATTGCCAGATGGGTAGTATGCAGCAATCAAATATAGGAGATCATTTGATGGCATTTTTAATTTGACACACAGGCTTCCAAATGTGATAGCGAATCGATTCTGTTATTATAGTATGTACTAAATTTTATATTTTCTTTTATTAAAATGGCAACCCCGCCTCATCTTGTTATTCCTCTTTTGTCTTTCCTTATCATTATATATCCATCGAATTTAAGTTTGTGGTTTGCATTCAGTTTAGTTTCGTTCAGTAGAACTACATCTGGATGTTGACTGTTTAAAAAGTTATTGAGTTCTAGTCTTCTACTCAAGTTTATTATAGAGTTTACGTTGACAGAGATAATATTCAATGTTTTACATGATATTTGTAACTGAGTTTGATTTATATTCATACTATATCAACTAAATTTCATATTCCGTCAAGACGTGCTGCTTGGATATTAAGTTGTTTTTGAAGGTCTAACATTTGCTTGCTTAAAGCTAACATGGTATTTTTTATTTCCTCTAGAAATGAATTATTTTTGTTTTGGTTAGTAAAACTACGTTCTGCGGAGTTATCGCTCACTATGTTTGCATAACTTATGTTAGGGTTAACAAATTCTGAAGTAAGATTCTTGTTTAAAACTAGATTCTGCTTCTTAATCCTAATTTTATTAAGGAGCTCCTTGTAACGCTCACAGCCCCTATACGAGGTCGGATGTCCATTATACGCAGTATAATTTGTCCTTTTCAATCATATTGTCCTTCGAAATCGGACAATTTTCACTTCTGTGTAGTTTGCTGCATTTAACACACCTAGGAGTAAGGTGGCAGTTTGATGAGCTATGGAAGAGACTTTGGCAATTTCTACATTGTGGAATTTCCGGTCTACGAAGCGGTTCCCACTTAATGCAATGGTACAGAACAATTTTAATTGCTTTTAATTCGTTAACATTGCTGTCGGCACTTATTTGCACCATAAATATTGGTAGAACGGTGTTGTTTTGCTTAGATTTTTTGTGTAAAATGGTACAACTTTAAGAATTTTTAGATTTTCTTTTTGAAACATACAGAGTTCATTCAAAATTTCTTTGGGGTCTGTGTTACCATTAAGGCCTTTCATTAAATATGTTTTTGTTTTTAAACATTTAGGAGTATAAGAGAAAAATTTTGCGTTTGCTCTTTCTAAGTGACCGCGTAATCATCGATATTTGAGAGGTATATCGCGATCTTGCTATGGTTAAATTCTTTTATTTTAAACTCAGTTATTTTGAGTCCTTCTCTTATTAGTTTTATTATTTGCTTTGCTTCGATATCAAATGTGTTGATAGGTGGTATGTTTTTCTTGTTGTTTTTAATTGTGATCTTTTCACTTTTGCTTTTGTTCGACTTGTTTTCGGCAGTCCCGTGTGCAGCTGCTGCACATTGTTTTTGTTAAGTACATTGATTGCATTTTGCTCTCTCGTGGTAGGAAGAGGTTTTGAAATGGATTGAGTGTGTTGTTGGAAGTTTTTCAACACTGTTTCGTCGCACTCTTCTAGCTTGTTATCGATAATAGAGTAATAATTGTTTTTGTGTACTTTTGGCACTGATTCTAACATGCTGATGCTTTTTCGTTTTCTATTTATATCGTTGGATTTAACAATGCAATTAATGTTCGTATCAATTGCATTTTAGGAGTATTTTGCTCGCAGTTTTGATAAGAAAGCCCCTCTATGGTGGCAATTTTTGTTTTCTTTTATTTTATGTAAAAAATCAGAATTTTTTGGCGAATTTATAAGAACGCACGGGGTTTTTAATCACTGACAGCTGAGACACGTGTTACTCGCACCACAGTCACGATTAAACTCCCGTTCCGATTGTGTTTCACAGATCGAATTTCATCACAGATCGAATTTTTACCGATTTCAAAGTACAGAAACAGCATTTATCACGAAATCGGTAACTTTCAATCTGGTCGACGTCACATAAATCGGTAACTTACAGATTTATTTACAAAAACTAGCTACTGAACTATTTTAAATACTTATAGATATTTGACCAACACTCGAGTTGTATCGTCGGTTAGTAGTCAGATATGGAAGCCCAACTAAACAGAATAAAGTTTCCAATCCTGTAATTTTCTTATGATTATTTGGCCATTTCTTGCTCACACATGGTGTTGTGGGACGGTTATCCCGCCTTCTGGTTGGATGCCAAATCTTCGTTTGTGAAAACAGGAGAAACCGCGTGAAGGTGAGGTTGACATTTGGTCTACAAAATGATGTTCGTGGCTCATTGCATAATCTTATCTCCCATTACAAAGTCATATCATCAATCAATAGGCGGCATAATTAAGAATTTTAACCTCTTACGTTTTGATAGCCTATAGTGTATACATTCTCTAGCATTATTAAGAGATTTTAGACTTAGCAGACAATTTAATCTTCCTCTTCTAATATTTCGCCCTAACTTAATCACCGTGGTACATGAGCGACAATATTTACGAAGGCATGCACATAACATACGGTAATTCTGTGTTTTTCACGAATACTCGCTTAAAAGTATACTTCTCAGGAGAGCAAAAACAAAATATTTTTAAAATTACGGGTTCTTTAAAAGGATTTTTTGGATCTTTTCTTCACAGATATCTTTATAGTGTCTTTATTATACCTATACATAATTTTTAAAGAAAAAATCCTGGTAGATTTGGTTCAGTGAAGAATTAAAAAAACATATTGTTTTGGTCGAAGAAAATGTGTGCAAAATAATAATTATCTCCACATAAGATGTTTTTTTTGAAAATAAATGGTACCACTTATACTACCCACGACGAATTACATTGTGTTTAACAGAAAATATTTTGCTAATATTTTTGGAGTTATCAGTTCCTATTTTACTTAAGATATTTCTATAAACTAGTTTATAGAAATATCTTAAGTAAAACAGGAACTGATAACTTTAAAATCATTTGATTATTATTTTTTAATGACGTTAAAGCTCTTGTAGTACCAACTAAATTAAAAAACTAAATACTTCATCAAATTCGAAATTGCAAAATATTTTAATTTACGTTTTTTGAATTCTTCCTCAATGTCTATGTATAATGTGTTCTGCGACTTCTCAGAAGTTTTAAGATTTTTATAAAAAATATGGAATATTTCTGGAACTAATGACAATAAACTTATTAAGTCTTTCTTTTTTCAGTAGAAATACGAAGTTCTTTGTCATTGTTGGGCTGAAGTTACAAATTGAAAACATCGGTGGATTTAATTCTCTTAGTTTTAAGTATTTTAACACCGATTGCGTCACTACTATAATATTGTTTATATTCGATCTTATCAAACGAACTCTTTTTATAGATAATATTTCGTATTTTTTCCCCAATATCCTGTCGCGATTAATATTTTTATTCACTTTTGGAAAAATACTTTTTAGTGTTATAGCAAAGTTGAGGAAATCACTTCTTTTCATTTCGATGATTAAGAATTTAATAGATTTTTATTTTTTTATTAACTGCATCCAATCTTGAGAATGGAATATTTCCAATACATTTTTTTTCGTTCGTTCAATAACACTGTGATCGCTGTCACATTCAAGCTGTGTATGACCAGACTCTAAAAATTTTTGTTCAATCATTTCCACATTGATTAATTAGAAGAACAAACATAGCAGACACTATATTATTCTTATTCTGATCAGAACACATATCCGAATAAATCACCACATGTTTCTTAAGACCAGTATTTATATTGAAGTATTTTCATATGCATGATGATATTTCGAAAACCCAAGCGCATCAATAATATACTGATATTCAAAGCGATTGCTAAGCTCCTGATCATAGCACGGCAGAGCCAAGGACGTGATAGATGAGCACTGTACCACTAAATTCTTTAAGTGCCTTAACACTCATTAATTTATCTCAAATCAGTATGCTATGTATGATATAATTCTTATACTAACAGACCGGGACCTAGTATTCAACGACGGTTCCGAACTACTAATGCATTTTTTAGAGAAGTATTTACATGGCTAAAAAATTAATGTTTTACTCGTAAAGCCGCCAGTATTTACGATCTGAAAACCCGCCGCTAATGATTGTTTGATGTTCTTACCCGGAGTTGATTTTCTAACCCTTAGGTTTAAATATATGATAGTCGTGCTCACTAACAATCACTTTACGGAGGTCCACACTGTATCACCCACATTTAATGTCAACTATAAAATTGTGATAAGTAATTTGTGTGTTCTAAAATTTGCATATTCTTAATTAAATGGATGGTTTTAAATTAACAATATCACTAAGTTCATTCATGTCAAAAATATTAGTAGCGCACAAATGACTCTTAAATGCGATATTAACACGATTTTTTAATGTAAAATAGACAGGTATATTACTTCCCAGGGAAACCAAAAATATATTACGGATGAGAGGATCCCTCACCTATCACAAAACCCTGACAAGATCCTATTATTTAAACCCGCTGTAGGTAATACAAATTAAAGATACATTATCACAAAAAAAAACAATAATTTTAGCAAGAAATAAAACAATACCGAAACCTCCCACACAGCAGCGTACTCCGCAAAAAGGGGGTGACACAAAGCAATTACTGCGTTCATACTATTACGGATATGAGAATGCCAGGGCCCTTTTCACCTCGCCTCCCACTAACGCCCCAACCAGGAAACCCTCACTCAAACAGGCGGCATAAAAAAAATAAAAGAACCGTTTCTACAAGAAGAAGATGCTGACACCACTTAAAACAAAAAATCCATTACAACGATAATTACACACATACAAATTGTAAATAACGCAATCTTAATATGACTCTAACATTTACCAATCGATCAATAATCACTCTTCCAAAAAAATATATACTAGAGAAAAATTCAGTAAGCTAAAAAAGAGGTGAGCTCTTAGCAATTAACGCGATCACACATTCATGGATATGAGGAGGAGAGAACATCTAAAAACGAAAAGGAAAATTCGAAACAAAAATTTAACTGAACATTCACATTAAAGAAAAATATTAAACCCACACACCAGCGTGCTCACCGAAAATGGGCCGCCCTCTTAGCACCGCGATCAAACTCTCACGGTATGATAAAGAGAGAGAGAGAGAGAGAGAGAGAGGAACAAATACCCCAAACCACAAAGCCTAACAAGGCCCTATCGTTAAAACAAGTTGGAAATGACCCTCGCCATTACCGCCCCTGGTAAGTTTTAATCATTCTCTTAACAAAGCTTATGAATATTAATTGCCTTCGACATCTGAAAACTCATCACCCAGGATTTCCTATATCAAAAATAAAAAAGGGTTATCATTGTAATTTTCTACATGAATGCCTTAGCAATTAAACATAAAATGCGTCAATCTAGAGAAAACCTAAACAAACACCGTATTAGCGGCAAATAAAAAGTATAAAAAATAATATAAAGTTATTACCTTCAACTATTTGAAAACTACATAGGATTTATTCTATCCAAATAAAAAAGAGGTCACTTACTTCCCTAACCATGCTAATAAAAATTAATTACCTCTGACTACCAAAATAAAAAAAAGGTTCACGTCTCCTAACCAAGATAATAATAAGTAATTTCCTTAGCCTATCTGAAAACTATTTGTTATACCCATATAACAAATTTTTCAAATTACGACCCATAACCAAGCTAATAAAATAAAATAAAAACCTTAAACTATCTGAAAGCAGCATAGAATTTCCTTTATTAAAGCACAATTAACGCAACTCAAGGTAATTATTATCAGAAACCAGCATTCCCCCATTGGTACGCCATTCTTTACCGTAGCAGTTTCTTGGAGTAACTTCTCTAATGTCACCACGAATGGAAGGGGGGGATAGCAAACAAACTTACTTAACTACTGTCAGTGCTACGAAGGCTTCGCTGGTATTTCCGACCCAAACTACCATGGCCTGCACTTTTTTATTTCTGCGCACTTCCCATTGAATAACTTTTGCTGGAACTGTTGTTTGCTATCGGACCTCAACTACTACCCTAACTTATAAAAAGGGGTTTCATCACGTCCCATAAACAAAAGTACTATCGTATTACCATCTGAAAACTACTTAGGATTTTCAATACCCCCACAGAAAAAAAAGGCTCACATCACGTGTAATAAAAAAGCTTGTGGCAACACTGATCGATGCCAAGAAATTGAGGACAGGTGGCAACGTGCAGAAAGAAAGAATATGGTTCTGGAAATTACAGCAAAGTTATTAGACTGTGTGTATTGTTCATCCGTGATCCAATATTAAATAAAAAATCAATACCTTGTGGACCGTGCCTATAGAGTATATTATTACGTAGGGTTTTACATTGGCGACGAGGATTAAGAATCTATATAGTGATTGGTGAAAGATCATTAAATTGGATCATTAAAGCGGATAAAACATTAAATTGTGAGATGGACTAGAAGGTCGATGCATTTTTACATCTGCACATTGTGGCGCAGGTGAAGCACACTAAATTGTGGCATTGGTAACAATTAAAATTGTGAAGTTGGCAGCACATTAAATTGTGAAATTGACAGCACATTAAATTGTGAAATTGGCAGCAGGTTCAATTGTGCAGAGGTATGTTGATAAAGCACATTTAATTGTGTAGTACCAAAGAATAAAGAGTTATTTCTGTTTCTCAGGCATATTCATAAACATTGTGGAGGCTTATCTCCCAAGGAATAACAATGTCCGACATAAATCTATTTATTTGCGTGTTATAGACAAGGCATTGCTGCGTGTGGAGTGGGAAAAATGGTTTCGATCTTTTAAACTCTATCTAGCATCGGAGGAAATAAACACGTCAATCAAGAACAAGAACAAGTTGCTTCATTTGGGAGGCCCGCAACTGCAAGAGGTTATTTACAATATACCGGGCGCTCTCTCCGAATGCGATTCGGAAACGGACAACGATATTAGTTACACAATATTAGTTACAAAGTTGGTCGAATATTTTTCACCTAAGAGGAATTCACTTTTGAAAGGCATTTATACAGAAGCCTAACACCATCCGATGGAGAGCATTTCAACAAATATCTATTACGCTTAAGACAAGTTGCGAGATGCTCATTTGGATCGACAAAAACGGAAATAGAAGAAATATGCGTTAAAGATAATATATTTGATTCGTGGGCTCCCGTTGAGCTTAAAAAGAGGCTATTGGAAAAAGAGCAGAGCCTAAATGAGATCATTGAAGCTTGTCAAGTTTACGAACTATTTAAAAAACAGTCTCAAAGTATGCTGGCAAGGGTCGATGACGGGATTGTAAATAAGATTTCGTCGAAAAAACAATATGCTCAAAATTTGGACCCCGAGTGTTTCAGGTGTGGTCGCACTGGACACGTTGGCAACGCTGCGAGTTATCCGGCACGAAATGCAAAATGCAACAAATGTTCCCTTATTGGTCATTTTGCTCTGAAGTGTAAGACCAAAACTAACAAAAAAAATTTGACGGGTATGAGGAAAATTATGGCAAACGACGCCTCATTAAACCAACGAAATTACGGTGTATACAAAATGAAGAAGAAATGGGCTCAGATAATGTTGACGCCTTACGCGAATTTGACTGCTTCAAAATCGACGATAACTGCGAAACAGATGAAATCATAAAGTTTGGTCGTCGGGGAAGAAGTACTTTCAATGGCAATTGACTCCGGCTCACGATTTAATCTGGTGAGCGAAAAAGACTGGATAATATTGAGATATGAAAAAGCGATCATATGGAATATTCGATCCAACTCATCAAACCAGTTCAAGGCATATGCGTCAGACCAGATCCTCCAAGTTGTCTGTTTATTTGATGCTCCGATTGCAGTGGGTAAAGATCCTGAAGTGGTTGCAACATTTTATGTAATTGAAAATGGAATTCAGTAGTTATTGAGTCGTGAAACGTCGGTGAAGCTTAAAGTACTACGGTTTGGGTTGAATGTCAATCGTATTGAGAATGTCCACTCTGTGAAACCTGTGCAACAATCACTACGTCTTATACCAATTGCCATAGAGGAAAAAGTGGCAGCTTAACTGGAGGAGGCAACAAATCTGGACATAATCGAACCCGTTCTGGGTGAAAGTTCATGGATTTCTCCGGTGGTGTATAAGGGAAATGGCGAAATGAGATAATGCATTGATATGCGATAGGGGGTTATTAAGGTATAATAGGTTGATGTTTTGCGTAAATTCGGCACCTGAAATTGTTCAACGCATACTAGAAGGGCTATTGACAACCTGTAGTTATTGTCTTAATTACATAGATGATGTTATTATATTTGGCAATGAAGAAGAACATGACAAAGCTGTTAAAGAAGTACTACATTTATTTAAGGAAAATCTGGTGCTTACTGACGACAAGTGCCTTTGGAAGACCCAGAAATTAAAATTTTTGGTGCATATTCTCTCTGATAAGGGTTTCAACGCAGACCCAGAAAAACTTAAGGTAATTACGGAATTTGGAGCTCCGAATACTAAAGAAGATACCAGAAGTTTTTTGGATTAAATTACTTACGTTGGATTATTTCCGATTTATTCCTGATTTGGCAGATGTTACTGAACCATTCAGGATCCTGTTAAAATTAGCCAATTGGGGGCCAAATCAGGCCCCAACTTATCATACTTTGACCCAAAGATGAGAACTCGTGTAGTGGCAGACGCTAGCCCAGTGGCCTTGAGAGCGGTCTTGATCCAATTTGATTCCAAGGGTGATCCTAAAATAATATCTTTTGCTAGCAAAAGCTTATCCGACGTTGAAAAGAGATACTCCCAGACCGAAAAGGAAAGTTTAGCTATAGTCTTGTCAGTGTATAAATTCTATTACTACCTAGCGGGTCTGGACTTTGAATTGATAACAGACCGCAACCCACTAGATTCAATTTTTAAACCGACATCTAAGCCACCGGCCATAATAGAACGATGGTTTACAGGCGATTACAGGCGTTCCGATTTAAAGTAATTTATCGGACCGGAGAATATTGCTGACTCTGTATCCAGACTTTGCAAACTCTCTGCCACAAGCTCATTTTACGGAAACTGTGACGATAACATATTGCATATTGTATCAAACTTGATTCCATTATCTCTTACGATCACCATCATAGCTAGAAAAAGTGCGTTGGATGAAGAAATCTCCAGTATTACGACGCATGTCAGAAACGGGATGAGGGATTCGGAAAAATCGAGCAGTTACTATCCATTCCGATTTGAACTATCAGTGATTGACAGTATTCTCCTGCGAGGCTCCCTCATTGTTATACCTAAGCCTCTGCGAATTAGAATACTGCAATTGGCACACGAAGGACGCCCGGGAGAATCAGCTATGAAACGTAGACTAAGATCCAAAGTCTGGTGGCCGTTGATAGTTAGAGAAACAGAATTTTTTTAAAAAAATTGTCGTGACTGTTTGATTGTTTCGCAAACACCAAGTCCGGCCCGATGCAGAGACATTTATTTCCAAATGGTCCGTGGCAATGTGTGGCAACAGACTTATTACCCAACAATGAGTAGGTGTTAGTCCTGATAGACTACTATTCACGTTATCAGGAGGTAGTGTTTCACCTGCATATCTTCCGAGAAAATCATAAAGGCCATGGATGAGATCTTTTGTAGACTGGTCTTGCCAAAATCGTTGAGAACTGACAATAGTTAGTTCGAATTTTTTTTTTGCAAAATTAATGACATTATAAAGGGTGTCCCAAGAAGAGCGAAATTGAATTGTTTCTCTGGCTGTATGACATTTGGCGCCGTCTTGTTGGAACCACATGCCCTCCACATTCATTTCTTCAATTCTAGGCAAGAAAAAACTGGTTATCATTTCACGATACCAAACACCATTGACTGTTTGCGCTTGACCTGCCTCATTTTCATAAAAAAAAGGTCCAATGATTCCTCCAGCCCAAAAACCACACCACACAGTGACACGTTGAGGATGCATTTGCTTCTCGTGAATCACTCGAGGATTTTCCGCACCCCAAATGCGACAATTCTGCCTATTGACGAAGCCATCAAGATGAAAATGGGCCTCGTCACTGAAGATGATTTTATCGGCAAAATCAGCATTTTCATGTTGTCTCTCCAATACCCAATTAACGAACTCCCTTCGCTGTCCATGGTCAGCTGGCTTCAGTTCCTGAGTCAATTGAATTTTGTATGCATGAAGATGCAAATCTTTCGTCAAAATTCGCTGCAAAGTGGATTTGGAGACACCAATTTGCTGAGCTCGGTGCCGAATTGAGGTGGATGGAGTTTGAGCGACATCATCACGTACAGCTGCGACATTTTCGGTCGATCGACCTGGTCGATGGCGCGTTGTTGTCTTTACATCACTAACAGACCCAGTTTCGGCAAATTTATCCATTAATCTCTTTACAGTTGACTCTTTTGGAGCATTATTGTGACCCCAAATTGATCGCAATTTGCGAACTGTAGCCGCAAAACTTTCACCATTTTTGTAAAACAATTTCACAATGAGAATGCGTTGTTCATTCGTGTAGCGCTCCATTTTTACTAACCTCGTACCTTCTACTAACAAACAATAACAATTGTTCAAATGTCAAACAATGACACTTCGAATGTTGCCAGATTTAAAAATTGCGTTCTTCTTGAGATCTTTTGTAGACTGGGCTTGCCAAAATCGTTGAGAACTGACAATATGTTAGTTCGAAATTTAATTTTTTTTTGCAAAATTAATGACATTATACAAATCACCACCCCACCCTACTGGCCGCAAGCTAATGAAGAGGTTGAGAATATGAACAAGTCTCTCGTCAAACGATTGAAAATTGCCAGCGTTAACAAAAGCAACTATAAACATGTATAATGTAACACCTCACGGCACAACAGGATTGCCTCCATCTGTGCTTAATTTAATAGGGTAATACGAGACAAAATACCAGGCATTCTGGATATAACAGAGGATTTGATTGAATCGTCGGCAAGAGATCTAGATTGCATAAATAAACAAAAAGGAAAAGAAAAAGGAGACAAAAGGCGGAAAGCAAAATAATCAGAGATAGCTGTTGGAGATAAAGTGCTGCTCAAGAACGTTGTATTTCCGCATAAGCTAATAACAAACTTCGATTTAACAGAATATGAGGTGGTACACAGAAGTGGAAGTAGTTGGTAACGGGAAAGCATTTAAGAGAAATATTAGCCATGTTAAAAAGATACCGCCATCTACAATTTAAGGGAACACAATCTCACAGGTTACTAATCCTTCACAGGTATCATCATTGTCAACAATTAATACCTAGCCACCTAGTCTAATGAATGATTCATCAGCAGTCGGGCCGCAACCAGGAGATCCTGTGATGAAATTAAAGCTGAAAAAATAGGAGGGATGTGGCAACACTGATCGATGCCAAGAAATTAAGGACAGGTGGCAACGTGCAGAAAGAAAGAATATGGTTCTGGAAATTACAGCAAAGTCATTAGACTGTATAAAACGTAGTGTGTTCGTCCGTGATCTAATATTAAATAAAATATCAATACCTTGTGAACTGTGTCTTTATATTATTACGTAGGGTAACAACCTTGCTTAACTACTGTTAGTGCTACGAAGGGTTCGCTGGTGGCTCCGCCGTAAACTACCCTGGCCTTTCTGCGCACTTCGCATTTAATAACATACCTGGCAGCATTTCGATTGACGGCGCTGAAGCTTTCTCGAAGTTAACGAAAGCAATGTAAAAAGTGGTCTTGGATTCATTGCACTGTTCTATTACAAGACGTATGCGTCTTTTTGTCCACGCTGGACATGTTGGGTCCGAAACCTGCTTTGGTGGTAATCTGGAAATTACATTTAGTAGTTAGATCTACAAATGAACTGAAAGATTTTGAGTATACAGTAAGATGCCTTTTCTACGTAAAACTTTTTTAAAATGATTTCGCCATCGAGCTGTTTCTTCTCTAAGGTTACAGTTTTTCGATTTTTGAGGCTAGATATTGTTTAACTTTTTATTTGAAAGCTTTCGTATGGCGTTAAAGACTGTTTTCAGGTCTCAATATCAGCTAGCGTTTTCGTCTTCCGTTGCATGGTTTTCGATGAAGGTATTGCTTGCATTTTGACTTTTTGTCCAGCCGTATTTTTCTTCAAGATAGTATCAAGTTTTGTTGTTTTGCAAGCGTCTTTCCTTGGTAGTTTCCACAAATTATTCGTTAATTTAATTCTTTATCATCTCGTTTTGTGAATCCGGCGACCTCATTAGCAGCGTCATTAAACATTCATTCTATTTGTGATCATTGCTCTTCTATGCTGGTAGAGTTGGCTTTCCGAAACTATAGCGTTAAGGTTAAAACTAACTGTGCCGGTTTTTAATGCTTCAACATTAAAAATTTTCCGTTTTGTTGTTGATTAATGTTGTAATTGATTTTTAAATTTTAAGCTCAACGACTAAAAGCAAGTGGTCTGAGGAAATTTCTGTTCTCCGGATCACCCTAACATTTTGCAACGCTTAACCCCCTTTTTTCTTCACGTTATTTTATGCTGTCTTTTATAAAATTGTGAAAACAGCAAGGTTAAATTTGACACAAGTTTGTAAAAACAACTCGAGGTTTACGCGACAAAGTCCAGGGCTATGTTTTCACATAATATGTTTAAAGCCAGCATTGTTGCTGCCTATTCGACCATTCATAGCTTTCATAAGTATTAAAATATCGTTTATCGGTATATTGTGTAGGGTCTTATTGAGTTCGTCGCCGATTTTTTTTATCTCTCACATCCGTGGTTTTAATTGTGTTTGAAAATGGGTAGCAAAACATAAACATTTCATATGATAGTGCGTTGAAATTTACGACAATTTATGAACTGGTTTTAACGAAATCGGCATGGTAATGCAAAATAAAACGAGTGCAAATGTTTGTTTATTTGCAATGTACATTACAAACTGTCAGCTTATGTAATTGCTCGTGTTTTATTTGTTTACATATTTGTAACAAAATGATTGAGAAGCTAAGTAATAGTTTAGTCGTTTAAATATATAAGTTATAATAAAATAGCAGTATTTTAATACAAAAGATTTGTACAAGAAAACAAATACAAATAAAAGCGGCTAGTCATCAGTTTTTATTCTTACCGTTTCGTTCCGATTGTGTTTCTTTCATCACAAATCGAATTTTAACCGATTTCAACGTACAGAAACAGCATTTATCACGAAATCGGTAACTTTCAATCTAGTCGACGTCACATAAATCGGTAACTTACCGATTTTACAAAAACGAGCTACTGAACTATTATATATACTTATAGATATTTGACCAACACTCGAGTTGTATCGTGCGGTTTGTAGTCAGATATGGAAGCCCAACTAAACAGAGTTTCGTACTCTTCTATTTAATAATATACCAACACCGTGTGCGTGTTGGGCTTATTCATTAATTTAAGTACTTATTACAAAACACGACTGCCTTGCGAGTTCGTGAATTTTCTTATGATTATTTGGCCATTTTTTGCCTACACATGGTGTTGTGGAACGGTTATCCCGCCTTCTGGTAGGATGCCAGACCTTCGTTTGTGAAAACAGGAGAAACCGCGTGAAGGTGAGGTTGACATTTGGTCTGCAAAATTGCAGACATAGTGTAAACATTCTCTGGTACTTTTTATGAGATTTGAGACTTAGCAGGCAATTTAATCTTCCTTTTCTACTATTTCGCCCTAACTTAATCACCGTGGTTCATGAGCGACAATATTTACGAAGGTATGCACATAGCATACGGTAATTCTGTGTTTTTCACGAATAATCGCTTAAGTTATAAAAGTATACTTCTCAGGAGAGCAAAAACAAACTATTTTTAAAATTGCGGCTTCAGTAAATGGATTTTTTTGGATGTTTTCTTCACAGACATCTTTATAGTGTCTTTATTATACCTATACATAATTTTTAACGAAAAAATCCTGTAGGATTTGGTTCAGTAAAAGAATTAAAAAAACATATTGTTATGGGCGAAGAAAAAGTGTGCAAAATAATAATTATCTCCACATAAGATGTTGTTAACAGAAAATGTTTTGCTTATATTTTTGGAGTTTTCTCTGTAGTTTATAGAAATATCTTAAGTAAAATAGGAACTGATAACTATAAAATTATTTGATTATTATTTTTTATTAACGTTAAAGCATATATCGATGTTTTACAGAGGAAAACATAAAAAATCAATTAAGTTGAAAAATACATTTCTCTTGTAGTACTAACTAAATAAAAAAATAAAAACTTCAACAAATTCGGAATTGCAATATATTTTACTTTACGTTTTTTGAATTATTCCTCAATGTCTATGTATAATGTGTTCTGCGACTTCTCAGAAGTTTTAAGATTTTTATAAAAAATATGGAATATTTCTGGAACTAATGACAATAAACTTATTAAGTCTTTCTTTTTTCAGTAGAAATAGGAAGTTCTTTGTCATTGTTGGGCTGAAGTTGCAAATTGCAAACATCGGTGGCTTTAATTCTCTTAGTTGTAAGTATATTAACACCGATTGCGTCACTACTGAAATATAATTTATATTCAATCTTATCAAACGAACTCTTTTTATAGATAATATTTCGTGTATTTTCCCCAAAATCTTGTCGCGATTAATATTTTTATTTACTTTTGGAAAAATACTTTTGAGTGTTATAGCAAAGTTGAGGAAATCACTTCTTATCATTTCAATGACTACGAATTTATTAGATTTTCGGCCGCAAGTTTTTATTAACTGCATCCAATCGTGAGAATGGAATATTTCCAATAAATTTTTTTTCGTTCGTTCAATAACACTGTGATCGCTGTCACATTCAAGATGTGTATGACCAGACTCTAAAAATTTTGTTCATTCATTTCGACATTAATTCCACATTGATTAATAAGAAGAACAAACACAGCAGACACAATATTATTCTTATTCTGATCAGAACACGTATCCGAATAAATCACCACATTTCTTAAGATCAGTATTTATATTGAACTATTTCCATATGAGTCATTCCATGCCAAACGGTACGCATTTTTTACATCACAAGCTTGGATTGCTTAACTAGTTTGTGTATGCATTCTTCTCTTAAAAATATTATATACGTGTTTCAAGAAAAAAAATTTAAAATTTTTTTTTAAATGTTATGACCAATTGAACTTTGGTGAAATGAAGATTTTATCAAAGAGGTGTGTTCATTCAGTCGCATGTAACTCCGGAAATACTTGACCGATTTTACTCTGCTATACCTTATTTTGAAGGTAATTTTAAGCACTTCTAAAATAACGAAACGGTATGGCATAACGCCAAAGAATTTTTTAACAACATTAAACCTCTTGTTGAAACAAAAAATAACAAAAGAAACAAAAAAACAACAACAGCACGCTTCAGCATGTCTGCTGAAAGCGAAAACGCGACTGAAGGCAGTGACGACGAAGAAACCAGCATTTACAAGTGGCAAACAATTCCTACTTTAAATAAAAGAAATGTGTGTAAATCCCCTATTGGAAATGCAGCAAAGAAGCCTCATTTAATGAGTACTGGTCCCACTACTTCAAACAACAATAGATTTGCAGCACTTAGTGATGATGATGAAGGCAATAATGAAGACAACTCAAGAGGTCCGGATGCGATTAAACCTCCTCCTATTTTCATACCAGGTGTAAATAATGTGACAAATATGTTAATAAATTTAAGTTCGGTAATTCCCAAAGCCGACATACGTTATAAGTCATTAAAAAACAATGAAATAAAACTAATGCTGGATAGTGTGGAATCATATCGTAAACTTATAAAGTATTTTGAAAGTTCTAAAACCAGTTACCATACATATCAAATACGTCAAGAACGTTCATATAGAGTTGTACTAAAAGGAATACATCACACGGTGCCGGTTGAGGACATTAAAGCTGAACTCTTGCTATTAGGCTACGGAGTAAGAAACGTACATAATGTTAAGAGTCGGGGTAACAAGCAACCTCTCTCAATGTTTTATATTGATTTGGATCCTAAACCCGAAAGCAAAAAAATTTATGAAGTCAACCATATATGTAATGCTGTTGTATCAGTAGAACCACCAAAAAAAGTGGACGATTTAGTTCAATGTTTCCGCTGTCAACAATTTGGCCATACTCAGGCCTATTGTAGAAGACCATATAGGTGTGTGAAATGTGCCCTAGATCACCCCACTGCAGAATGTCCCATGAGGAACGGAAATCCCCGATGTGCTTGGAACATCATACAGCAAGTTATAGAGGCTGCTTAATTTACCAGCATTTATACAACAAAAGAAATAATAGATCTCAACCAATTAACCAACGAATCTCCCAAAATATGCAACAAACACCCGTTAATTCCTTCACAAATACAAGAAGAAATGCTAACCTATCTTATGCAGATGTAACAAGAGAACAAAGCAATGCAAGTACTGAAAAAAACATTTTTGAAAAAATTGAGTTTATGTTAAGTAAACAGTTAGAGCTAACAAATAATTTATTAAGCATGATGAGTCTCCTTGTAAGCAAACTATGCAATTAGATATAAGAATTGCCGTTTGGAATGCCAATGGGATTGCAAACCATACTCATGAAACAGAAATATTTTTAAAAACACACTCCATTGATGTTCTCTTAATATCTGAAACACATTTTACGTCGAGGTCATATTTTAGAATAAAAGATTATGATTTAATAAATGCAAATCACCCTAGTGGACGTGCACATGCTGGTTCCGCCGTATTAATCAAATCGAATATCGACTATGAAATTTTACAACCATTCGCATACTCTCATCTTCAAGCCGCGGGAGTTAAATTAAAAACAACCTATGGAGATGTTTCAATATTTGCAGTTTATTTTCCACCAAGACACACGGTATTGTGCGATGACTACGCAAACTTCTTTTCATCTCTAGGACCTCGATTTATAGTGGGTGGGGATTATAATGCCAAACATCCTTGGTGGGGATCAAGACTTGTAAATCCTAAAGGCAGAGAGCTTTACAAATGCATACTTAAATATAAATATTGCACCTTATCCACAGGGAACCCAACATATTGGCCATCAGATCCCTCCAAAATACCAGATTTGCTTGACTTTGTTGTGTATAATGGAATTTCGAACAATTGTCTTGATATAATGTGTTGTGATGAATTAAGTTCTGACCATACCCCAATAATAATTAATTATAATGCAACAGTGCGTATGTGCACCAAAACCAAAAAACTAATTTCTAAATACACAGATGTTAATTCTTTTAAGTATTGGATTGATAAAAACGTAAATCTAAACATATCTATAAAAACTGGAGAAGAGTTAGATAATGCTGTTGATTCATTTACTCGATTAATACATGAAGCTGCGGCTTTGTCAACACCAACGATCACACCAAATTCTTCATCGAAAAATAGAGTTCTAGTACCAGCAGAAATAAGAGAAATGATACGTCTCAAACGAAGATTACGACGAATCTGGAAACTGAGTAGAAATCCCAACGACAAACGACATTTTAATAAACTATCTAAAGAACTAACGAAAAAACTTGCTGAACTAAAAAATGAGAGATTAGGATACTATCTCAGAAAATTAGACGTTAATAAAAATGATGAAAACTGTTTGTGGAACGCAACAAAATATTTGAAAAGACCAGTTAAGCGAAACATACCCATTAAAGATTCCAACAATGTATGGTGTAGGTCAAACGAAAGCAAAGCAGAAGCGTTTTCAAAACACCTAGAGCAAACGTTCAAACCCTTTCCCACTATTCGACCTGAAAGTGACAAAGCTGTAGAAGCATATTTGGATTCGCCTTGTCAAATGGATCTCCCCATTAAACCAATAACGGTTAATGAAGTGACAAACGAAGTATGCAGACTTGGCAGTGGTAAGTCTCCCGGATATGACAGAATTGATACAAAAGTAGCTAAATCATTGCCAAAAAGAGGTATAGTCTTCCTAACCTTATTATTTAATTCAATTCTAAGACTTTATTACTTTCCAAAACAATGGAAATGTGCGGAAGTTGTAATGATATTAAAACCGAACAAACCTGAAAATGCTTTAAATTCTTATCGTCCAATAAGTTTATTAACCACTTTTTCAAAGTTATTTGAAAGAATATTGTTGACAAGAATGAAGTTAATACTTGCAGACAGTAAAATAATTCCTGACTATCAATTTGGATTTCGCAACAAACATGGGACTCCTGAGCAATGTCATCGGATTGTGAACATAATAAGAGATGCTCTAGAGTGCAAAAAATACTGTTCAGCAGTATTTCTAGACGTTAAACAAGCATTTGACAAAGTTTGGCACCCCGGAATTCTTTACAAAATAAAACGTTTTCTTCCGACACCATATTACCACATTTTAAAATCATACCTACAAGAGAGAATATTTTATATTAATGTTAACAATGAGTTTTCTGAAATACGTTACATAGAAGCAGGTGTACCACAAGGCAGCGTACTTGGTCCCACATTATACACATTGTTCACATCTGATATGCCCTTGGCCAATAACGTTACTGTCGCCACATTTGCAGATGACACAGCTCTAATTGCTTCACATCAAAATATGGACAACGCTTCTTCTGCTGTTCAAGTTTTACTAAACAAGATTGAAGTTTGGTTGCAAAAGTGGAGAATTCACATTAATACGGAAAAATCAAGTCATGTAACTTTTTCATTGAGAAGAGGAAATTGCCCAGCACTATTTCTGAACAATGCCCAAATTCCCCATGTAGACAATGTAAAATATCTGGGAATTCACTTAGACAGACGTCTGACATGGAAAAATCATATAAAGGCGAAGCGACAACATTTACATATTAAAACAAAAAAGATGTATTGGCTCCTAGGACCGAAATCTGAACTTAATTTGAGAAATAAGACAATACTTTATAATACAACCCTTAAACCTGTATGGACTTACGGAATTCAACTGTGGGGGACAGCTAGTAACTCCAACATTGAAATATTACAACGTTACCAATCAAAAACACTTAGAACTTTAACAAATGCCCCGTGGTTTGTCACAAATAATGCAATTCATCGTGATCTTGAAATACCAACTATTCGAGATGAAATTAGAAAATATAGCACCAGATATATCGAAAGGTTAAGCAATCACTCTAATCCATTAGCTATATCACTTTTAGATACAAGATATGAAACTAGAAGATTAAAACGGCATCATGTACTGGATTTACCTTTTAGATAAGAGTATATACAATAGAATATCAGAATAAATTCAAATGTATAAGTATTGTATCGTTATTGATTTTAATATAGTATAATTGTATATATTGATGTACAATTACCTGTTATGAATATAAACTTATCAAATTTGCTTAATGTTCTTGGACAGATTGCAAATAAATAAAATAAAAAAAAAAAAAAAAAAAGTATCATTTTAATCCTTTTATTTCGATTTTGAAAATGATTACATCTTTTTTTATTTTTGAAATTTTGCAGGCGTATTCTTACAGGTCTGTTTTACCGACTGTGTAAGTTTTAAAGTGGTGAAATAATGCGTTCTATTTTTAAAAATTTTTTTTTACCTTATACCTTTTTCACTTCCATGAAAATATAATATAGAAAAAAAAATACTTTTTAATAGTTTATTGACACAAGATATAACAACAACAAAAAAACAAAGAAAAAAAGAAATAAAAACATGATACAATAGCCGTGCACGTATTCCAGGAGGGGCTTGTAAATTTTTTAAAGAAAACCTTAGGACCTGTAAGTAAAATATTTTACTTTTCTGATGGCGCAAGCGCACAATACAAAAACAAGAAAAACTTTTTAAATCTGACGTTCCACGTAGAAGATTTTGGAATACCAGCGGAATGGCATTTTTTTGCAACGTCTCATGGCAAATGGCCCTGCGATGGTCTGGGAGGAACAGTCAAAAGACTAGCAGCACGTGCAAGCTTGTCCAGCCTCATAAATCCCATTAATAGTGCCGTCAAATTTTATGATTGGGTGAATAAAAACGTGAAGAATATTCATACAGAATTCTTCAATAACTATCAATATCAAGATAGGGCGAAACACCTGAAGGAGCGTTTTGAAAAAGCGAAAACAATTTCTGGAACTCTTGGCTACCATGCATTCATTCCACAACCCGATAAAATAATGAAAGTCCAGACAACATCATCTTCTGAGCAGTACTGTATGAAGATGGTATACAAGGCATAACATTTATTTCATTACTCATTTTTTTATTTCTTTTTTTCTTTGTTTTTTTGTTGTTGTTATATCTTGTGTCAATAAACTATTAAAAAGTATTTTTTTTCTATATTATATTTTCTATATTCATGGAAGTGAAAAAGGTATAAGGTAAGAATACGCCTGCAAAATTTCAAAAATAAAAAAAGATGTAATCATTTTCAAAATCGAAATAAAAGGATTAAAATGATACAAACTTAAAAAATTCTATGGCGTTATGCCATACCGTTTCGTTATTTTAGAAGTGCTTAAAACTACCTTCAAAATAAGGTATAGCAGAGTAAAATCGGTCAAGTATTTCCGGAGTTACATGCGACTGAATGAACACACCTCCTTGATAAAATCTCCATTTTACCAAAGTTCAATTGGTCATAACTTTTGAAAAAAAAAATTATATTTTTTTTTTCTAATCGCGGATTAAATAGAATTGCTAGAGGACCAAATCTGCAAATTTTCATAAAAATCGGAATCATTGCGTTAAATTTTTGCCCAAAATCGTACCGTTTGGCATGGAATGACTCATATGCATGATAATATTCCGTTAGCTCCTATACCACCTATTTTTTCATCCCAACCAAACCAGCAAGTTTGGTTTGTCGAACAATTTCTAATTGTAAAGTTAAATGTCCACAGGCTTCTTTTATAACACGCAATGGAAGAATTTAGATGTGGTGTCGGTAAGCATTTTTGCAGATCCATACATAATACTGTTTTTGTTGCATCGGTTTTATCAAATTTCTTACTTGCGTATGCCAGTTCGGCTAATTATTGGTGTTTGTTTCAATCCGAAATAAATTAATTTTAAATTACATCCGATTTAGCGTGATTAATGATAGATGATCACATTTCGTGCAAGTGTCTAGATTGGGCTTCTTAAATTTTAATTTTCTGGTTTTAAATGGACGGCGATATGTAAAATAAGATACAATATTTCCCTTATTCTCTTTATAAAGGTCATACATTTCAAACAGGTTCAAATTTTTTGGCTAAATATTTTTGATTTGTATGATAATGCGCAAAAACCCTTCTGTCTCTCCATATATGTTAAAAACATATTTTACAAACATTTTCGGATGTATCACCGTTAAATATTCGAAACTTATATGTGTAGTTTCGTTCACTTTTTTTCAAATAGAGATTTTTTGATGACTGCTTTAAAAAGTTGTAAATTCGTCTGAACATGTATCCGACACGACTGGAATATTTTTCCATGTTCCAATATTCGTCAAAAAGTAATAAACGATATTTATCAAAAACTTTCTCTTTGCATTGTAATCGGCACATCGGGAGCACTTTGCTGCACCGCTTAGATATATTTTTTCCACTTTTTACTGATATATATTCCTTGCCAGAACTTCTTTTTTTCCTTAAGGCTTCCATTACTAATAGTTTGTATGAGTTTATCTTAAATAATAACAAAAATTAAAAATGAGTATAGACATACCACTTTCATTTTAATGTTAAATCTCAATTTCCGTTTGACTGTCTGTTATTCTTCTTCTCTTTTTCAGTGGAATATCTGCACACACATAACGCAGAAAGTGTTAAAATCGTAACTTTCCTCATTAAAAAACTTAAATTACTTACCATTGTTATTATTTGAGTCTATTTGAAGCATTGCTGAAGTTGATCTGTCATCATGATACACTTCCCCAAAAAAATTATTCATTGTTATTTTTAAAGAAAATATTTCACAGCTCTACGAACAAATATTCTATGCGTTCAACTCGAAGTTGAACATTAAAATGATGTAACACAGAATTGACATGCATCACTTAACTACCAAACTTAACAATCAATTGTTTTCTTTTTCTTAAGAAATAACATAACGGCATATAATATTTACAAAGAACCATTCATCTATGGTTGCAATGGTCGAACATGTCAATAGAATAGAAGCGCTCAAGTTTTTATAAGTGGTTACTACATGAAAAAATTCAAAAAAAAATATTTTCATATTTTTTGCTTAAATAACAACGCATGTCCTCTTATGCTATTTATTCTGAAAACTATTTTATCAAACACAAAACCTAAGCTGTTATACGAGTATACAAAAATAACGGAGTAACGGTACATGTTTTTTAAAAAAGTTAAGTCGTGAAAACACACAGAATTATGAAATAGAAACATTATAACAACAAACGTACTAGTCCGAAATATACAGAACATTAGCATAACTTCCCGGTTTGTCAGGTTTCAACGCTCATCAACATAGCGTACCTGCAAGTAAGAGATCTATCTGGTTTCACATATACTTATAAATATCGCTGGTGGCTATGCACAGATATCTGTTGACATTCATATTCAAAGAAACAAAATGGAATTAATTTCTATATATTTAAATATTTGTATACTTACTGTTGACGTTATGGCGGCAACTGTGTGCCGGGGTGAAAGCCCGCGACCGAAGAATTGTTGCTTCTGGTAGATCCGGCCCATACATACTGCCGTCTTGAGATGTATACAAACTTTAAGGCTCTCCCGGCGCAAGTTTAACAAACAATAATAAAGCATTAAAAACTTTATTAAAATCTTGCAACTTCAGTTTTACACGTCTTAATATTGAGCTGTATTTAAAATAGAAAGTCATCAACAGGCTTTTGTCGCCGGAATCTACCCGTTAGGGGTAGATTCCTCAACGAAGCATTTTTGGTTTTCGGTTCATTATTCTTCACCTCCTTGCACAATATTTTTACAAACGGGTTGGTTCATTATCAACCCCGAACGAGCACACATTAATTATTTGATGGGTGTTGGTTACTAACGCCGGTCATATGCTTCAGTAATTACACTGACAGGTTTTCCTCAAGGAAGTACTATTTGCTATGCGTAAATTTGTTTTTGCATTAGATGCTACACAAGTATGTTTTTCCTCTACAAAGATTTTATGTGACACATATGCATATAGTATTCGCAGATATTTTGCTTTATTTTAGTAATTCAAACCAAAATTCAACAGCATACTTGTCTCAACACTTCTGTCCACCAATCTGCAACTATACACATTCATTTATTTTGAGAATCTAAAAATAACTTTCAAAGACATTACAATTCTCTATCATAAAAAGAACAAGAAAAACGTTGTTGAGTTCGACCAGGCCGAACCTTGTATACCCTCAACAGTTCCTGCGCTACTTGAGTGCAAAAAAAATGATACAATCGTCCGTGAAATGAGACAGGCGTTCTCCTTAATTTCAGCCAGAAATAGTCTATATTTTAATTGTTAGCAAAAAAGATTTAATTTTGAGTACTCCTGCGTCCATACTGTCCGCTTTAACCATGCGGGACGTTTTTTAGAGCCAAATTTCATGAGCCAAAAAGTTCAGTAATTATGCTCTTTTTGACGTATTTAGTGCGTACCGTCAAACAGAACACATTTTAATCAAAGTCAGCTCACAAAACATTGTGATTTGTAAAGCAAATACTGAAAAGGGGACATTTTTACCTATGCACCTTTACTGCCATATGCGAACCATTTACAATCCCAAATAGACCGTAAGCCATCATGCAAAATTTCAGGATCCTAGGTTGATTCAACAGACACATGGACGGACGGTCATGGCTAGATCTGAGAATTTTATAAATACTTGTAAACATATTCTTAATAGGGTCTCCGATCAGTATCCAAGATGTTGCCAACGGAATGACAAATTAAATATAGCATCCACACTTCGATGGAAGGTACAAAAAAATAAAAAAGTTGATCCCAATACCACGCTCTGCCTTGCAAAGGTAGGTATCCCCCACATTGTTGTTGATGTCCATTCGGTATAAAGTTATTTTGATTTCTGTAAGTCATTGCTATACTGTTTGGTACTATCGCGTTATTACAAGAATGCTGCAACATTTGAGCACTTGAAACCGTTTCGTTGTATGAAGCAAGAAGGGGTGTTATAGTATCTGGGGAATGTGAGTTGGGTGTTTCATTTGTTATAAGATTTATACTTGTTATTGCATTGTTGACATTAGAATTGACAATATTTCCAGCGTCATCAGCAACATCGTTGGTGGTTTGGTGATGTGGATTGGCTTGTGTTGAGCTATCCGAAGAACATGGTTTTCCATTCTTCACAAACACTGGAACTGCAACTCGACGTGGCGAACTTGCAGGCTAAAAAAGAGTAAATAAATGTCGTTGGGTTAGTATTTTGGGTTTATAGCAAAACAATATTTATAATGTTTATTTTTGTTTTTCTTGATCATGATTGTTGTTTTTACTTGGTTTTTTGTAAATTAACGGGTATCGGCAATAAGCGACTTAAATAAAAGATTGTAACCTTATGAGTTCAACTGTATGCTTACATAACGGATTGACAGTTTTGGGCCCCTGGACGTATATATCTTTTTTTTGGAAAGAACGTTCCCAACGCATCCCAGATCGGCCACTGTCGACCAAGGTGCCCATATCCCCTTAACATAGGGACAACTTACAAATTATGGACCGGTGGAGAGGTGACCAAAAACGACATTTATGTAAATAAGCTACAGATAACACAGTAATACAAAATCGAACTTTCCGAATGCGAATAGAATGAGACAAATTGCAAATGAAAGTTGACATTATCCATACCAAAACCTTTAATGGTATTCTTTAGTTCAGTGCCAAAATCGTTGAGAACTGATAATGGCCGACAATATGTTAGTTCGAAATTTATTTTTTTTTTTGCAAAATTAATGGCATTATACAAATCACCACGCCACCCTACTGGTCGCAAGCTAATGGAGAGGTTGAGAATATGAACAAGTCTCTCGTCAATCGATTGAAAATTGCCAGCGTTAACAAAAGTAACTATAAACAAGAGATACAGAAGTTTATTATGTATAATGTAACACCTCGCGGCACAACAGGAACGCCTCCATCTGAGCTAATGTTTAATGGGGTAATACGAGACAAAATACCAGACATTCAGGATATAACAGAGGATTTGATTGATTCGTCGGCAAGAGATCTAGATTGCATAAATAAACAAAAAGGAAAAGAAAAAGGAGACATAAGGCGGAAAGCAAAAGAATCGGAGATAGATGTTGGAGATAAAGTGCTGCTCAAAAACGTTGTATTGTCGCATAAACTAACAACAAACTTCGATTTAACAGAATATGAGGTGGTTCACAGAAGTAGAGGTACTTGGTAACGGGAAAGCATTTAAGAGAAATATAAGCCATGTTAAAAAGATACCGCCATCTACAATTTCAGGGAACACAATGTCACAGGTTACGAATCCTTCACAGGTATCACCATTGTCAACAATCAATACCTCGCCACCTAGTCTAATGGATGATTACTCAGCAGTCTAGCCGCAACCAGGAGATCCTGTGATGAAATTAAAGCTGAAAAATGCCAAGAAATTAAGGACAGGTGGCAACGTGCAGAAAGAAAGAATATGGTTCTGGAAATTACAGAAAAGTCATTAGACTGTGTAAAACGTAGTGTGTATTGTTCATCCGTGATCTAATACTAAATAAAATATCAATACCTTGAGAACCGTGTCTATATATTATTACGTAGGGTATTACAAAGCTAATACAAATTTATTACCATTGACTATCTGAAAACAAATAACCAAGCTAATAAAAACTAATTACCTTAGACTATTTGAAAACAACATAGGATCTCCTATATTAACGCACATTAAACTGAATGTGTTATAACCTGCCAACACATGCTTATTATTATGTGCATTCAGCATCATTCTACTACTATGGTACGTTATTCTTTACCGTTGTAGTTTCTTGGAGAATCTCTTCCAAAAGTCACCACGAATGGAAAGGGTGATCGCAAAAAACCTTGATTAACTACTGTTAGTGCTACGAAGGGTTCGCTGCTGGCTCCACCGTAAATTACCCAGGCCTTTCTGCGCACTTCGAATTTAATAACATACCTGGAACTTTTGCTTGCAAGCGCTAGCCATATAGCATTTCGATTGACGGTGCTGAAGCTTTATCGAAGTAACGAAAACAATGTAAAATGTGGTCTTGAATTCATTGCGCTGTTCTATTACAAGACGCATGCTTTTTTTGTCGACGCTGGGCATGTTGGGTAGGAAACCGGATATTTTGTCGATATGTGGTGGTAATACGGAAATTTCATTTAGTAGCTAGATCTACAGATGAACTGAAATATTTTGAGTATACAGTAAGATGCCTTTTCTACGTAAAACTGTTTTAAAATGATTTCGCCAGCGAGCTGTTTGTTCTTTAAGGTTACAATTTTTCCGTTTTTCAATCTTTGAGGCTAGATATTGTTTAACGTTTTATTGGAATGCTTTCGTATGGCGTTAAAGACTGTTTTCAGGTCTCAATATCAGCTAGCGTTTTCGTCTTCCGTTGCATGGTTTTCGATGAAGGTATTGCTTGCATTTTGACTTTTTGTCCAGCCGTATTTTTCTTCAAGATAGTATCAAGTTTTGTTGTTTTGCAAGCGTCTTTCCTTGGTAGTTTCCACAAATTATTCGTTAATTTCATTCTTTATCATCTCGTTTTGTGAATAAGGTGACGTCATTAGCAGCGTCATTAAACATACATTTTATTTGTGATCATTGCTCTTCTATGCTGGTAGGGTTGACGTTCATACGTTGGCTTTCCGAAACTATAGCGTTAAAGTTAAAACTAACTGTGCCGGTTTTTAACGCTGCAACATTGTATATTCTCCGTTTTGTTGTTGATTGATGTTGTAATTGAATTTTAAATTTTAAGCTCAACGACTAAAAGCAAGTGGTCTGAGGAAATTTCTGCTCTCCGGATCACCCTAACATTTTGCAACGCTTAATTCCCTTCTTTATTCACGTTATTTTATGCTGTCTTTTATAAAATTGTGAAAACAGCAAGATTAAATTTGACACAAGTTTGTAAAAACAACTCGAGGTTAACGCGACAAAGTCCAGGGCTATGTTTTCCCATAATATGTTTAAAGCCAGCATTGTTGCTGCCTATTCGGGCATTCATATCTTTCATAAGTATTAAATATCGTTTATCAGTATATTGTGTAGGGTCTTATTGAGTTCGTCGCAGATTTTTTTTTTATCTCTCACATCCGTGGTTAAAATTGTGTTTGAAAATGGGTAGCAAAACATAAACATTTCAGATGATAGTGCGTTGAAATTTACGACAATTTATGAACTGGTTTTAACGAAATCGGCATGGTAATGCAAAATAAAACGAGTGCAAATGTTTGTTTATTTGCAATGTACATCACAAACTGTCAGCTTATTTAATTGCTCGTGTTTTATTTGTTTGCATATTTGTAACAAAATGATTGAGAAGCTAAGTAATAGTTCAGTCGTTTAAATAAATAAGTTATAATAAAATTATTATTATTAAAATACAAAATATTTGTACAAGAAAACAAATACAAATAAAAGCGGCTAGTCATCAGTTTTTATTCTTACCGTTTCGTTCCAATTGTGTTTCTTTCCATCACAGATCGAATTTTTACCGATTTCAACGTACAGAAACAGCATTTATCACGAAATCGGTAACTTTCAATCTAGTCAACGTCACATAAATCGGAAACTTACCGATTTTACAAAAACGAGCTACTGAACTATTATATATACTTATAGATATTTGACCAACACTCGAGTTGTATCGTGCGGTTTGTAGTCAGATATGGAAGCCCAACTAAACAGAGTTTCGTACTTTTCTATTCAGTAATATACCAACACCGTGTACGTGTTGGGCTTATTCATTAATTTCAGTACTTATTACAAAACACGACTGCCTTGCGAGTTCGTGAATTTTTCGCTGCCATTCCAGTGCATTTCGCGTGATAAAGGAGTTCAGATTCAGCAGATAGTTGGGCTACCTTTCGAAATGTATTTAATTTTTATTGTATTTACATTCCATGTGGCAAAATTACACCGGGTTGCGTTAGATTCGTCATCATTAAGTCTGATCTACTGTTTCTTCTTCTTTGTGTTGTTCAACTGTAGTCGATGATATGATTGCTATTTTTGCGGCATAGTTGCTATTGCTGTTGCGAATAAAGTTTCCAATCCTGTAATTTTCATATGATTATTTGGCCATTTTTTGCTCACACATGGTGTTGTGGAACGGTTATCCCGCCTTCTGGTCGGATGCCAGATCTTCGTTTGTGAAAACAGGAGAAACCGCGTGAAGGTGAGGTTGACATTTGGTCTGCAAAATTGCAGACAAAGTGTAAACATTCTCTGGTATTATTATGAGACTTAGCAGGCAATTGAATCTTCCTTTTCTACTATTTCGCCCTAACTTAATCACCGTGGTTCATGAGCGACAATATTTACGAAGATATGCACATATCATACGGTAATTCTGTGTTTTTCACGAATAATCGCTTAAGTTATAAATGTATACTTCTCAGGAGAGCTATTTTTAAAATTGCGGCTTCTGTAAAAGAATTTTTTTCTTCACAGACATCTTTATAGTGTCTTTATTATACTTATACATAATTTTTAAAGAAAAAATCCTGGTGGATTTGGTTCAGTAAAAGAATTAAAAAACATATTGTTATGGGCGAAGAAAATGTGTACAAAATAATAATTATCTCCACATAAGATGTTTTTTTTGTGAAAATATATGGTACCACTAATACTACCCACGAGCACTTACGTTGTTTTTAACAGAAAATATTTTGCTTATATTTTTGGAGTTTTCTCTGTAGTTTATAGAAATATCTTAAGTAAAATAGGAACTGATAACTTTAAAATCATTTGACTATTATTTTTTATAAACGTTAAAGCAAATATAGATGTTTTAAAGATGAAAACATAAAAAATCAATTAAGTTGAAAAATACATTTCTCTTGTAGTACTAACTAAATAAAAAAATAAAAACTTCAACAAATTCGGAATTGCAATATATATTACTTTACGTTTTTTGAATTCTTCCGCAATGTCTTTGTATAATGTGTTCTGCGACTTCTCAGAAGTTTTAAGATTTTTATAAATATTGTGGAATATTTCTGGAACTAATGGCAATAAACTTATTAAGTCTCTCTTTTTTTCAGTAGAAATAGGAAGTTTTTTGTCATTCTTGGACTGAAGTTGCAAATTGCAAACATCAGCGGCTTTAATTTTCTTAATTGTAAGTATATTAACACAGATTGCGTCACTACTGAAATATTGTTTATATTCAATCTTATCAAACGAACTCTTTTTATAGATAATATTTCGTATATTTTTCCTCAAACTCTTGTCGCGATTAAAATTTTTATTCACTTTTGGAAAAATACTTTTGATTGTTATAGCAAAGTTAAGGAAATCACTTCTTTTCATTTCGATGAGTACGAGTTTATTAGATTTTCGGCCGCAAGTTTTTATTAACTTCATCCAAGAAGAGAATGAGAATGAAATATTTTCAATAAATTTTTTTTTCGTTCGTTCAATAACACTGTGATCGCTGTCACATTCAAGATGTGTATGACCAGACTTTAAAAATTTTTGTTCAATCATTTCCATATTAATCCCACATTGATTAATTAGAAGAACAAACATAGCAGACACAATATTATTCTTATTCTGATCAGAACACGTATCCGAATAAATCACCACATTTCTTAAGATCAGTATTTATATTGAACTATTTCCATATGCATGATGATATTTCGTTAGCTCCTATACCACCTATTGTTTCATCCAAAACAAAGCAGCAAGTTTGGTTTGTCGAACAATTTCTAATTGAAAAGTTAAATGTCCACAGGCTTCTTTTATAAAACGCAATGGAAGAATTTAGATGTGGTGTCGGTAAGCATTTTTGCAGATCCATACATAATACTGTTTTTGTTGCATCGGTTTTATCAAATTTCTTACTTGCGTATGCCAGCTCGGCTAATTATAACACCAGCTCGGCTAAACAAACACCAATAATTATTGGTGGTTGTTTCAATCCGGAATAAATTAATTTTAAATAACATCCGATTTAGCGTGTTTAATGATAGATGATCACATTTCGTGCAAGTGTCTAGATTGGGCTTCTTAAACTTTAATTTTTGTGTTTTAAATGGACGGCGATATGTAAAATAAGATACAACATTTCCCTTATTCTCTTTATAAAGGTCATACATTTCAAACAGGTTCAAATTTTTTGGCTAAATATTTTTGATTTGCATGATAATGCGCAAAAACCCTTCTGTCTCTCCATATATGTTAAAAACATATTTTACAAACATTTTCGGATGTATCACCGTTATATATTCGAAACTTATATGTGTAGTTTCGTTCACTTTTTTTCGAATAGAGATTTTTTGATGACTGCTTTAAAAAGTTGTAAATTCGTCTGAACATGTATCCGACACGACTGGAATATTTTTCCATGTTCCAATATTCGTCAAAAAGTAATAAACGATATTTATCAAAAACTTTCTCTTTGCATTGTAATCGGCACATCGGGAGCACTTTGCTGCACCGCTTAGATATATTTTTTCCACTTTTTACTGATATATATTCCTTGCCAGAACTCCTTTTTTCCCTTAAGGCTTCCATTACTAATAGTTTGTATGAGTATATCTTAAATAATAACAAAAATTAAAAATGAGTATAGACATACCACTTTCATTTTAATGTTAAATCTCAATTTCCGTTTGACTGTCTGTTATTCTTCTTCTCTTTTTCAGTGGAATATCTGCACACACATAACGCAGAAAGTGTTAAAATCGTAACTTTCCTCATTAAAAAACTTAAATTACTTACCATTGTTATTATTTGAGTCCATTTGAAGAATTGCTGAAGTTGATCTGTCATCATGATACACTTCCCCAAAAAAATTATTCATTGTTATTTTTAAAGAAAATATTTCACAGCTCTACGAACAAATATTCTATGTGTTCAACAATGGCCGAACATGTCAATAAGAAGCGCACAAGTTTACTAAATAAAAAAATGTCAAAAAATATTTTCATATTTTTTGCATAAATAATAACGCAAGACCTCTTATGCTATTTATTCTGAAAAATTCGGTTAAAATACGTCTTATGTCGACATATTTCGTTACATCTGAAAACTATTTTATCAAACACAAAACTTAAGTTGTTATATACAAAAATAACGGAGTAACGGTACATTTGTTTTTAAAAAGTTTAGTCGTACTAGTCCGAAATATACGGAACATTAGCATAACTTCCCGGTTTGTCAGGTTTCAACGCTCATTAACAATGCGTACCTGCAAGTAATAGGTCTATCTGGGTTCACATACCTATACATATCCCTGGTGGCTATGCACAGATATCTGTTGACATTTATATTTCAAGAAACAGAATGGAATTAATTTCTATATATTTAAATATTTGTATACTTACTGTTGATGTTGTGGCGTCAACTGTGTACCGGCGTGACAGCCCGCGACCGAAGAATTGCTGCTTCTGGTAGATCCGGCCCATACATACGGCCGGTATCTATGGGCCGGATCTACCAATAATAAATATGCTTCAGTAATTAAACTGACAGGTTTTCCTCAAGGAAGTACTATTTGTTATGCGTAAGGTTGTCTTTGCAGTAGATGCTACACAAGTATGTTTTTCCTCTACAAAGATTTTATGTGACACATATGCATATAGTATTCGCAGATATTTTGCTTTATTTTAGTAATTCAAACCATAATTCAACAGCATACTTGTTTCAACAATTCTGTCCACTAATCTGCAACTATACACATTCATTTATTTTGAGAATCTAAAAATAACTTTCAAAGACATTACAATTCTCTATCATAAAAAGAACAAGAAAAAAGTCGTTGAGTTCGACCAGGCCGAACCTTGTATACCCTCCACAGTCCCTGCGCTACTTAAGTACAAAAAATGATACAAGCGTCCGTGAAATGAGACATGCGTCCGTCCTTAATTTCAGCCAGAAATAGTCTATATTTTAATTGCTAGCAAAAATAGGTTTAATTTTGATTACTCCTGCGTCCATATTGCCCGCTTTAACCATGCGGGACGTTTTTTAGAGCACATGAGCCGAAAAGGTCAGTAATTATGCCCTTTTTGACGTATTTAGTGCGTCCCGACAAACAGAACATATTTTAATCAAAGTCAGCTCACAAAATATTGTGATTTGTTAAGCAAATGCTGAAAAAGGGATATTTTTACCTATGTACCTTTACTGCCATTTGCGAAACATTTTGGACCCCATTTACAATCCCAAATAGACCATAAGCCATCATGCAAAATTTCAGGATCCTTGGTTGATTCAAAAACACATGGACGGACGGTCATGGCTAGATCTGAGAATTTTTTAAATACTTGTATACATATACTTAACAGGGTCTCCGATCAGTATCCGAGGTGTTGCCAACGGAATGACAAATTAAATATAGCATCCACTCTTCAGTGGAGGGTATAAAAAAAATAAAAAAAAAGTTGATCCCATTACCACGCTCTGCCTTGCAAAGGTAGGTACCCCCCACATTGTTGTTGATGTCCATTCGGTATAAAGTTATTTTGATTTCTGTATGCCATTGCTATACTGTTTGGTACTATCGAGTTATTACAAGGTTGTTGCAACATTTGAGCACTTGAAACCGTTTCGTTGTATGAAGCAAGAAGGGAGGTTGAAGTATCTGGGGAATGTGAATTGGGTGTTTCATTTGTTATAAGATTTATACTTGTTATTGCATTGTTGACATTAGAATTGACAATATTTCCAGCGTCATCAGCAACATCGTTGGTGGTTTGGTGATGTGGATTGGCGTGTGTTGAGCTACCCGAAGAACATGGCTTTCCATCCTTCACTAACACTGGAACTGCAACCCGACGTGGCGAACTTGCAGGCTAAAAAAGAGTAAATAAATGTCGTGGGGTTAGTATGGTGGGTTCATAGCAAAACAATATCTATAGTGTTTTTTTGTTTTGGTTTTCTTGATCATGATTGTTGTTTTTACATAGATTTTTGTAAATTAGTGGGTATCGGCAATAAACGACTTAAATAAAAGATTGTAACCTTATGAGTTCAACTGTATGCTTACATAACGGATAGGCAATTTTGGGCCCCTGGACGTATCCCAGATCGGCCACTGTCACTTACAAATTATGGACTGGTGGAGAGGTAACAAAAAAACCATTTATGTAAATAAGCTACAGATAACACAGTGATACAAAATCGAACTTTCCGAATGCGAATAGGAAGACACCTAAACGTATTAGAGAGCATGGAAATACAGCAAGGCAATACAACAAGACCATAAAGACACACAAGCGGACAATAACCGATTTTTATACACCCAAAAAAAGGACAATCTGACTACCTGCTTACCACAACTTTAATGTACTGACAAAAACGAACCAAACAATTTGATAGGAAAACAACCACTGCAGATGCATATCCGAAATCAATCTGATAATCACACAAAATTGACAAAGTATACAATAAATGAATGAAGTGAGTTATCCTTGTTATCCGATGAAGAGGATACTGACGAGAAGTAAGAACCAGAAACATACAGAGATCCACAGCCTACTACTTCTGGAGCTTTTGCAACTTCAAACATTCAAATTGATAGTGATAATGATTAAACGGATCCAAATAAGATATAATACTTCTAAAAAAAATGGTTTTTGTACCAAAAAAAATCCAATAAAAATACAAGATTTTTTCATACAAATTTAATTTTTGTTATAGTTACGTATTGCGAATAATAAAATGTACTTCGTAATATATGCAGTTAGAAATTAGTTCTACAATAAAACAAACATCAAAAATGGATTTTACAGCCTAAAATAGTAAATACACCGTTTTTATACAAGAAATAGCAAGAAAATATACAAGAAATAGCACCATTTGTATGAAAGCGCCATATAGCGTGAGTTTTAGGTAAAAATAAATATTAAAAAACAGTAAGATACCACAACTTTCCAGGATAATAAAAATAAATAAGCATTATTTTATAAATTTGCCATTGATCCTTTCTTGTTAGACAGCGTTCCAAAATCACCAACCTCAAATGCGTGTAAAAAAAATTTCGCACTGAACTAAACAAATCCATCCAAAAAAATATTTTTTTTGTTACATTTAACTATAACAAGTTATGTTTACGGAATTTTAAAAGATTTCAAGATTTCATTAGTTTTTAATTTTTTAAGCCACGGACCATTAATGATATATTAAAAACGTAAACATGACCTTTAATGGTGAACACTTTAAAAAACATAATTTAAAAAAAAAGTTGATACAAAAAACGATTAATTAGTGTTTTTCTACTCAAGAGATTAATTAACAGATATGCTTTTGAAGCAAAATACAAAAGCAGAGCAGTATTTATAAAGACAGAACAACACTTTTAAAATTTCTCTTTGTTTATTTATGCCACTATTCTTAATGGTTATCATGGCCAAGTACCAAAACGGGTACATCACATTATTTTTGCATACATTTTCTTAGAGTCAAGTGCTGTTGTACTTTTTTTTGTATAGAGAAAGGGACCTAAGGGTAAAAAAAAACAATTTTCACTATTTTTTTTGAAGTGGACAACATCTGAGCATCGAATGAGACCGATCCCATGCCCCAAAAGTGTTCCCTCCCAGAGATATGCGCGTTTTATGAAAGTGATGGTACACCAAAGATACACGTATTTAAATCTTTAAAATGGCTCTCCTGAACAAAACTGGTTTTTACCCTTAGGTCCCTTCCTATTTTGCGCGTCACATATATACTAATTGGATGCTTTTTGTAAGTAAATACATTACTTATTGTGTTTTTGCTATCAGTCTTGAAACTCAAGGCATCTCTTTATATCTATTGTTTAGCTTTAAAAAAAATTTGGGTAATCCAATAATTTTGGTGAGAAACAAGCATATCGACAAATTTAGATTTCAAGCAAGTTCTTCTGTTAGAAGTTATAGAGCCAGATTTGCTCAATATTATTTCAGATTACGTCGATTTTGCTGGAATACATAAATATCTTGCTTGTGGTGCAGGTTTTTTGTCTTGCCATGACTTGCAGAACCGTCAACTTAACTTTCGATTTACCTATTTTGAAATAATAATAATAATAAATTTATTAAGTATTCTTTATATTTTACTTGGCAAAATTCGCAGTGTCCCAACATATATACAAGTGATAACATTTGTACCGATACTATCGATAGCCATTAAAAACAGTCTATAGTGGCCTCAAACAAAAAACTATCGATAGTCCTATCGATAGCTTTACAACTGTACTCTAGGCTTTCCACGATAGAGTGTGTGTCACGCGATCTCAACGTTGTTTTATGCTGGGTTTTATTAGAAAAGTACGATCCGCTAACAGCGAGGTTAAATTTAAGACAAGTTTCTAAAAATAGCTCGTCGGTTACGCAACAATGTCCAGGGCTCTGTTTTCCCATTATATGTTCAAATCCTTCATTATTGCTGCATATTCAGGCATTCATATCTCTCATAAGCGCTAAAATATCGTTCTTTGGTAGCTATATCACTCACGTCCGTAGGGGCGTAGCAACAAACTATTGATATTTTACCAATACTCGAGTTGTATCGTGCGGTAAGTAGTCGTTCAGTTATAGAGTCCAACTAAATAGAGATTCGTATTTTTTTCCGAATATGCCACCATCGATTACGTGCAGGCCTCATCAAAGAATTGAATTGTGTAGCAGGCTAATCGGAGCTAAAAACTTAAACATTTTTTCTTACGCTTCAGATGTGGGGGAAAGTAGGAAGCGCATACAAACACACAGGTAGAGCACCGATGCCACGACGTCAGCTTTATTCTTACCACTCTCTCTCTCTCTTGTCTTCGCTACAGCGACAGCGCTTCGTATTCTTGCTACTGCTTGTCGTTAAAACATTGTTTTGTATTGAATATTTTTTCTGAGGTTTTACTTGATTTTGCAATGTCAATGCAACACACTATGAGCGGACAAAAACTTAAAAATACTTTGCCCAGTGGCATGAAATGCTGCATTATGAAGTGTGGGAAATCGAGCAGGTGTTGCAGCAAATTAAAAATGTTTAAATTTCCTACACCTGATTTGATTCTTGGTCAACTTTGGAGAGAAAAATAACAAATTCCTAAAAATGATTATAATAAAAATTTATATATTTGCAAAAAACATTTCTCGACCACATATGTTGGGAAAAAATTTTTAAAAAAAGGATTAGGTGCAAAGGACGATATGGGCATTTATTTCGATTTTTCAAATGTTTGTAATGATGAGATAGAAGCACATTTTTGTAGGAATTGCTAAAATGAAACAACATTAACGAAAAAATATAAAAGAAAATATAACAGGCTTTTAAAAATATATATAAGAAAATACAGTCAGCGCTAAAAACTGAGCGACGGATAAAAAAATATTGTTTCAAAAAATGCATTGAATTCGTTTATTGATTGTATTCAGAGTATAAGCAACGAAACCAAATTTTCTGCAAGCTTTAGCTAAGTTCTCGTCCAAAAGAGTATTCAGACGACGTAAGATGGCTCAGAATATATTTTATATGTCTCAGTCAACTTATGCTTTTTTACGGAATAAATGGAATCTCAATTTACCTCACGTTTCCACTTTAAACTGGATGGCCCCATACAATTATTATATCCTGGTTTCAAAAACAGTAGTTTTGAATCCCTTAAACGAAGACGATTCGAAGGGAAGGATTTAAATCACATGGTTTTATTAATGGATGAAATGTCAATATGGAAGGAGATAAGATACAACACGCATTCTGCTTTAATACTCGTAGATGGATTCGAACACAGTGGTTTCGCAAGTATGCGCATTTTTACTTATGAAAAGCACTACTCTTTGACTTTTATATAAAATTAAAAAACAAAATTGAAAAAAATAGAAACAATAAAAAGCAAAAAATTAAAATAAAATTTTAAAAAAACGAAATTTATTAATAGTTTATTTGAATTATTTTTAGTATATTCATCTATAAATAAAAAATGATAATAAAAAGAAAATGAATTAACTTGTACACACTTGTTACGGCCCAATTTTGGCTTCCAAATTTACTTCATTTAAACATAGTTTACCTTATAAACATTTTATTAAAACCGTAATATCTAAAAAAATTGCAATTTCTATTCAGATAAGAAGCCTTTAAAATGTGCGCCAAATATGAAAAACTTGCTAACATAATATCATAGCACAAGCTGTCGACGAAACTTTGTAAAAAACTAAATAATAAAAAAGAAACATAAATACACACACGATAGCAGCAGTGCTCGCTCTTATTATAAGCGACGTCACCTCACCCTTAATTTTTGCGAACGCTTTTGCTCTCAGCAATGCGAGCGAAGCATTCACGGCAGAAAGAAATGAGAGTGCGTACCCTGGACCGGTAGCACAGGAAATACCCGTTATAGAAAATTTTAGCTTTATGAGATGCACGTTCTTTATGATTTATATTCTTTGGTCTCATCCATTTTTTATTCCCGAATGCAAAACACGTTCATCTCGAGTTCGTGAGATTTTCGTTGTCATTCCAGCGCATTTTGCGTATGCCAAGCTTAGCAAGATTTAGGCGAGCCGTTTCTGCAGGTAGTTTGGTTAACTTTCCGTCCTGTATTAACATTAACGTTAAATACACGGGAGGTCTATGATCGTCACCATTAAGTCTGATCTATTGTTTCTTCTTCTTTGTGTTATAATTGGTGTTGTTCAGAACACATGCCAACTATTTCCATATACAGGGTTTTCCAATATAAAAGTTCGTATCTTTATACCAACGCACCCTCAAACATTTTTCATGTTATTTCAATGTCATAACGATAGTCCAAGTCAACAGTTTTCATTAAAAATTACAACCGAAATTCTGAGTCAGCGGCTCTGGCGAAAACCCAGAATTTTATCGCAAAATCATCTTCAGCGATGACGCTGATTTCAGCTGAGTGGTTTTGTCAATAAACAAAATAAGAGTTATTGGACAGCATCAACACCACATGTGCTTCAGGAGACACAATTGAATCCGCAAAAAATTACTGCGTTGTGTGGTTTTCATGCCGCAGGTTTGTATTGGTGAATTGCGCCGTATTTTTTATCGATGAAAACCATCGTCATGTTACCGATTTACTCCGATTTACTGAAAGGCAAGTTCAGTGAAGGTGTTACCTCGAGCAATGGTCCGGTCGAATGGCCACCTCGTTCATGTGATTTAACGCCATTCACATTTCTTTTAAGCCAAGCCAACAACTGTAGACGAGCTCAGTGACAACATCCAACGCAAATTTGTCAACGTTCCGGCCGAAATGTGAGCAAGAGTGGTGGAAAATTGGGTCCAAAGAATAGATCTCGGTACACGGGCTCGTGGTGGTCATTTTACCGTAATCGAAGTTCATTCTTAAAGTGTAACATTTGCACTACATTACTGTAGTGCAAATGTTACACTTTGTTTTGTTAGTATATTAAATTGTTTTGTCATTAATGCAAAACCTTGTACGTGATCAAAATTTTCACTTTTTTTATTAATAAATAACACCACTGCGGGTTTAATCTCCTGTCGTAGATATACAGCGTGGGCCAAAAGTTACTATGGGGTTTGTAATATAATTCACTAACTCATAAGTCGCCTCAAAAAGATTAGGTTTTTACATATTTATTATTTATGTTGAATGGCACAGATAATTGGTATACACCGGTCAATCACCCGTTGCACATTCTCTTTAATGTCACTGAGCAGCTGTTCACATTGTTGTGTATGTGTATTACTAGAGACAAATTACCATATCCCTCCAATGTTTTTAAGATGGACTTTGAGGTTCTGCCCACTGGCCGAAGATTTCCCTTCGGATAACTTGCTCGGGTCTTGGTAACTTGGGTTTAACATGTGGAAACTCCCGAGTACCTGATGATGAGGGCTGAACATCCATCATACCTCGCGACCGAGGTATTTGCTGCTGATTTTCATTCTTCACCAGTACCTTGTCTCCTATAGCAATATCCGCATACTTGGTCCCTCTCTTCTAGTCTGCTAGTACCTTGTTCTTCTGCTTGTTCACACACTCCCGATCTTTCTCGACAGATTCATTAAGTTCTCCTGTTACATCCTCCACTCCTGGTATTTTGTCTCCAATGACGAGGTTGGACATAAGCTCTGTTGGAGCCACCCCGGTTGTACTATGTTGTGTGATATTGTACATATGTACGAACTTCGGTATCTCTGCTACAATATTTCTTTTTTTGCGGACGCTATTTTTAAACGTTTGACCAAAGACCTGTTCATGTTATCGACCTCCCCATTCGCTTGAGGCCAATATGGTGGTGTTAATATTTGTTCTCTGCCGTTAGTCTGACAATATTGGCTTAATTCGGTACTAACGTATTATCGACCATTGTCTGTTCTCAGGTGTTTTGGATGTCCCAGTGTACAAAATATCTCTTTCATGGTGTCAATAATTGCCTGCGATGATATCGAACGAAGAAGCTTAAACTGCATATAACCCGAATAGTAATTCATAAAAACCAAGACATGCTGGTTATTTGGCAACGGACCTAAAAGGTCAGTAGCCAGTGTTATCCACGGACCAGTTGGGAACGGATGTCTGTCCATCGGTGTTGGGTTTGTGATACCAACATACTGTCCCTGCAAGCTTTTACGAAGTATTCCAATTCTCGATCCATTAAGGGCCACCATTCTTTCGATCTTAGCCTTCTTTTCATGACCGACTCTCTCAGATGACCCTCATGCACTAATTCAAGGACCCGATCGTCGATAATTCGAAATGGAATGGGAAAAATCCGTTGGACGTAGCGGGTTTCCACGAGTTATTGCTAAGACCTCATCCTCCACACTTCTTTTCGCAATTTCAGAACTGGAAAGCGCAGTTGGAAACAGTTGAAATTCGTCATTTGACAAATCCTGGATAGTAAGCCCGCAATATTCGTTTCACCGGCCCTGTAGATTTCTGTAAATTCGAAAGCCTGAAGACGTTAGAGCCATCTATCAATATGGCTGGTGGTTTGGGCGTAGGTTTAAAAATAGCCTCTAGTGGTTTATGATCGGTCACCAGCTCAAATTCAAGGGCCCCCCGGTAAAAATAATAAATGATAAGCTTTTGCTAGCAAATGAAATGACCAGTACACCTCCCGGGGCTTGCGTCAGCAATTAAGCAAGTCCTATGGTTTGCATCGAAATTAGATAGATTTGGGATCTTGGCCAGCATTTGTTTAAAACCTTTAAACGCCTGCTTCTACTCTACACCTATACACAAGTAAATTTACTATTTGTCTTAAGTAGTCATCTTAATGGCTCCGTGCGATTTGCTAAATCCAGAATAATTTTGCATGCATATGTTTCTAGGCCTAGAAAATCCCGCATTTCTTCCATGTTTTTCGGATCTCTAAACGATAAGATCACCTGAACCTTTTCGGGATCTACCTCAATGCCTTGGTCGGATAATATGTGACCCAGAAATTTATGAGTTTTTGTCTTCCAAACACATTTCTCCTCGTTTACCCAGACTCCGTTATACCGAAAAATTGTGCACACTGCCTGAACCGCTTTGTCATGTTCGTCCTCGCTGCCTCCGAATGTAATTAAGTCATCGATGGAACTCAAGGCGTCGGAACACAGTACCAACAGTTCTTCGAGCATCCTTTGAAATACTTCAGGAGCTGAGTTAACCCCAAAGAGTAGTCGTTTGAACCTAAACAATTCTCTAATGCTTATAAAGGTTTTGATTTTCCTACTCTGCTCAGGTAGTTCTAATTGATGGTATGTGTTCCTGAGGTACAACCGAGAAAAGTATCTGACTCCTATCAACTTGATCATAAATGTGTCAAACGTCAGTAGCGGGTAATTCTCTCTTAATAATGCCTTATTCGTTCGACGCATGTCCAAGCATATCGAACGAATATCACCATTTTCCATGCCACTTCTAATGGTGAAATCGAAGGACTTGGACCATAGAAAAGTTCGATAATGTCTTGATGTAGTATCTCCTCCAGTTTTTTGATCACCTTCTCCTCCAGGGCAATTGACACACGTCGCTTTGTTTCCGAGTTTCTACCCTGCCCATAGTGTAGTTTTGTTCTACACCTGCGAGCAAAATGGCCTATAAGAGAACACCTGTTGCATTTTATATCCCGAGCAGTTTGGGCTGGTTTCAGCATGATCAGTTCGGCCACATTCTGCGTTATCAAAATTTTGTCGCATTTTATGTGCACCGATCTTACTGACAGTGTCTTCATCTGGCCTGTTCAACATTGATTCAAATGCCGAGTTAAGTTTTGGCGTGCATTACTTATTAAGCTTTTCAAATAAAGTTGCGTATACATCATTTTCGTCCTTCTCCTCATATGGAATCACAGCCCCCGGTATAGACTATGCCACCGACTGTAGTTGAGAACCACCAAAATGAAGTAGTTTGTTGAGTTTCCGTAAGATGGAGCTGATCTTTTCTTAAATTTAGAAAGATCTCAACCATTTTTCCCACTCGGCGCGCAACAATGATTTTTCAATTTTTTATTATTTCACCATGGTCGTTTTTCTATCTGCACCTCACCTGAAATGTTAAATTACGCATTAGATGATCAGACCTTTGTACGATTATGATTTTCTTCTTCCTCGTCATTAGCCAGATAACTGAATATTAGCTTGCGTTCAACGCACGGTCCCTGACCTTTGTCAGATTACAACATATTTCCTGTCATACAGCCTCTGACCATTGTCAGATTACTAAGCTATCTTCCAGCCTGCATTCACAACAAGGTTTCTGACATTTGTCAGGTGACGGAATATTTGCATTACCTCAGCCTCCGACCCTTATCAGGATTTCACATACATAGTGCGTCACAATTACACGAATTAGTAATCGAACACGCTTCACTATCACTCTCTTTGTTCTCATATTTTTATATTTTCTTATGTTTCTTTCACATTCGAGCATATCGTCGACATATCAACGTCAGAATTTCGCACTCTAAAGCAATGATTCGTGACATCACCAACATGGCACCGTAAGAGATTTGCCTCGAACCAGTATACAACGTTTAATTCGCACTGCGGAAAATATCGAACGAGTACAGAAAAGTGTTAACGAAACACCTGAAACATCTGTTAGAAGGCGTTCTGCTCAGTTAGGAATGTCTCGTAAGTCACTACGGCGCATTTTTACTGTTATGCCCATGTAAGGTGCAACTGGTGCAATAATTAAAACCCGCAGATCATTGGCAACGTCTAAATTTTGCAGGTAAATTTCAACAGAGTGATGAAGCTCATTTTCATTTGAATGGCTTTGATAATAAGCACAACTGTAGGTTCTGGGTTTCTGAAAATCTCAAAGCCATTCATCAACGTCAATTGCACTCCGTTAGGTGTACAGTATGGTGTGGGATCACATGTGCAAATATCATGGGGCCTTACTTCTTCGAGAATGAAGTGCTGTAAACGTAAATGGAGAGCCGTATCGGTTTATGATAGACATTTTTTACGACCTGTTCTAGGTTATCAATTTATCAATGACTTTTTTACGATTTGGTCGGAAACAGTCGATTTCGGATCGTTTTAGTCGTTTTAGTTTTTGGTCGTTTTAGTTTTTGGTAATAGTTAGGTCGTAAAAAATTGTCCAGCGGCATGAACTCTACCCATTTTAACTATTATCCGTCCACAAAAAACCATGATTTGTTAGGCAAATACTCAGAAAAGTGTACTTGTACCGCGTTACCTTGACTTGTTAGGCAACTACTTAAAATAGTGTACTTGTACCGAGTTACATTTATTTTCTTTAAAGGAAAGTTTTCCCCCCTGGGCCAATTTCGCACTTCCAAAACCTGAATCGTAGCTGGTTTGTCAGGATAGACTTTGAACTTTACGTAATCCCAAAGAAATATATCTAAAGGTGTGATATCACTCAATCTAGGCGACCAACTCACCTACCGAAAACGTGAAATTATCTGCTTTTCGGAATGACCTCTCAATAGATCCATTGTTTATGCAGCCGTATGGCAAGTGGTACCGTCCTGTTGAAGCCATGTGTCATCAAGATTAAGGGCTTAAATTTTAGGTAGCATAAAAATGGATATCATGGCGCAATAGCGAGCACCATTCACAGTTACGTTCCGGCCATCACCATTTGTGAAAAACTATGCTCCGATGATTCCACCAGCTTATAAACCGTACCAAACCGTGGTTTTTCTGGGTATAATGGCACCTCTTGAATCTCTTCTTGTTGCTCTTCAGCCCAAAGGCGGCAATTTTGTTTATTGACTTTGCCGTTGAGCCAGAAATAGGCCTCATCTTCCTTCCCGTTTCTCACCAAAACCTCATTTCCATAACACAGTTGCCCATATTTGAAGGTAGTTTTTCTCAAAAATAAATGCCATAAAATGTACTTTCAAATTACCAATAAATATTCAACACTTGATTTGAATTTTTATATATTTTTTTCTCTGAAAAAATACCTCTAGATGGATCACCCTATATATACTTTACAGGGTTTCTGATCAATATGGCCTCGTGTTGCCAGCGGACTGACAAACTAAGTGTACCATCCACTCTTCGATAGAGGATATACAAATCACAAATAGTATATTACACAGTGTGATAGAGAAAAAAATGATATTACTTGGGAAATGATATTATTTTTCTTGTAGCTCTTGCTGAGAGCTGGGTAAGAAACCGGTTTTGAAATTTCCCAAACACCTCCAAAATCTGGAGTTCCAGGTAAAAACCCGGTTTTTTTGGATCTAACGCACTTATACGCCAGTAACTTGGTTGGATATCAACTGATTTTAAGTTGTTTTACCTATTTATTATATGTTTTAAATGGCACATATAATTGTTATATACCGGTCAACAGTTCTTACAAGACTAACTCTCAATCCGTGTATTACTAGAGACAAATTACCACAGCCCTCCAATGTTTTTCAGATGGACCTTAAGGTTCTGTCCACGGGCCGTAATCTGACCTTTGTCAGATTACAATATATTTCCTGGCATACAGCCTCTGACCATTGTCAGATTACCCTATCTATCTTCCAGCCTACATTCACAACAAGGCTTCTGACATTTGTCAGATGACCGAATATTGGGATTACCCCAGCCTCTGAGCCTTATCAGGCTTTCACATACATAGTGCGTGATAATTAAATGAATCAGTAATCGAACACGCTTCACTATCACTCTCTTTGTTCTCTGTTTTATATTTTCTTATGTTTCTTTCACATTCGCCTTTGTACATTCCTTCGTTTCTTTCACGTGTACCGCTGCTAAACGGATTTTGTTTTCATTTTTTCCGCAATGTTCAATTATGTATGAGTTTTTTTTTCTCGTTGCCACTGTAATAACCTGCTTATTCACTAAATTATAAGTCGACTCAAGAAGATTAGTTTTTACATATTTATTATTTATATTGAATTCCGTTTGGCGTGAAATACTCATTAAGCTTTCGCATACATCATTTGCGTCCTTCTCCTCGTATGGAATCAGAGCCCCCGGTAAAGAATAGGCCACCGACTGTAGCTGAAAACCAACAAAATGAAGTCGTTTGTTGAGTTTGCGTAAAACGGAGCTGATCTCTTCTTAAATTTGGAATGATCGCAACCATTTTTCCCACTCGGCGCGCAACAATGATTTTTCAATTTCATCTCACAACAATGATTTTGTTATTTCACGAGTGGTTGTTTTTCTATCCGCGCCTCACCTGAAATGTAAAATTACACATTAGATGATTTGTCAGATTTCGTCTTCCTCGTCACTGTAACTGTCATTAGCCAGATAACTGAATATTAGCATGCGTTCAACGCACGGCCCCTGACCTTTGTCAGATTACTTCCAGCCTGCAGATATCTTCCAGCCTGCATTCACAACAAGGCTTCTGACATTTGTTAGATGACCGAATATTAGCATTACCCCAAACTCTGACCCGTATCAGGATTTCACGTAATCGAACACGCTTCACTCTCTCTTTGCTCTCATTTTTTTATATTTTCTTATGTTTCTTTCACATTCGCCTTTGCACATACCTTCGTTTCTTTCACGCGTACCGCTTCTAAACGGATTTTGTTTTCTTTTTTGTCAGCAATGTTCAATTATGTATGAGTTTTTTCTCGTTGCCACTGTAATAACCTGCTTATTCACTAAATTATAAGTCGACTCAAGAATATTAGTTTTTTACATATTTATTATTTATATTGAATGGCACAGATAATTGGTATACACCGGTCAATAGTTCTTACAAGACTAACTGAGCAACTGTTCACATTGTTGTTGTGTGTGTGTATAACTAGGGTCGGGTTGCCACAGGGTTTAAACATTTAATAACTTTTTCGTTTATATAATTTTTTCAGATTAAATAAATAACACTTGGAATATAAATAATGGAGAATTTCACAACTGAACAAAGAACCAGAATAATAAAATTTTAGTATTTAAATCAGTGATCAATTATTTTAACGCAAAGAGCATATCGTCGACATTTCAACGTCATAATTTCGCCTTCTAAAGCAATGATTCGTCGATTAGTTAATCGTCATCACCAACATGGCACCTTAAGAGATTTGCCGAAAACCGGTAGACCACGTTTAATTCGCACTGCGGAAAATATTGAACGAGTACAGAAAAGTGTTAATGAAACATCTGTTAGAAGACGTTCTGCTCAGCTAGTAATGACTCGTACGTCACTACGACGCATTTAAAAAAAGATTTACTGTTATGCTCATGTAAGGTGCAATTGGTGCAAGAATTAAAACCCGCAGGTCATTGGTAACGTTTAAATTTTGCAGGTAAATTTCAACAGTTGGCCAGAAATGAAATCCCCTTTATTGAACATTTGACTATGAGTGATGAAGCTCTTTTCATTTGAATGGCTTTGTTTATAAGCAGACCAGTAGGTTCTGGGTTTTTGAAAATCTAAATCCATTAGGTGCACAGTATGGTGTGGGATCACATTTGCAAATATCATTGGGCTTCACTTCTCGAGAATGAAGATTGAAGTGCTGTAACCGTAAATGGAGAGCCGTATCGGCTTTTTATAGACAGTCTTTTACGTCCTGCTCTTAATAATCAATTTAATAATGACTTTTTAACGATTTGGTCCGAAACAGTCGATTTCGGGCCGTTTTTTGGTTATATTTTGGTCGGAAAAAAACTGTACACCGGCAACACTGAACAGTACCCATTTTATCTACTAATATTATACGTCCACAAAAAAACATGACGTGTTAGGCATATACTCAAAAAAGTGCACTTGTAGCGAGTTACCTTTATTTTCTTTAAAGGCCCCCTGGGCCCATTTCGCCCATTTTTTCATTATGCAAAATTTCAGGATCCTATGTTGATTCGTGAGACCAATATCGTGCCTTTTAAAGAAACATAAAATGTGCTTTCAAATTACCAATAAAGTTTCAACACTTGATTTGAATTTTTATATATTTTTTATATTGTGGATCACCCTATATATATATACTTTATAGGGTTTGTGATCACTATGCCGTCGTGTTGCCAACGGACTGACAAACTAAGTGTACCATCCACTCTTTGATGGAGGATATACAAATCACAAATAGTATATTACACAGTGTGACAGAGAAAAAATACCTGGGAAACGATATTATTTTTCTTTTAGATCTTGCTGAGAGTTGGGTAAGAAACTGGTTTTAAAATTTCCCAAACACCTCCAAAATCTGGAGTTCCGGATCTAACGCACTTATATGCCTTTTGGATCTAACGCACTTATATGCCAGTAACTTTGTTAAATATCAACTGATTTTAAGTTTTTTTACGTATTTATTATATATGTTAAATGGCACAGATAATTGGTATACACCAGTCAATAGTTCTTACAAGACTAACTCTCAATCCCCCGTTGCATATACTCTTTTTTTTTTTTTTTTTAAAAAAACCAACACTCAGGGGATGCCCCCTATACATGCGGTGCATTGCGTTGGCGAGTGGAAATTAATGGATCGGAGGGGGGGAAAGAGGGAGTAATGTTTGTTGACGCTTGCCTTGAACTTCTGGATGTCGCAATTAGTGGGAAATACATTTGCCGGAAGTCGATTCCACATACGGACTGTACGAGCGAAAAACGAATTTGATCTGTAGTGTATAGTGCGGTCAACTGGCCAATCGATAACAAACGGGTGTGAATTCCTAGAAAGTCGCGTATCCCTGCCGAACATCCTCACGTCAGGATTAAGGCGACGGATGTCTAATGAACACACACCATTATTATATATGTTAAATGGCACAGATAATTGGTATACACCGGTCAATAGTTCTTACAAGACTAACTCTCAATCCCCCGTTGCATATACTCTTTTTTTTTTTTTTTTTAAAAAACCAACACTCAGGGGATGCCCCCTATACATGCGGTGCATTGCGTTGGCGAGTGGAAATTAATGGATCGGAGGGGGGAAAGAGGGAGTAATGTTTGTTGACGCTTGCCTTGAACTTCTGGATGTCGCAATTAGTGGGAAATACATTTGCCGGAAGTCGATTCCACATACGGACTGTACAAGCGAAAAACGAATTTGATCTGTAGTGTATAGTGCGGTCAACTGGCCAATCGATAACAAACGGGTGTGAATTCCTAGAAAGTCGCGTATCCCTGCCGAACATCCTCACGTCAGGATTAAGGCGACGGATGTCTAATGAACACACACCATGAAAGTAACGATAGAACAGCGTCACGCAACCCACATTCCGACGATGCTCAAGGGAAACAATAGAGTTGGATACCCTACTGTCACCTATCAGCACCATCGCTCTCCGTTGAACACGGTCAAGTAGCTCCAAGGATGATTTTGGAGCACCTGCCCATATATGGGAGTTGTATTCCATCTTTGGCCTGATGTAAGTTGTATAGATATTGAAAAGATCAGAAGGAGTGAAATATTTCTTGCACCGCTTTAAAAAGCCTATGCACTTGAGTGCTTCTTTCGACACTTCGAATACATGTCTCGCCCAACGAGCGTCACATTGTATTTTCATGCCCAGAACATCGAGAGCTTCTGATCGTTCAATATCCGTACCATTGAGAGAAATTGACGATATTGTTGGGTCAGCGAATCGCTTGTGAGACAACAAGCAGCACTGTGTCTTACGGGCATTAAAATCTACTCTATTCACTCGACCCCATTCGGAAATGGCCAGTAGATCCCGGCCAAGTGTCTCATCCATAATTCGCCTTTTGTCTTCAATATCTTGAAGGCTCGGTCTACGGTCGAATGAATACGAATGACAGAGGTTACTATCATCTGCGAAAGAGTAGATTGGATTCACGGTCTGACCCAATAGATCGTCAATGAAAATAAGAAATAAAGAGGGAGAAAGGACAGAGCCCTGTGGTACACCTGCGGTCAGCCTATGTGTGTTGGATGAGAACCCATCTACTACAACTCTAATAGTGCGATCTCTAAGAAAGCTCGATATAAACCGAGCAAATGTATTACCGACTCCAAAAGCGATCAGCTTTGATATGAGTGCACCATGCCAGACTCTATCAAAGGCCTTGGAGATATCTAGAGCCACGACCTTACTCTCACCAAACTGGTGGATAGACCGACTCCAACGCTCCGACAAGAACGCCAACAGGTCTCCCGTAGAGCGATTTCTACGGAAGCCATACTGTCGATCACTTAGCAAGTCGTTGGTCTCTAAATACTTCACAAGATGGTGGTTTACCATGCTCTCCATTACCTTGGAGAGCGCAGAGCAAATCGCAATTGGCCGATAATTCGCAGGATTATTGGCTTCACCCTTTTTAGGGATCGGCTGGACGTTCGCAACCTTCCAACACGCTGGGAAAACTCCCGCACGGTAAGCAAGGTTGAAAAGGTTGCGTAATGGACGGGCTAGCGTCGACGAGCACTTACATAGTACAAGTGCAGAGACACCATCCGGGCCCGGGGACTTATTTACGTCGAGGTTCGCAAGAACCCTTTTAACTGCACGCGTTCGAAAAAATATCTGAGGCATGGAACTTGATACGTTTTCGACCGCGGGGAGTGGTTGATTGCTTTCCGGCAAGGAAGAATTTCCTGCAAATATTTCAGCCAAAAGGTTAGCTTTATCAACCGGGTCAGTGAATGGCTGGTCGTCTTTAACAAGAGTTGGGATAGATGAAGAACTATCCTTTACTCTTCTTACAAACGACCAAAAGCTCTTACTTCCCCTAGGAGAAGTAAGAACCTTTGTACGTAGACGTTGTTCGTGCAGAAATTTTTCACGTCTAAGCACTCTGGCACACGAAGCTCTTGCCTGTTTTCGCAGCAGTTCAGTAATGGGGTTTTTGTTTAAACGCCAATTTCTGAACGCTTCCTCCTTTGATCTGACAGCATCCCTGCATGCCTGGTTAAACCAACTGTTTTTGGCTGGTTTAGCCGACATAATTTTATTTGGAACAAAAGTCTTTATACCAGATAAAATTATGTTTTGGATCATTTCAGCCGCAGCATTTACGTCGTTATCAAGAAAGCAAAGTTTCCAATTGAAATGCTGGAAAAAGTGGTTGAGCTCATCCCAACGTGCCTTTTCGTAGAAAAATACTGTCCGCTTTGGGGCTGGTATCGAAGCGACACGAAGAGCGGAATACGGAAAGGATGCTGAAACAATGCAGTGATCGGAGTTACCAAGAGGTGAAAGTACATTAACTTCGTACTTTTCAGGGTGCGAAGTTAAGTAAAGGTCAAGAATGTTATGTTGGTGCCCTTCTACACACGGAATATGTGTCGGTTCATTCACTAGTTGCGTCAAGTCATTTTGCGCAACGAAGAGCTCGGCGTATTGGCCCTCCGGAGTTGTATGGCTCGAATGTGAAAGCCAGGCGGAATTATGGACATTGAAATCTCCAGCAACGACAATTTCACTGTCCGGATAACTCTCCAAAACTTTCGATATTGAATCGGAAAGGACGTCAAAGCCGTTAAGGGAAGCCTCCCTTTCCGAGTTTGGACTTCTATAAATAAACCGAAAATGTAGTACGTGTGTTCCAATCCTGAACTTAACCCAAAGGGAGTTAAATTCTGGATCTTGTGAGTTCAAGTGTTGCTGGCTCTGAAACACTATGTCATTACGTACATATACCACAAGACCTCTGTGGGAAATAAAAAGGGATAGGGTGTGGTACCCAGGAACGTGAAAATCCTGTGGATCAGAATCCTAGCGCACCTGGGTCTCACATAGAGCTAAGACGTCAGGCCTATGGAAATGAATGTGGGAAAACACTGCAAAAAAATTCGCACGCAGCCCACGTATGTTGGCGAAATGAATCTTAAATCTCTTCATCATTACGCCAACCAGAAAACAAAAACAAATGTCAGTATGTAAGTGCAGTTAACAGTCTCACCCCTCTGCCGCTGCTGGTCCCTCCAATGCTTAGTGTTATGCCTTAAACATTGGACGGACAACGACAAAAAAGCAAGAGAGTCAACTGCACTTACACAAATTGGAAAAGGTGTGGGGCTGGAGGGGGAGGGGGGCAATGCACCACGGAGAGAGATAGACGAGTTCTCTCAGTGCGTGATCGTTGGTTTGGTTTTTGTGTGTGTTTTATTGTTTTCTTCTGTTTTTTTTTCTTCTTCTTCTTCTTATTGTTTTTGTTGTGTTGAGAATTTTGCACATATGTATGTTTGTTTATGTTAGAATTATGTTTTATTTTTGTGGTTTGGTTATTGGTGTTTTTCCATGTTTTATTTTATTTTAAATTGTGTTATTTTTTTTTTGTAGGACGGACGATACACATCTTTAACGCGGACAACACAAAACGCGTGCAGATTTTTGTTTTAAGACGGACAACTGGGACGCGGATAACAAAAAAAAAAAGGGTGCGGACAGAACAACAGACAGAACATCACTCCACTCTAGAGACAAATTACCACATCCCTTCAATGATTTTCAGATGGACCTTGCGGTTCTGTCCACTGGCCGAAGATTTCCCTTCGGATACCTTGCTTGGGCCTAGGTCACCTGGGTTTGACATATGTTGAAAACACCGAGTATCTGATGATGAGGGCTGGACATCCTTCATAGCTGGCATAGTTTTCACGACCGAGGTATATGCTGCGGATTTTGATTCTTCAACAGTACCTTGTCTCCTTTAGCAATATCCGCATCCTTGGCCCCTCTGTTCTTGTCTGCTAATTCCTTGCCATTCTGTGTTTTCACGAAATCGCGATCTTTTTCGACAGATTCATCAAGTTATCCTGTTACATCTTCCACTGATGGTATTTTGTCTCTAATGACGAGGTTCAACATAAGCTCTGTTGGAGCCACACCGGTTGTGTGATATTGTACATATGTAGGAACTTCGGTATCTCTGTTAGAATATTTCTTTTATTTGCGGACGCTATTTTGAAACGTTTGACCAAAGACCTATTCATGTTCTCGACCTCTCCATTCGCTTGAGGCCAATATGGTGGTGTTAATATTTGTTCTCTGCCGTTAGTCTGACAATATTGGCTAAATTCGGCACTCATGTAATTTTCGACAGTTGTCTGTTCTTAGATGTTTTTCCCAGTCTACAAATCCATATACCTTGAATAGTAATCAAGAAAACCAAGTCATGCTGGTTATTTGGCAACGGACCTAAAAGTTCAGTAGCCAGTCTGATCCACGGACCAGTTGGGAACGGATGTCTGTCCAACGGTGCTGGGTTTGTGATACTAACAGACAGTCCCTGCAAGCTTTTACGAAACGTTCCGCTTCTCGATCTATTAAGGCCCACCATACTTTTGATCGTTCGTTTCATGGCCGACTCTCCCGAATCACCCTCATGCGCTTATTCAAGGACCCACAGTCTCAGCGGTTTAGGAATAACTAGGCGTGTCCCGCGCAAAAGTATCTGCCGATCGTCGCTAACTCGAAACGGAATGGGTAAAATCCGTTGGACGTAGCGGTTGGTTGGCAGTTGGCACTCAGCTTGATATGATGTGAAAAATGCTTTGCTTGCCCTTCCAATCGAAACAGTTGGAATTCGTCATTTGACAAAGCCTGGATAGTGAGTCCGCAATATTCATTTTACCGGCCCTGTAGATTACTGTGAATTTAAAAGCCTGAAGACGTAAGAGCCATCTTTCAATCCGGGCTAGTGGTTTGGATGTAGGTTTAAAAATAGCCTCCAGTGACTTATGATCGGTTACCAGCTCAAATTCAAGGCTTTCAGGAAAAAATAATAAATGATAAACTTTTGCTAGCAAATGAAATTACGCGGACGTCGTTGTTATCGTCGAATAGTTTCCTATCATTGGACCTAAAGTTTCCGCTTTAGGTCCAATGATGCCCATACATCGATAATTTTGCCCTTTAGGCAGATCTCCTCTATTTCTGCCTTTGTGGTGCCATAAGAGCATTTGGCTATTTGTTGGCGAAATCGCAAAACAAATTTTACAAAGCTTCCCCGTCCAAGGGAGTAATGTTCCTGAAAAGGTGTCGTTCGAATGCCGAATTCCGTTTTGGCGTGAAATACTCATTAAGCTTTTTAAATAAAGTTGCGTATACATCATTTGCCTCCTTCTCCTCATATGGAATCACAGCCACCGGTAAAGAATAGGCCACCGACTGTAGCTGAGAACCACCAAAATGAAGTAGTTTGTTGAGTTTGCGTTATACGAAGCTGATATCTTCTGCATCGACATAAATTTTGCAAAAATTATTTATCAATTTCATCGCACAATTATTTTTTTTATTATTTTATTATTTCACCCATGGTTGTTTTTCTATCCGCACCTCACCTGGAATGGGTAAAATCCGTTGGACGTAGCGGGATTCCTCGAGTTATTGCTAAGACATGTCATAGTGTCTACAATTTCCTCATCCTCCACACTTCTCTCCGCAATTTCAGAAATGGAATACGCAGTTGGCACACAGCTTGATATGATGTGAAAAATGCTTTGCTTGCCCTTCCAATCGAAACAGTTGGAATTCGTCATTTGACAAAGCCTGGATAGTGAGTCCGCAATATTCATTTTACCGGCCCTGTAGATTACTGTGAATTTAAAAGCCTGAAGACGTAAGAGCCATCTTTCAATCCGGGCTGGTGGTTTGGACGTAGGTTTAAAAATAGCCTCCAGTGGCTTATGATCGGTTACCAGCTCAAATTCAAGGCTTTCAGGAAAAAATAATAAATGATAAACTTTTGCTAGCAAATGAAATTACGCGGACGTCGTTGTTATCGTCGAATTGGACCAGTACAGCCTCCGGGGCTAGCGTCAGCAATTAAGCGAGTCCTACGGTTTGCATCGAAATAAGATAGATTTGGGATCTTGGCCAGCATTTGTTTAACCTTCAAAAAGACCTTCAAAAGCCTGCTTCTCCTCTACACCCCAAGTAATTTTACTATTTGTCTTAGGTAGACGTCTTAATGGCTCCGTGCGATTTGCTAAATCCAGAATAAATTTGCCCACATATGTGCCTAGGTCTAAACGATTAGATTACCTGAACCTTTTCGGGATCTACCTCAATGCATTGGTCGGATAATCTGTCACCCAGAAATTTTAGCCTTTTTGTCTTCCAAACACATTTCTCCTCGTTTAACCAAACTCCGTTATTCCGAAAAATTGTGCACACTGCCTGAACCGCTTTGTCATGTTCATCCTCGCTGCTTTCGAATATAATTACGTCATCGATGGAATTCAAGGCGTTTGAACACAGTGCCAACAGTTCCTCGAGCATCATTTGAAATATTTCAGGAGCTGAGTAAACCCCAAAAAGTAGTCTATTGAACCTAAACAATCCGCTAATGTTTAAAAAGGTTGTGATTTCCCTACTCTGCTCATGTAGTTCTAATTGATGGTATGTGTTCCTGAGGTACAGTCGAGAAAAGTATCTGGCTCCCATCAACTTGGTCATAAATGTGTCGAACGTCGGTAGCGGGTAATTCTCTCTTTATATTGCCTTATTCGTTGGATGCATGTCCACGCATAAACGAATATCACCATTTTCCTTAAATGGCACTACTATTTGTGAAATCTAGGGACTTGGACCATAGACTGGTTCGATAATGTCTTGATGCAGTACCTCCACCAGTTTTTTGATCACCTTCTCCTCTAGGGAAATTGACACACGTCGCTTTGTTTCCAAGTTTCTACACTGTCCATATTGTAGTTTTGTTCTACAACTGGCCTATAAGCGAGCAACTGTTGCATTTTATTTCCCGAGCAGTTTGGGATGGTTTCAGCATGATCAGTTTGGCCACATCTGCGTTATCAAAATTTTGTCGCATTTTCCGTGAACCGATCTTACTGATAGTGTCTGCATCTGGTCTGTTCGACATTGATTGCGACTATTTGCCAATTTGTTCGTCTAATTGGCACGCATCCAAAATCTGTTCCAGACTATGCTATCTCCCCAAAAGTTTCCGCTTTAGGTCCAATGATGCCCATACATCGATAATTTTGCCCTTTAGGCAGATCTCCTCTATTTCTGCCTTTGTGGTGCCATAAGAGCATTTGGCTATTTGTTGGCGAAATCGCAAAACAAATTTTACAAAGCTTTCCCCGTCCAAGGGAGTAATGTTCCTGAAAAGGTGTCGTTCGAATGCCGAATTCCGTTTTGGCGTGAAATACTCATTAAGCTTTTTAAATAAAGTATACATCATTTGCCTCCTTCTCCCCATATGGAATCACAGCCACCGGTAAAGAATAGGCCACCGACTGTAGCTGAGAACCACCAAAATGAAGTAGTTTGTTGAGTTTGCGTTATACGAAGCTGATATCTTCTGCATCGACATAAATTTTGCAAAAATTATTTATCAATTTCATCGCACAATTATTTTTTTTATTATTTTATTATTTCACCCATGGTTGTTTTTCTATCCGCACCTCACCTGAAATGTAAAATTACACATTAGACTAATCAGACCTTTGTCAAATTATGATTTTCTTCTTCCTACTTCACTATAAATGATATTTGTCTGATAACTGAATATTAGCTTGCGTTCAACTCACGTCCCCTGACCTTTGTCAGATTACATCATATTTCGTAACAATTACACAAATTAGTAATTAAACACGCTTCACTATCACTCTTTTGTTCTCATTATTTTTTATTTTCTTATGTTTCTTTCGCATTCACATACCTTCGTTTCTTTCACGCGTACCGCTTCTAAAACCCACACTGTCTAAAACAACGGATTTTGTTTTCTTTTTTTCCGCAATGTTCAATTATGTATGAGTAGTTTTTTCTCGTCGCCACTGTCGACTCAAGAGATTTGGTTTGTAAGAGATTTGCCTCGAACCGGTAGACCAAGTTTAGTTCGCACTGCGGAAAATATTGAACGAGTACAGAAAAGTGTTAACGAAACACCTGAAACATCTGTTGAAGAAGTTCTACTCATTTAGGAATATCTCGTAAATCACTTGGGATTTCGCCAATTTTTTCATTATGCAAATTTCAGGTTTCTATGTTGATTCGTGAGATCAACTTCGTGCTTTGTGAAGAAACTTTGACGGGCATGGCCAGATCTAGAGGTATTTTTTTAGAACAAAAAATATAAAATTTCAAATTAAGTGTGTTGGTAATATGAAAGGATATTTTATGGCATTTATTTTTTGAATATAATTTCCTTCAAAAGTTGGCTTTAATGACACGCGTTATATTGGATTCCGAAACCTGAATGGTAGCTGGTTTGACAGCGTAGACGTTGGACTTTACGTAACCCCAAAGAAAAATGTCTAAAGGTGATATAACTCGATCTAGGCGGCCAACTCCCATGTGCAAAACGTGAAATTAGCTGCTTTTCGAAATGACCTCTCTATAGATCCATTGTTTGAACAGCCGTATGGCAAGTGGTACCGTCCTATTTAAGCCAAGTGTCGTCTAGATTACGGGCTTAAATTTCAGGTAGCATAAAGATCGATATCATGGCGCGATAACGAGCACCATTCACAGTTACGTTCCGGCCATCATCATTTTTGAAAAAATATGCACCGATGATTCCACCAGCTTATAACCTGCACCAAACCGTGGTTTTCTCTGGGTATAATGTCACCTCTTAGACCTCTTCTTGTTGATCTTCAGCCCAAATGTGGCAATTTTGTTTATTGACTTTGTCGTTGAGCCAGAAGTGGGCCTCATCTCCGAACAAAACTTTGGTCGAAAATAGCGGATCTTCCCGTTTCTTACCGAACGCTAATTTCCATAATACAGTTGCCAACATTTGAAGGTAGTTATTTTCAAAATACAAGTGCCATCAAATTACCGATAAAGATTCCACACCTGATATGAATTTTTATATTTGTTTTTGCTCTGAAAAAATACCTCTAGATGGATCACCCTATATATACCTTATATATACTTGCCAGCCGATTGACAAACTAAGTGTACCATCCACTGTTTGATGGAGGATATACAAATAGGGAAATAATATTATTTTTCTTGTAGATCTTGCTGAGGGCTGGGTAAGAAACCGGTTTTGAAATTTCCTAAACACATCCACAATCTAGAGTAACGCACTTATATATATATATATATATATATATATATATATATATATATATATATATATATATATATATATATATATATATATATATATATATATATATATATATATATATATATATATATATATATATATATATATATATATATATATATATATATATATATATATATATATATATATATATATATATATATATATATATATATATATATACGGATCCTGTTACATCTTCCAATGATGGTATTTTGTCTCTAATGACGAGGTTTACCATAAGCTCTGTTGGAGCCGAAGATACCGAGATACCGATGCCACAACTTCGGTATCACGGAAGCAGCGAGGATGAACATGACAAAGCGGTTCAGGCAGTGTGCACAATTTTTCTGGATAACGGAGTTTGGTTAAACGAGGAGAAATGTGTTTGGAAGACAAAAAGGCTAAAATTTCTGGGTCACAGATTATCCGACCAATGCATTGAGGTAGATCCCGAAAAGGTTCAGGTAATCTAATCGTTTAGACCTAGGCACATATGTGGGCATATTTATTCTGGATTTAGCAAATCGCACGGAGCCATTAAGACGTCTACCTGAGACAAATAGTAAATTTACTTGGGGTGTAGAGGAGAAGCAGGCTTTTGAAGGTTAAACAAATGCTGGCCAAGATCCCAAATCTATCTTATTTCGATGCAAACCGTAGGACTCGCTTAATTGCTGACGCTAGCCCCGGAGGCTGTACTGGTCCAATTCGACGATAACAACGACGTCCGCGTAATTTCATTTGCTAGCAAAAGTTTATCATTTATTATTTTTTCCTGAAAGCCTTGAATTTGAGCTGGTAACCGATCATAAGCCACTGGAGGCTATTTTTAAACCTACGTCCAAACCACCAGCCCGGATTGAAAGATGGCTCTTACGTCTTCAGGCTTTTAAATTCACAGTAATCTACAGGGCCGGTAAAATGAATATTGCGGACTCACTATCCAGGCTTTGTCAAATGACAAATTCCAACTGTTTCGATTGGAAGGGCAAGCAAAGCATTTTTCACATTATATCAAGCTGTGTGCAAACTGCGTATTCCATTTCTGAAATTGCGGAAAGAAGTGTGGAGGATGAGGAAATTGTAGACACTATGACATGTCTTAGCAATAACTCGAGGAATCCCGCTACGTCCAACGGATTTTACCCATTCCGTTTCGAGTTAGCGACGATCGGCAGATACTTTTGCGCGGGACACGCCTAGTTATTCCTAAACCGCTGAGACTGTGGGTCCTTGAATAAGCGCATGAGGGTGATTCGGGAGAGTCGGCCATGAAACGAACGATCAAAAGTATGGTGGCCTTAATAGATCGAGAAGCGGAATGTTTCGTAAAAGCTTGCAGGGACTGTCTGTTAGTATCACAAACCCAGCACCGTTGGACAGACATCCGTTCCCAACTGGTCCGTGGATCAGACTGGCTACTGAACTTTTAGGTCCGTTGCCAAATAACCAGCATGACTTGGTTTTCTTGATTACTATTCAAGGTATATGGATTTGTAGACTGGGAAAAACATCTAAGAACAGACAACTGTCGAAAATTACATGAGTGCCGAATTTAGCCAATATTGCCAGACTAACGGCAGAGAACAAATATTAACACCACCATATTGGCCTCAAGCGAATGGAGAGGTCGAGAACATGAATAGGTCTTTGGTCAAACGTTTAAAAATAGCGTCCGAAAATAAAAGAAATATTCTAACAGAGATACCGAAGTTCGTACATATGTACAATATCACACAACCGGTGTGGCTCCAACAGAGCTTATGTTGAACCTCGTCATTAGAGACAAATACCATCAGTGGAAGATGTAACAGGATAACTTGATGAATCTGTCGAGAAAGATCGTGATTTCGTGAAAACGCAGAATTACAAGGAACTAGCAGACAAGAAGAGAGGGGCCAAGGATGCGGATATTGCTAAAGGAGACAAGGTACTGTTGAAGAATCAAAATCCGCAGCATATACCTCGGTCGCGAAATCTATGCCAGCTATGAAGGATGTCCATATATATATATATATATATATATATATATATATATATATATATATATATATATATATATATATATATATATATAGACGGCCTGGGTCACCTGGGTTTGACATCTGTGGAAAATACCGAGTATCTGATGATGAGGGCTGGACATCCTTCATAGCTGGCATAGAACAGTGGATGGTACACTTAGTTTGTCAATCCGCTGGCAAGTATATATAAGGTATATATAGGGTCATCCATCTAGAGGTATTTTTTCAGGGCAAAAACAAATATAAAAATTCATATCAGGTGTGGAATCTTTATCGGTAATTTGAAAGGACATTTGATGGCACTTGTATTTTGAAAATAACAACCTTCAAATGTTGACAACTGTATTATGGAAATTAGAGTTCGGTGAGAAACAGGAAGATCCGCTATTTTCGACCAAAATTTTGTTCGGAGATGAGGCCCACTTCTGGCTCAACGACAAAGTCAATAAACAAAATTGCCACATTTGGGCTGAAGATCAACAAGAAGAGGATTAAGAGGTGCCATTATACCCAGAGAAAACCACGGTTTGGTGCAGGTTATAAGCTGGTGGAATCATCGGTGCATATTTTTTCAAAAATGATGATGGCCGGAACGTAACTGTGAATGGTGCTCGTTATCGCGCCATGATATCGATCTTTATGCTACCTGAAATTTAAGCCCGTAATCTAGACGACACTTGGCTTCAATAGGACGGTACCACTTGCCATACGGCTGTTCAAACAATGGATCTATAGAGAGGTCATTTCGAAAAGCAGCTAATTTCACGTTTTGGACATGGGAGTTGGCCGCCTAGATCGAGTGATATCACCTTTAGACATTTTTCTTTGGGGTTACGTAAAGTCCAACGTCTACGCTGTCAAACCAGCTACGATTCAGGTTTCGGAATCCAACATAACGCGTGTCATTAAAGCCAACATTTGAAGGAAATTATATTCAAAAAATAAATGCCATAAAATATCCTTTCATATTACCAACACACTTAATTTGAAATTTTATATTTTTTGTTCTAAAAAAATACCTCTAGATCTGGCCATGCCCGTCAAAGTTTCTTCACAAAGCACGAAGTTGGTCTCACGAATCAACATAGAAACCTGAAATTTGTATAATGAAAAAATTGGCGAAATCCCAAGTGATTTACGAGATATTCCTAAATGAGTAGAACGTCTTCAACAGATGTTTCAGGTAGTTTAATCCTAAACCCTGATTTAAATACAGTTCCAACACTGATAATTAGCAGTGTACTTTAATCCTTTTTCTACTCGTTGAAATCTATTTACTCCTTTAATTACAACCTTGTATGAGTACTTGCATAGATTTCAACGAGTAAGTAATCGCTTTCTTTCGGAGTCGCCGCCACTTTCTCCATCTTGGTTGTTGTTTACTTACTCGTTCAGTTATTCGTTTACGATCTCCTCCTTTGATCGCTCACGTTCGCTGTCGTTTGTACTATAAAAAGGTAATATTACTTTCTAATAAAGCTTCCAACATTTTGGAAATAAATTTATTACAACCCGTTTTTTTGACTTTTTATTTTCATAAATTCCTTCACTCACGGCGAAACACAGGTGTTTCGTTAACACTTTTCTGAACTCGTTCAATATTTTCCGCAGTGCGAATTAAACTTGGTCTACCGGTTCGAGGCAAATCTCTTACAAACCAAATCTCTTGAGTCGACAGTGGCGACGAGAAAAAACTACTCATACATAATTGAACATTGCGGAAAAAAAGAAAACAAAATCCGTTGTTTTAGACAGTGTGGGTTTTAGAAGCGGTACGCGTGAAAGAAACGAAGGTATGTGAATGCGAAAGAAACATAAGAAAATAAAAAATAATGAGAACAAAAGAGTGATAGTGAAGCGTGTTCAATTACTAATTCGTGTAATTGTTACGAAATATGATGTAATCTGACAAAGGTCAGGGGACGTGCGTTGAACGCAAGCTAATATTCAGTTATCAGACAAATGTCATTTACAGTGACGTAGGAAGAAGAAAATCATAATTTGACAAAGGTCTGATAAGTCTAATGTGTAATTTTACATTTCAGGTGAGGTGCGGATAGAAAAACAACCATGGGTGAAATAATAAAAAAAATAATTGTGCGATGAAATTGATAAATAATTTTTGCAAAATTTACGTCGATGCAGAAGAGATCAGCTTCGTATAACGCAAACTCAACAAACTACTTCATTTTGGTGGTTCTCAGCTACAGTCGGTGGCCCATTCTTTACCGGTGGCTGTGATTCCATATGAGGAGAAGGAGGCAAATGATGTATACGCAACTTTATTTAAAAAGCTTAATGAGTATTTCACGCCAAAACGGAATTCGGCATTCGAACGACACCTTTTCAGGAACTCCCTTGGACGGGGAAAGCTTTGTAAAATTTGTTTTGCGATTTCGCCAACAAATAGCCAAATGCTCTTATGGCACCACAAAGGCAGAAATTTAGGATATCTGCCTAAAGGGCAAAATTATCGATGTATGGGCATCATTGGACCTAAAGCGGAAACTTTTGGGGAAAGAGCATAGTCTGGACCAGATTTTGGATGCGTGCCAATTAGACGAACAAATTGGCAAATAGTCGCAATCAATGTCAAACAGACCAGATGCAGACACTATCAGTAAGATCGGTTCACGGAAAATGCGACAAAATTTTGATAACGCAGAATATGGCAGATGTGGCCAAACTGATCATGCTGAAACCATCCCAAACTGCTCGGGGCAAAAACAAATATAAAAATTCATATCAGGTGTGGAATCTTTATCGGTAATTTGAAAGGACATTTGATGGCACTTGTATTTTGAAAATAACAACCTTCAAATGTTGGCAACTGTATTATGGAAATTTGAGTTCGGTGAGAAACAGGAAGATCCGCTATTTTCGACCAAAATTTTGTTCGGAGATGAGGCCCACTTCTGGCTCAACGACAAAGTCAATAAACAAAATTGCCACATTTGGGCTGAAGATCAACAAGAAGAGGTTTAAGAGGTGCCATTATACCCAGAGAAAACATAAGTCTAATGTGTAATTTTACATTTCAGATGAGGTGCGGATAGAAAAACAACAATTGTGCGATGAAATTGATAAATAATTTTTGCAAAATTTATGTCGATGCAGAAGATATCAGCTTCGTATAACGCAAACTCAACAAACTACTTCATTTTGGTGGTTCTCAGCTACAGTCGGTGGCCTATTATTTACCGGTGGCTGTGATTCCATATGAGGAGAAGGAGGCAAATGATGTATACGCAACTTTATTTAAAAAGCTTAATGAGTATTTCACGCCAAAACGGAATTCGGCATTCGAACGACACCTTTTCAGGAACATTACTCCCTTGGACGGGGAAAGCTTTGTAAAATTTGTTTTGCGATTTCGCCAACAAATAGCCAAATGCTCTTATGGCACCACAAAGGCAGAAATAGAGGAGATCTGCCTAAAGGGCAAAATTATCGATGTATGGGCATCATTGGACCTAAAGCGGAAACTTTTGGGGAGATAGCATAGTCTGGACCAGATTTTGGATGCGTGCCACTTAGACGAACAAATTGGCAAATAGTCGCAATCAATGTCGAACAGACCAGATGCAGACACTATCAGTAAGATCGGTTCACGGAAAATGCGACAAAATTTTGATAACGCAGATGTGGCCAAACTGATCATGCTGAAACCATCCCAAACTGCTCGGGAAATAAAATGCAACAGTTGCTCGCTTATAGGCCAGTTGTAGAACAAAACTACAATATGGACAGTGTAGAAACTTGGAAACAAAGCGACGTGTGTCAATTTCCCTAGAGGAGAAGGTGATCAAAAAACTGGTGGAGGTACTGCATCAAGACATTATCGAACCAGTCTATGGTCCAAGTCCCTAGATTTCACAAATAGTAGTGCCATTTAAGGAAAATGGTGATATTCGTTTATGCGTGGACATGCATCCAAGGAATAAGGCAATATAAAGAGAGAATTACCCGCTACCGACGTTCGACACATTTATGACCAAGTTGATGGGAGCCAGATACTTTTCTCGACTGTACCTCAGGAACACATACCATCAATTAGAACTACATGAGCAGAGTAGGGAAATCACAACCTTTTTAAACATTAGCGGATTGTTTAGGTTCAATAGACTACTTTTTGGGGTTTACTCAGCTCCTGAAATATTTCAAATGATGCTCGAGGAACTGTTGGCACTGTGTTCAAACGCCTTGAATTCCATCGATGACGTAATTATATTCGAAAGCAGCGAGGATGAACATGACAAAGCGGTTCAGGCAGTGTGCACAATTTTTCGGGATAACGGAGTTTGGTTAAACGAGGAGAAATGTGTTTGGAAGACAAAAAGGCTAAAATTTCTGGGTCACAGATTATCCGACCAATGCATTGAGGTAGATCCCGAAAAGGTTCAGGTAATCTAATCGCTTAGACCTAGGCACATATGTGGGCAAATCTATTCTGGATTTAGCAAATCGCACGGAGCCATTAAGACGTCTACCTAAGACAAATAGTAAATTTACTTGGGGTGTAGAGGAGAAGCAGGCTTTTGAAGGTCTTTTTGAAGGTTAAACAAATGCTGGCCAAGATCCCAAATCTATCTTATTTCGATGCAAACCGTAGGACTCGCTTAATTGCTGGCGCTAGCCCCGGAGGCTGTACTGGTCCAATTCGACGATAACAACGACGTCCGCGTAATTTCATTTGCTAGCAAAAGTTTATCATTTATTATTTTTTCCTGAAAGCCTTGAATTTGAGCTGGTAACCGATCATAAGCCACTGGAGGCTATTTTTAAACCTACGTCCAAACCATCAGCCCGGATTGAAAGATGGCTCTTACGTCTTCAGGCTTTTAAATTCACAGTAATCTACAGGGCCGGTAAAATGAATATTGCGGGCTCACTATCCAGGCTTTGTCAAATGACGAATTCCAACTGTTTCGATTGGAAGGGCAAGCAAAGCATTTTTCACATCATATCAAGCTGTGTGCCAACTGCGTATTCCATTTCTGAAATTGCGGAAAGAAGTGTGGAGGATGAGGAAATTGTAGACACTATGACATGTCTTAGCAATAACTCGAGGAATCCCGCTACGTCCAACGGATTTTACCCATTCCGTTTCGAGTTAGCGACGATCGGCAGATACTTTTGCGCGGGACACGCCTAGTTATTCCTAAACCGCTGAGACTGTGGGTCCTTGAATAAGCGCATGAGGGTGATTCGGGAGAGTCGGCCATGAAACGAACGATCAAAAGTATGGTGGCCTTAATAGATCGAGAAGCGGAATGTTTCGTAAAAGCTTGCAGGGACTGTCTGTTAGTATCACAAACCCAGCACCGTTGGACAGACATCCGTTCCCAACTGGTCCGTGGATCAGACTGGCTACTGAACTTTTAGGTCCGTTGCCAAATAACCAGCATGACTTGGTTTTCTTGATTACTATTCAAGGTATATGGATTTGTAGACTGGGAAAAACATCTAAGAACAGACAACTGTCGAAAATTACATGAGTGCCGAATTTAGCCAATATTGCCAGACTAACGGCAGAGAACAAATATTAACACCACCATATTGGCCTCAAGCGAATGGAGAGGTCGAGAACATGAATAGGTCTTTGGTCAAACGTTTAAAAATAGCGTCCGAAAATAAAAGAAATATTCTAACAGAGATACCGAAGTTCGTACATATGTACAATATCACACAACCGGTGTGGCTCCAACAAAGCTTATGTTGAACCTCGTCATTAGAGACAAATACCATCAGTGGAAGATGTAACAGGATAACTTGATGAATCTGTCGAGAAAGATCGTGATTTCGTGAAAACGCAGAATTACAAGGAACTAGCAGACAAGAAGAGAGGGGCCAGGGATGCGGATATTGCTAAAGGAGACAAGGTACTGTTGAAGAATCAAAATCCGCAGCATATACCTCGGTCGCGAAAACTATGCCAGCTATGAAGGATGTCCAGCCCTCATCATCAGATACTCGGTATTTTCCACAGATGTCAAACCCAGGTGACCCAGGCCGTCTATATATATATATATATATATATATATATATATATATATATATATATATATATATATATATATATATATATATATATATATATATATATATATATATATATATATATATATATATATATATATATATATATATATATATATATATATATATATATATATATATATATATATATATATATATATATATATATATATATATATATATATATATATAGGGTGATCCTCCATCAAACAGTGGATGGTACACTTAGTTTGTCAATCCGCTGGCAAGTATATATAAGGTATATATAGGGTGATCCATCTAGAGGTATTTTTTCAGGGCAAAAACAAATATAAAAATTCATATCAGGTGTGGAATCTTTATCGGTAATTTGAAAGGACATTTGATGGCACTTGTATTTTGAAAATAACAACCTTCAAATGTTGGCAACTGTATTATGGAAATTTGAGTTCGGTGAGAAACAGGAAGATCCGCTATTTTCGACCAAAATTTTGTTCGGAGATGAAGCCCACTTCTGGCTCAACGACAAAGTCAATAAACAAAATTGCCACATTTGGGCTGAAGATCAACAAGAAGAGGTTTAAGAGGTGCCATTATACCCAGAGAAAACCACGGTTTGGTGCAGGTTATAAGCTGGTGGAATCATCGGTGCATATTTTTTCAAAAATGATGATGGCCGGAACGTAACTGTGAATGGTGCTCGTTATCGCGCCATGATATCGATCTTTATGCTACCTGAAATTTAAGCCCGTAATCTAGACGACGCTGTTCAAACAATGGATCTATAGAGAGGTCATTTCGAAAAGCAGCTAATTTCACGTTTTGGACATGGGAGTTGGCCGCCTAGATCGAGTGATATCACCTTTAGACATTTTTCTTTGGGGTTACGTAAAGTCCAACGTCTACGCTGTCAAACCAGCTACGATTCAGGTTTCGGAATCCAACATAACGCGTGTCATTAAAGCCAACATTTGAAGGAAATTATATTCAAAAAATAAATGCCATAAAATATCCTTTCATATTACCAACACACTTAATTTGAAATTTTATATTTTTTGTTCTAAAAAAATACCTCTAGATCTGGCCATGCCCGTCAAAGTTTCTTCACAAAGCACGAAGTTGGTCTCACGAATCAACATAGAAACCTGAAATTTGTATAACGAAAAAATTGGCGAAATCCCAAGTGATTTACGAGATATTCCTAAATGAGTAGAACGTCTTCAACAGGTGTTTCAGGTGTTTCGTTAACACTTTTCTGTACTCGTTCAATATTTTCCGCAGTGCGAATTAAACTTGGTCTACCGGTTCGAGGCAAATCTCTTACAAACCAAATCTCTTGAGTCGACAGTGGCGACGAGAAAAAACTACTCATACATAATTGAACATTGCGGAAAAAAAGAAAACAAAATCCGTTGTTTTAGACAGTGTGGGTTTTAGAAGCGGTACGCGTGAAAGAAACGAAGGTATGTGAATGCGAAAGAAACATAAGAAAATAAAAAATAATGAGAACAAAAGAGTGATAGTGAAGCGTGTTCAATTACTAATTCGTGTAATTGTTACGAAATATGATGTAATCTGACAAAGGTCAGGGGACGTGCGTTGAACGCAAGCTAATATTCAGTTCTCAGACAAATGTCATTTACAGTGACGTAGGAAGAAGAAAAACATAATTTGACAAAGGTCTGATAAGTCTAATGTGTAACTTTACATTTCAGGTGAGGTGCGGATAGAAAAACAACCATGGGTGAAATAATAAAAAAAATAATTGTGCGATGAAATTGATAAATAATTTTTGCAAAATTTATGTCGATGCAGAAGAGATCAGCTTCGTATAACGCAAACTCAACAAACTACTTCATTTTGGTGGTTCTCAGCTACAGTCGGTGGCCCATTCTTTACCGGTGGCTGTGATTCCATATGAGGAGAAGGAGACAAATGATGTATACGCAACTTTATTTAAAAAGCTTAATGAGTATTTCACGCCAAAACGGAATTCGGCATTCGAACGACACCTTTACAGGAACATTACTCCCTTGGACGGGGAAAGCTTTGTAAAATTTGTTTTGCGATTTCGCCAACAAATAGCCAAATGCTCTTATGGCACCACAAAGGCAGAAATAGAGGAGATCTGCCTAAAGGCAAAATTATCGATGTATGGGCATCATTGGACCTAAAGCGGAAACTTTTGGGGAAAGAGCATAGTCTGGACCAGATTTTGGATACGTGCCAATAAGACGAACAAATTGGCAAATAGTCGCAATCAATGTCGAACAGACCAGATGCTATGACACTATCAGTAAGTTCGGTTCACGGAAAATGCGACAAAATTTTGATAACGCTATGGCAGATGTGGCCAAACTGATCATGCTGAAACCATCCCAAACTGCTCGGGAAATAAAATGCAACAGTTGCTCGCTTATAGGCCAGTTGTAGAACAAAACTACAACATGGACAGTGTAGAAACTTTGAAACAAAGCGAAGTGTGTCAATTGCCCTAGAGGAAAGGTGATCAAAAAACTGGAGGAGGTACTGCATCAAGACATTATCGAACCAGTCTATGGTCCAAGTCCCTAGATTTCACAAATAGTAGTGCCATTTAAGGAAAATGGTGATATTCGTTTATGCGTGGGCATGCATCCAACGAATAAGACAATATAAAGAGAGAATTACCCGCTACCGACGTTCGACACATTTATGACCAAGTTGATGGGAGCCAGATACTTTTCTCGACTGTACCTCAGGAACACATACCATCAATTAGAACTACATGAGCAGAGTAGGGAAATCACAACCTTTTTAAACATTAGCGGATTGTCTAGGTTCAATAGACTACTTTTTGGGGTTTACTCAGCTCCTGAAATATTTCAAAGGATGCTCGAGGAACTGTTGGCACTGTGTTCAAACGCCTTGAATTCCATCGATGACGTAATTATATTCGAAAGCAGCGAGGATGAACATGACTAAGCGGTTCAGGCAGTGTGCACAATTTTTCGGGATAACGGAGTTTGGTTAAACGAGGAGAAATGTGTTTGGAAGACAAAAAGGCTAAAATTTCTGGGTCACAGATTATCCGACCAATGCATTGAGGTAGATCCCGAAAAGGTTCAGGTAATCTAATCGTTTAGCCCTAGGCACATATGTGGGCAAATTTATTCTGGATTTAGCAAATCGCACGGAGCCATTAAGACGTCTACCTAAGACAAATAGTAAATTTACTTGGGGTGTAGAGGAGAAGCAGGCTTTTGAAGGTTAAACAAATGCTGGCCAAGATCCCAAATCTATCTTATTTCGATGCAAACCGTAGGACTCGCTTAATTGCTGACGCTAGCCCCGGAGGCTGTACTGGTCCAATTCGACGATAACAACGACGTCCGCGTAATTTCATTTGCTAGCAAAAGTTTATCATTTATTATTTTTTCCTGAAAGCCTTGAATTTGAGCTGGTAACCGATCATAAGCCACTGGAGGCTATTTTTAAACCTACGTCCAAACCACCAGCCCGGATTGAAAGATGGCTCTTACGTCTTCAGGCTTTTAAATTCACAGTAATCTACAGGGCCGGTAAAATGAATATTGCGGGCTCACTATCCAGGCTTTGTCAAATGACGAATTCCAACTGTTTCGATTGGAAGGGCAAGCAAAGCATTTTTCACATCATATCAAGCTGTGTGCCAACTGCGTATTCCATTTCTGAAATTGCGGAAAGAAGTGTGGAGGATGAGGAAATTGTAGACACTATGACATGTCTTAGCAATAACTCGAGGAATCCCGCTACGTCCAACGGATTTTACCCATTCCGTTTCGAGTTAGCGACGATCGGCAGATACTTTTGCGCGGGACACGCCTAGTTATTCCTAAACCGCTGAGACTGTGGGTCCTTGAATAAGCGCATGAGGGTGATTCGGGAGAGTCGGCATTGAAACGAACGATCAAAAGTATGGTGGCCTTAATAGATCGAGAAGCGGAATGTTTCGTAAAAGCTTGCAGGGACTGTCTGTTAGTATCACAAACCCAGCACCGTTGGACAGACATCCGTTCCCAACTGGTCCGTGGATCAGACTGGCTACTGAACTTTTAGGTCCGTTGCCAAATAACCAGCATGACTTGGTTTTCTTGATTACTATTCAAGGTATATGGATTTGTAGACTGGGAAAAACATCTAAGAACAGACAACTGTCGAAAATTACATGAGTGCCGAATTTAGCCAATATTGCCAGACTAACGGCAGAGAACAAATATTAACACCACCATATTGGCCTCAAGCGAATGGAGAGGTCGAGAACATGAATAGGTCTTTGGTCAAACGTTTAAAAATAGCGTCCGAAAATAAAAGAAATATTCTAACAGAGATACCGAAGTTCGTACATATGTACAATATCACACAACCGGTGTGGCTCCAACAGAGCTTATGTTGAACCTCGTCATTAGAGACAAATACCATCAGTGAAAGATGTAACAGGATAACTTGATGAATCTGTCGAGAAAGATCGCGATTTCGTGAAAACGCAGAATTACAAGGAACTAGCAGACAAGAAGAGAGGGGCCAAGGATGCGGATATTGCTAAAGGAGACAAGGTACTGTTGAAGAATCAAAATCCGCAGCATATACCTCGGTCGCGAAAACTATGCCAGCTATGAAGGATGTCCAGCCCTCATCATCAGATACTCGGTATTTTCCAAATTTTTTTCTAGATGGATCACCCCATAAATACCTTATATATACTTGCCAGCGGATTGACAAACTAAGTGTACCATCTTCTGTTTGATGGAGGATATACAAATAGGGAAATAATATTATTTTTCGTGTAGATCTTGCTGAGGGCTGGGTAAGAAACCGGTTTTGAAATTTCCCAAATACCTCCACAATCTGGAGTAACGCACTTATATATATATATATATATATATATATATATATATATATATATATATATATAAGTGCGTTACTCCATATATATATATATATATATATATATATATATATATATATATATATATATATATATATATATATATATATATATATATATATATATATATATATATATATATATATATATATATATATATATATATATGCCAGCCAGTAACTTGGTTGCATATCAACTGATTTTAAGTTCGGCCGATTTGGAAAGAAGAAACTGCTGCCTTTCGAATGGTGAATACACTTTTAAAATCACACTGAAAAAAATCTGTGTATTTTCCCTGTAAAATCATTTATTTAAAATTTCTTGTAATTTTTTAACTTTGGATGCGTTTTTAAACAGAGTTTTATTAAAAGGAACCTCATAATAAAGATAGTGTTCTTACGTATACAATGTAATGTCACTTTTGAAAATCCGTAAGAAACTGATTGAGTTATTAAACTTTTATTAAAACAATTTTTTTTTAAAAAAATACAATTTTTGGCCAAACTACTCAGAAATATTTGTTTGACCGTTTTTTTTTATTGAATATCTCAGTATCCCGTTTGTCATGTAACATATTGTTTTAGGTTTTGTTCATTTATTTTGTTCGATTTATCACTTCTTGTTCGCTTTGAAACTGTATTTATAAAAAAGTTAGTAATTTGAAAATAACCAAAAAAATGTGTGATAAACGGAATAAATTTTGTTACATTTGTGGCCTATTTACGGATATCTGTATAGGTGCGATTTTAAATAAAATATTACTGTTGTGGAAGTATACAACAAAGTCTTCAATCGTTCTAACAAATTCAGTCGCTGGTATGAGCCAGAATTTGTTTGTGAAAACTGCTGTGCAACATTAAAAAAATACAAAGTTCAATTTCTTTGCCCTTTGGAACGCATATGACTTGGTATCATCAGCTCTGGCATAAACCAGATGATTGCTACATTTGTGAAACAAATATTTCAGGGCACACTTTTAAAACCCGCAAAAATGTACAGTACGCAAATGATGTAAGGGTTACAAAACCGATATCTGGCAATGACAAAGTTCCGACAACTAGCATATGTGGTTTTGAAGCTGAAAAATATTTGGTGGAAGAAGATCTACAAATCTACAACGGAGCAACATTTTGTTTCAAATGCAGATTTCTGCGATCTTGTTCGCGATTTAAATTTGTCAAAACGACAGGCTGAAATCCTTGGGTGGGATAACTTTCTGCAGAGAAGTGACCGGACATTGTTATTTGAAGAAAGTTTTAAGACTGGTGAAAATGACAGTAATCTCATATATTGCGCTGATGTAGCCAAACTTTTTTCGGCATTAAGTCACAATTATAAGGCAGACAAATGGCGACTTTTCATTGACGGTTCGTGTACAAGTGCGTATTCAACAAATATTTTGATTTTTAATTGATTTTAATATATTTAAATAAAATTTGTAATGCTATTTCTAGGCTTGAAAACTGTTTTACTGCATAACAAAAAGCTGTTACCATATGTTCCAATCACATATGCGGCTAGTACAAAATAAACGTATGATGTTATGAACGTCGTCAACTATGATTTGCATAAATGGAAAGTCGTCGCTGATTTAAAGGTTTTCACAATTTTATTTGGTATGCAAGGTGTTTACACAAAATATCCATGTTATATTTGTGAATGGGAAGTCGTGCAATAAAACGCTACGATCGCAAGGTATGACCATCTCGTGACACATATCTGGGGCACGCAGGAAAAACGTTTTAAATGCCCAATAGTTACAGCTGATAAGGTTGTTCTGCCACCACTGCATCTAAAGTTAGGATAGATAAAAAATTTGTAAAAAAAACGGTGAAGCTTTTGCTATCTTAGAGCGGTGTTCCCAAAATTAAGCAAAGCCAAAATTAAAGAAGGTACTAATTTCTTCACAGATCTAATATTTGTTATCGGATTTATCAGTTCTGATGAATATCAGGTATATTCATTGGGCCTCAAATTCGTAAATTTATGAGAGATGGGAATTTTATCAACAAGCTCAGTTCCGTTGAAAAACGTTATCAATATGTGATAACTTTCTTGGTAATCACAGAAGCGACAACTATGTCGCGATTGTTGATGGGCTGCAACATGTCAATTAAAATTCATTTCCTCCACATCTAGACTTCTTCCCAGAAACCTGGACCAGCTTAGTGATGAACAAGGCGAATAATTACAATGGAAAAATGTTTTGAAGGAAAAGATAATATAAAAATAAATTCCAAATATAGCTGGTCACTTAAACGGGATACTGATGATGTTAAATTAAAAAGAAAACGGTCAAACAAACATTTCTATGTACTCGTAGTATTGCCATTTATTGCATTTTGTTCAAAAAATGTTGTTTTAATAAAAGTTTAATAACTCAATCACTTTCTAACGGATTTTTAAAAATGATACCGAATTGTATTCGTAAGATTCTCTTAATAACACGCTCTTTATTATACCGTACAAAAAATTTTCGGTTCCTTTTTAAAAATCTGTGTAAAAACGCATCCAAAGTTGAAAAATTACAAAAAATTTAAAAAAATGAGTTTACAGGAAAAATACACAGATTTTTTCAGTGTGATTTTAAACGTGTATACACCATTCGAAAGGTCGCCGTTTCTTCTTCCCAAATATTTCAAAATATTCAACCAAGTTACTGGCATTTAGGTGCGTAAGATCCGAAAAACCGTTTTTTTACCCGTAACTCCAGATTTTGTAGGTGTTTGAGAAATTTCAAAACCTGTTTCTTGTTGTACTCAGCAAGATCTACAAGAAAAATAATATCACTTCCCAGGTATTTTGACTTTATTCTTTTTTGTTACACTGTGTTATTTATGAAATCACTAAACAACACTATATCACTATTCAATGCAGCACACACTTTTACTTATTTAATATCACATTCAACGCGATACAAATATAGAATAACTTTCATTTTTATTAAGAAGTTCTATTAAATTTATTTCTGGGGTTTATGGTACGAGATGGGATTTGTGAATACTTTAACCCATTTCTGCCTTATGTGTATTTAAATACACATTAGGGTGAGCGATATCGCGGTAATTGTTTTATCTATATAAATTTCAAAATTTCATAAAAATCGTACGAGCCGATCTATGGGCAAGCAGTAACGGGTTAACAGATTTAAATGAATAGTTTAACGAATTTTTACAAATTTGTGTAATGCGGAATGTAGCGAATATTTGCTGCAATGCATTTTGCCTTATCAGGGATATATCCTTAACCCTTAAATATTTCGAAAATGGATATTATTTTTTAAACAATTTTCAGCAAATACTTTGGTGTTTGGTCTTCTAGGTGTGGCAATTTCAGTGTAGGTTCGCCATGGTTTCAAAAGGTACAGAACTTTTACTGGAGCACTTACATAATTTTACTAAGAAAAAATTTTTTATATATTTTTTGTATATTTATAAGATTTTTGTTATTTTTAATCATGTAAAAATATTATATGTACGAGTATGTAGCTTTTAACATTTTAGATTTTGAACGGCCTTATGTCCGAACTTGTCCAGGAGCGACCGGGAGGACAATCATGTCCTTGGAATTGGTTTTAGCTTAGCACAAGATATACTCATATACTCTTCTTCTATAGAATACTCCTCTTGAATAACATAAATAAAATTTATGTACATTTATTATTTTTTGCCCAGTTGATCATTGAAATTGGTGTTGAAATAGAAGTATCTTTGTTCTAAACGCTAGCTCGGCCACTAATCTATTAAGTGTTCCACCAATACCATATGTCAATCGGGCCAAAATATTCCCGATATTGTGAAGGTGAGTTAACTGTGTCATATTTTTGTTGCACGCCTTCATCCCCTTTAGTTTTGTTATTCATTAATTTCACAATGAAAGCCCAGTATGATAGTACTTTTGATAACTCACCGTTGCGAAAGTTGCTTCTAAATGAAAAAAATACGATGTTAATTGGGAGTTACACACCCTTAAAGTCAAGTTTTTTGCCCAACTTTATTTGACATTTTTTTGGATCATTGTTTAACAAATTCAACCATGAAGAGGTATACAATTAAACAGTGCGTTAAAATTGTTTTAGCCTTTTACGAAAATGGGCGTTCGAATCAAAATACATTTCGTGCGCTTCCTGATTTTATTTGATCCAAATGTGTCCACGGTGAATTCGTTAATGAGAATCCACAAGTGATTGTTGAAATACCCCACAAGTGACTCTTTGGTGCGGTTTATAGGCCGACGGCGTCATCGCGCCGTATTTCTTCGAAATGAGTTCAACCTTCATTTGACCGTTTTCCTTACTGATTTTTGTTTTAGTAACTTAGAGTTACCACGAGGTAGTTTTGCGACGACAATAGCAATACATTAACACTTTTTTACTAAAACTCGAACACATCACACAAAACGAGGCATCAACTTTGTTTTTTCTAACTTCGACGCATTTTTTAACAAAACAGAATAAAAACGTTTCGGTTGTTCGATTTTTACCCCAAGTCATTACCCTCTTATTGTTCGATTATGAATTAACCTATATATTTTTTACTGGAAGGATCATCCAAAGATAATTCTTGGATCGCTTCATTGCGAGCAATTGATTACTCCATAGCCTCCGAGCCCCATGAATTTTGTTCTCCTTTTTAACACTGCATTTCCGAAAAAGTGAGCAAACCCCTTGTCTTGAAACCTTTTTTTTTGGACGCCACGTCCCCATGGGGGGCCACGTCCCCATGACGTTGAACTAACGAACACATTATGGACCTATCGATAACGGAGAGATGACAAGAAACGTCATATATGTAAATAAGCTACAGATATTCATCAACAGCCAATCGGTACAAAACATTATAATAATCACTAGAAAACGTACACAATCTTTAATATAACCCCCACCTTTACTATGAAACCAAACCTGTTAAAAAATTTGGAAAAACTATCAGCATACGAAACAAACTTAATGTATAACCACCACCTTTGCTTTTTTAAATATAAGATACAATTAAAAATTATAAAAAAAACACCATGAGTAACCAATTTGGAAATTTGTACTTTGCAAGTAGTCTAAATTATTATGAAGACAATGAAGTAAAATAAAAAATAATTATAGTTTTTAATGCATCAAAACTTAAGGGGAAGTCAATTAAATGATATAACGAGTTAAAGTCTGCACACATTCTACGAAATGGATCACCACATGCATAATTGTACCTTTGGAAATCTAAGTGTAAAATCTGATAGTATCTAGAAGGACTAAAAGCGACGTTAATAGAGATTTTTGATATCAAATATTCAGATGCCACAACCCCACGTATAATTTTATACATCATAATCGAATTCATAATAGTTCGCCTATGCTTCAATGAGGGCAATTTAATAAGATTTAACCTGTTGTTGTAAAAAGGGAGTTCAGAGCCCGTAGACTTCCAATATAGACTTCTCAAGCAAAACAGTACAAGTTGTTTTTACACGGATTCAATTTTGTTCACATACTTATAATAATCGTATTGGGGATCCCAAATCACTGATCCATATTCTAAAATTAGCCTGACTAGAGAAATATAAAGCTGTTTCGTACTATATGGATCACTTAACTCTTTTGCACAGCGTTTCATAAAATAAAAGACACCATACGCTTTATTTACCATAGTAATGATATGGTTATTAAAATTTTACTTTCTGTCCATCAAAAAATCAAGATCAATAAATGAATCAACCGATGCCAATTCAGAGCCAGATAATTAAAATTTAGTAGCCAACAGTCAACTACTAGAGAAGCACATATGATTCAATTTTTTTTTTTAAATTCAGTTCCATAAAATTAAATTCACACCAGGAAGTAAATCTGTCCAAATATTCCTGCAGTATGTGACAGTCCGCAAGGCTATCATTAGAAGACAATAATTTCACGTCGTCTATAAACATAAGTAAATTAGAGTTCATAATAGAATGAGGCAAGTTGTTAATGTATAGTCAAAATATAATGTGTCCAAGGTGACACCCTGTGGGACACCAGAGGATACACGAATTGATCTGGACAGACTTTTCTCAAATAAAACTACTTGTTTTCTTCCAATTAGATAAAAAGAAAGACAGTTTATGAAATTGTTATTAAATCCAATAATGTTTAACTTGAATAGTAAAAGTCTGTGTTTTACTTTATCAAACACCTTACTAAAATCAGTACCTATATGTAACCCGACCTATGAAAAGGTGGCTTATTACTCAAAAAAAACATTTCCACTTTTTTTTTGGTTTCGATAGTTTTTGAGACGCTCTTTCACGTGGTGAAAACTAGAAAGTCCCTATTCACAAGCGACACACGTCCTACTCGTTTAGCATTGCTATTAAATCTGAGCACTCACACGATTTTTTTCGGTCAGAAACTGGTTTGTGCTTTGCATTGAAAAAAAACATCGCTCGTTATATACACACACGAACTTTTCTCATTTATGCCTTTTAGGCATGACTGTTCATAATGCAAAAGAAAAACTACTAAGAAACTGAAGAAATGCATTGTTAATCTTTAACAGCTGTTCTCGCAATTTCTTTTTTGAGTCATAAGCCACCTTTTCATAGGCCGGGTCACATATAGGCTTTATAACGTCTGTTTGCTTTCGACAAACAAAAGCATTCATAACTTCAGAGGAAAAGTGGAGTAGAGTAGTAGAATGACGTGTAAGTATAAGTATATCCGGTGAAAACCACGGTTCAGTGCGGTTTATGGGCTAATAGAATTATCGGTCCATATTTTTCAAATATGATGATGGTCGAAACGTAACCAGCTATGATTCAGGTTTTGGAAGCCAATATTACGCGTCTCATTCACGCCATACCGATCGAAATGCTCGAGTAAGTCATCCAAAATTGCACCCTCAGAATGGACACCCTGAGACGTAGTTGCGGCCAACATTTGAAGGAAATTATATTCAAAAAAAATGGCATAAAATTTCCTTCGAATGAATAAAAAAGATTGCACACTTGATTTGATTTTTAGTATTTTTTTTATTTTGAAAAAAAATACCTCTAGATGGATAACCCTATATATTCGGAATACTATCGGGCCAAGAAGTACTAGTGGTTATAAGACGATGCAAACTTAATTTAATAAGTGAAAAATATAATATACTTATAGAGAATAATTTTAGTATGTGCCAGAAATAAATTATTCATGTAATGAATCAAGGTACCGCATTTCAACACACGATGGAATAATTCCAAGCAAAATAAAGCATATTTTCTAAAAAAAGGTATGAGGATTGGATTGATCAAATCTGACAAGGAAAAAGAAAAACATGGCTTTGATCAAAGAAACAGGACTTGATCACTTACGCAGTTCATTTGTCCAAGGATTGCGCTCTATTAATAAATCAGAAGAGTTGAACAAACTATTAAGGTCGACCAGTAAGAAAAAAATGAGAAATACTAAAAATTCTCAAAGAGAAAGAATTTTCTGCTCCAATGACAATGATGAAGCTTTGAGTGTATGTATTGAAATGGATTTTTCTAAGTCTGAATATATGTTATTGAGAAATATATTAACAAACAGAGGTTGTTTTATATATCCAACATACAAAAAAAATTTTGGAAACTAAAAACAATTTTACCCTTCTCTTAATGCAATTGAAATAACTAACTTCAGTGCAAAAATAACATCACTACAGGAGCTTTTAGATCTCACTACTAACCAAATATTTAATATTGAAAATGTGGTTATTAAACCCATACTGATTTAGTTTTACACAGTAAATGGGGATGTGACGGATCTTCAGGCCAAAGTAAATACAAACAGATATTTTTTGAAGAATCCAAACATATCGGATGCTCATTTGTTTATTGCCTCCATTGTTCCTCTGCGATATTAATACAAATCGTAAGGTATGGGAAAATAGTGTAAAGAAACTCCGGAAAAAATACGGGAGGTATTTTTTCGAAGGTTTTATATATTTTTACAAACAATATCGTCCTCGGAAAAAATTGATGCTGATAAATTTGGACAGTATGCGTCTGAAACGACAAAGCTGTTTATTAATAAATATAAACGGTATTACGTGCCGTCTTCTACACATAAACTCCATATTCATGGCAAAGAGGTAATAGAACATTTTGGGATGATTCCTATTGGAATTCTTTACGATGATCAAGAAAATAATTGTTTCAAGCCAACACGACGATTTAACTTCAAAAAATGCTCGAGACAATCTACCAATGTGGATGGTTTTAATTACTTATTGAACTCTTCAGATCCATATATATTATCATTAAGGAACAAATATGGTAAATATGTCCGAACACTAGATGATAATATCTTAATGCTATTAGAATATTCGAAATATTTGCATTGTCTTAAGGCTGTCTAAGAAGAATAAAATTTTGAAATAAAAAAATATTAAACAAATAAATATTTTTAATGTTAATATTAGCAAGTTTGTTTATCTGGTTCGTATAAATTTCCGGCATTAATTTTTTTTGTAAAAAATAAATGAAACATTACTTGGATATAAGAATATAAAAAAAAACTTTATTTTAAAACACTAAAAACCGACTAATTAGAATATACACTCAATAACGTTGCCTCCATGTTTCAATTCAATCGGACGACAAAAAAGGAAGTTACGGATTTTAGCTGCGCAAAACCGAAAAAGGAACCACTGTGCGTTGTCTCTCCAAGGAATATCCATCATAATCAGCAGTTAGACCTGTTCTTTTGAATTCATGTTTAAGTTCATGTTCTTTAAACTACATAACACCATAGAAGTCCAAGACATAGATTTTTCTACAACAATGGGTTCCACAGGCACTGTTTTAGATTCAAATTAATTTAATATGTCATAAAATTTCTTAACAGTAAAAACAAATTCGTCAGTAGTACTACAAATGCGCAAAAAACAAGTCAATCGAAAAAATCCAGCGTTTTCAAAATAACGCAGTTAGAAACATAGTAAATGCTCCTTGGTACATTAGAAATAATGATCTCCATCGATACCTAAATATAAGTACTTTTAAGCAAGAAATATCAATTAACGCGCAAAGATATCACCTACGACTTCAACAGCATACAAACATAGAAGCCAAAAAACTATTTCGAACATCTGTCTGAACAGAAGACTCAATCGCTTTATGCCACACGACCTGTAAACTGATCTTAATTTGTATTTGTTTAACATTTTTTTATTTCAAAATTTTATTCTTCTCAGACAGCCTTAAGACAATGCAAATATTCCGAATTTTTTAATAGCATTAAGGTATCATCATCTAGTGTTCGGACATATTTACCATATTTGTTCTCTTGATGATAGTAATTGAATCCATTTATTTGTTTTAAGTTAACTCCATTTATTGTTTTAAGTCTATTTTTCAAATCCTACATGAACTACTAGTTAGTCATTTATTATATTGAGACTAGTTGTAGTATAAGTTAAGCATAGATAACAATACATAAATTAGATGTCAGAGAAATCTCCATATACTTTATAAGGTCTCTGATCCATATCCCGTAGTGTTGCAAGGAAAAGACAAATTAAGTAAAGCAACAGCAAGGAAATAATTTATTTGTCTATTATTGCGCAAAAAAATTTTGGAAACCCCTCATTTATGAGCAAGTAATTACTGTTTTTCTTGTAAACGATGTTAATACCAGGCTTATAGGAGGATCCATCCGGCTACCATTCTTCCTTTTCGAGATTTTCTTTAAATATAATTTATCTGTTTTTTTTCGAGATTCCCGGTCTCTATGGATAAGTTAACAAGTACAGTAAATCCCAAATAATTTTACGATCCGTCTGTCTTTCATAAGAAATGAATATAACAAAATTTTTTCGTATCTTGTGGTAGGTTCTTATACTCGTAACTAAGGGTTATTGCCAGTGCAAAAACCAAAAATAAATTTACAGAGTTTTATAATTAAATTTATAATTAATATTCGAATCTTACCTTAACATTTGATCTCATTATTATAGTTAGATATGCGTTAAATCTAGTGTGCCTCCTCATCTTAGACGTTCCCGAGCAAGTATATTTCGATGCTTTTTAAATTACAATTCCTTTAATCTGTTCATACAACGTTTCGCTACATAGGCAACAGTATCGCAGTTATAAATAAATGTATGAAGAAAAAAAATATTTTTTGCCTAAGAAACTAAAGTTTTTTTTAATTCATAAATTATACAAAACGGTAAAAAGTGTCAATAAAGAATCAATAAAAAAGTCATCAATGTTTTTTCCAAAGAATTTTGTACATATCTCGAGCAACATTTTTGAAATTCATACCTTCACTTAATTGTTCATAAAAGCGAAATGCGTAAATCGATTTTCATGATCAAGTCTCATTTTGTTCATAGGTTATGCGAAAGTAATAGGACTTTACACTTTTTACCATTTTGTATTTTTTATGAATTTGTTTCAGCTTATTCGGACTAGTGGTACTCAAGTTATGACAAACAAAAGAGCCTAAAACGTGACAAATTCCCCTATACGATACTTACTAACTTTAAATTAATTATTTAATTAATATTTGTTGTACCTTGACCAAACGAATGATGCAGAAGTTCTTCTTTTTGGGGCTACTTTCACAAACAATTATCAAAATTGAGTCCCGAAATCATGTGTTGTACTGTGTAATGCACCAAGGTTCATCGGTAATCTGATTTAGAGGATTGAGGTCTTTTTAATTTATTAACATATACTGCGCAGTAAGAACCCCGGAGTTGGATGTCATATGCCCATATGGGTTTAACTACAGTCTTATAAACGTGAATTTTCTTTTTTAGGTCTAGGGCAGTCTGACCGCCTAAAGCCATTGGCTATTGATTTTCTTTAGCTTAATCTGGGTCAATACGAAACGACCGTAAGACAGCGCACGTTGGGGTATTTGACCACCAAAATGGAGATTAATTGAAAAATGAAAATTTAGGTATCCGGTTAAAGTTTTATACTCGATCATTGTAGACAAAATTCTCCATCATTAGACAAAAGAATCGATAACGTATGTTTCTTAATTCAATTTTTGTGTTGTCTCAAAGTTCGTATTTTTTTTCGATTTTTCCGCGTTTTTGAAAAAAGTGAATTTTTTGTATTTTCAAGTCCAAGTTTTTCCATTTTTGCCATTCAAAAGCCAAATATTATTATGGATCCTTCAATTTCGAACAAAAAAGCATTTGCATGTCGACATTTAACCTGTACAACTATTTTTAATCGTTTATGGAAAAAAGTCTAAATTTTATCCATTCTTGAGAAGTATGTACAGTTTTAAAATGGTACCAGTCAACTTCGTGTTCTGAAATTTATATATTTTTAAAGCTTAGGAACTGTACTTATATAATAAAAAAAACATCTTGCCCGTTTTTGAGCCAATTCGTGTATTTAAAGATTTTCTAAAAATATTTCATATTAGCAATAAAATGGTCTCGATAACTATTTTAAAGATTTTTTGTTAAATATAATTTCGTGTCAATATTTTAAATATAATTTCGTGTGATATTTTAAACTCTACCATTATAGATGTATAAGGTGTTAACACTTCGGTGTGTCTGGTTTTTATTTATTATTTTTAAGTACAAACCAAAGTGACAATTAAAACGTGATGTTCCAAAAGGAATATATAAAGATTTAACTCCGTTTTCTTTTCAACGCAACATTAATAATTTTACGAATACCATTGAGTTATGAAGCAAAAAATTTTCAATATTATAAAATAATTTGCTTAGTAGTTCTTTAATAAAAATATCAAATTATCATTTTTTAAAAATATAGCTTTTATTACATTTGTTCACAACTAATAGAAAAGTATAACATAACAGAGTGTTAGCAACATTATTCTCATGTTAGTTCGAATTTAAAATTAAGTTACGGCCAACACATAATAATTTTTTGTTGAAATATCTATAAGGCTTTATAAAGCCGGTCAAATGTTTGGGGATTGTATAGTATGTTACAGCGCCCATATTATATATAATGGCTTAGGCATTATTTTGGAATCTGAGGGGTTTGCATTCACAGAGTCGTTAATTGCACTAAAATCACAGAGTCGCCCGATTTTAGTGCAATTAACGATAAAAGATGGACCTCTTTGAGGGCTATCGTATTGATTTTTAAAGGTTCCGCGTGGGATATACACATCGGAATTTATAGCACAATATCGGATGTAAATATATATTTTTGAAATACTATAATCCATTTTGTCGCCAGTTGATTACCGAATTTAATGAAGCTAACTGCAATAGACAGATCTCACTTAGGGCTATCAAATCGATCTCTGAAGGCTCCACGTGTGATATACATATCGGGAGTTATAGCCCGATATATGCCGTAAATGTGTTTTTTCGACGTAATATCGCCGATAGTTAGGTCATTTGAATTGCGATTTTGATTAAATTAAGTGCAAAGGATGCAGATTGTTGAGGGCTATAATTCTAGTATTGAGAAGGTGCCACGTGGAATGCATACATCGGAAGTTATAGCCCAATATACGTTAAAAAATTATATTTTTGCATATCTTTTCCGATGTTTCGGCCATATCTAAGCCATTTTAAGGCAGATTTTGATAAAAATCAACTGGAATCGGCTAATAATCTCAGAAATAGTAAATATAAATAAAGATTACATCGCCGGAACGCGTCCTTTAATTAATATCCATTTTGGGGGTACAATACCCCACTGTGCAGCGGTCCAAATGTATTCCAAGATATTTTACACTGACGTCAATCGTGTCAAACTTATATGCGTAGACAAAAATAGTCTAGCGCGTGATCTTGGAGACCGTCCTCATCAACATCCTCCAATTCAGGCACGACAAAGTCATTAATCATGACTCTACAGCTTTTCCTATTGACTGTAACATTATGGCGGGCTTCGTTTTAGAAGAAATACGGACTATTGATACCCTCTGTCCATAGAGCACACCGCGCAGTGACTTTTTGAGGATGTAACGGCGTCTCAACAAATGCTTGTGGATTTTCATTGCTCAAAATGCGACAATTTTGATTATTAACGTACCCATTCAACCAAAAGTGAGCTTCATCGCTTAACAAAATTTTCTTCTAAATTTCAGGATCGGTGACCATGTCGTTTTGGTCCATTCACCACGATTTACAAACGTTATTCCGGAGTAAGTATATTCATTATAAAATGACACACTAAACAGAGCATAAATTAAGTGACAGCTGTCAAAAAGGCCAACTCCGGAAAAAGTGTAGCCAGATAGAAACCACACGTCTAAAAAACACCCATTATAAAAGTCCATCAAATTCTTGAGAAACATGGATGAAAGGGGCAGAACAGTATTTTCTATTATCATATGCCTTTCTAATAACGGATACAATATAGTGTACTTGCTCAATAGTGCGAAAACTAAACTGATGGTCTGGTATTATTTTATTTCTATTTGTATGAGGCATATTTCCACCAACAGAATTTTCTAAAATATTTTTTACTATTTTACTTACTAATTTGACTTGTGTGATGTATTTGCCGTTCTAAGGAATCATTACAATTTCTGATTTCTTTCTTGATGTTGGGAATTAACCTAAACGCAGAGTACTATTAAACATAAATAACATGGCTTTAAGTTCAGAATACGGTTACACTTTAATCATTCTTGCAGTAATTATATTCCTTCCAGGAGATTTTTTTGTGTCAATCTCTTTCACAGGTGCCAGGATCGTATTAAATCTTAGCCTGAGTGGACATGGGATAACATCGTCTATGTCGGGTATACAGACAGTAGATTTCAGATTATTTGGAGTGAATACTAAGGCCATGTGATTGGAAACCTCATATGCCTTTTCTTTAGCGCTCTCTGTCCAACTACCGTTGAAAAGGCGCACAGGAGATTCATGCGAGAGAGTGCATTGCAATCTTTTGTAGCCTTTCACAGGCTGTAGTCTCGGATAGTTGATACACAATAGAATCTATTTTAACTAAAGATTTCAATGGAATATCTTGGGACAGTTGTGAGGTAACGTACTTTATGTATTTCATCCAATAAGTTCTTCTGTTTGGAAGGTGACGTTCATTTTACTTGCAGATATATCATCGAATAGTGATATGTTTGTTGACGAGTAATTAGACGATAGCTCGAAAGAGGCGCATAACAAAATTTTATCAAGCTTAATGTTTATCACGCGATCTAGACAACAAACTCACCCGCCCAAAAGGTGAAATTAGCTGCTTTTCGAAATCACCTCTTAATAGATACTGTAGTGGCGCTTGCAGATACTTTATGTTGTATCTCAAACTGTTGTTCGTTTGTTTGCTTGTATTTGTGTACGATATAAGCAGCCGTTTTGTGAGTGAGTTGATAATTTTTCTCAGTTCCTTATGATGTCCAGGATGTTGGCACAGCCATTTTTGAATTTCTAAAAAAGTTGTGCTGAATTGTGCTAGGTTTTCGCCGATTTGTGCCGGAAATTTAGTTTTCGAATATTGGCCGAGAAATTTCGAAAAATGGGCCAGCACCGTCATGTTGTTTTTTCGAAAAAACCAATTTGTGTTAGGTTGTGCTAGTCTAGTAGATGATTGTACCTTTTTCGAAAATCGTTTATCTCGAAACGTTTTCAAAAAAAAAACAAACAAATACGTCAGACAGTGTTTTGGTGTAGCTATTTTATTTTTCGTAAAAATGCTATTCTTTATTTGAACGTGTTTTAAAAATCGCCAAATTACCTATCACACAACACATATTCACACGAAACTTATGAGTTGGGCCCACCTAGTACTACAATCTATCCTCACAAGTTTTTGTTGTAAAGGACATCTTTTCGGGAATTTTCTTGAAAAAGTGCTGTAACTTTCCGATAAGTCAAAATTATCAATATCTGAAAATTTGAGTAAGTTCGCCTCATGTCAATATCTGTTAAAAGCGTTTTTTTGCTTGTTTTTACTATATCTTTGTGAAAATATAGAGCACTTAAAATCTCATCAGTTGTGCTGAGTTGTCCTAGCCTAGCACAATTTTTGTTCCTTACGACGAAAATCGCTAACATTCGTAATCTAAGCAATATTGGCGTTTTTTGAAATGGGCTGTATACTTTTCATCGTTTTTTTTCAAAAAAGTTTTTATTACTTGTATTTTTGCAAAGTTATTGCGAAAATACGCTAACAAAGTAAAAAGCTCTTTTTTTAAGTTAGCGATTTTTGTCATGTGGCGGAAGATTGTGCTAGACTAGCACAACTTAGCACAAGTTTCAGAATAAACATTTTTGACTGTAGCCCCGTCAAATACTTGTGGTGTTTGCGTGTAAAGCGGATGCTGTGCTGCTTGTGGAACCAATGCTGAAGATCCGTTGGTCCCTAGGAGATTAATAATTAGATGGTTAAAATAACTCTTACACCGCTTCGCATCTGTTACTGTTCTGTGACAGAACGTGACGGCTATCTGATCATCATTCTGGAAGAAATGATTAGAGACCGATTTCACCGTTGTCAACAATTTACCAATTCTGGAACTTAAGTTGCACTGCTTTATGTGATCTAGCCATTTGTTCTGCTTATATTTGATGACCAACCTACTGATCTCAGAGTTCAGATCCCTAATTCTAGGGCCAGCAGGGAGACGAATGTATTCACACTCATCAGCGACCGCCGCTTTCTCTGCTGCAAAATTTGGTTATATCTCGGATATTCGTCCTGCAAAGCGAGCGGCTGCTGCGCTGATAATGGCCAGGGTCTGTTTTCGGCTGCGCGAACATCCGACGGAATGGGTAGATTAATCGCCCTTTTTTGATTCAGATTCTTATGGCGTTTAGACATTATGCAGTCGTATGGTTTGTTGATGGAGAGGATTATCGAAAGATGGTCCGATCCTAATGATCTTACATGTTGCCAGGGGAAGTCGTTACCAGGCCAGGTGATGCCATAGTTATGCCTGGCGAGCTATGATCGCACATTTTCCGAGTGGGGCGTCCTCATACACTGTACAGAACATATAAATTTTTTTTGCTAAAGCTATGCGCTATGGTCATTATCAAGAAGAGAGTGCCACAATTCGTAGTGAGCATTAAAGTCACCTAGGATTTCTAAAATCAGGCAAGTAACGCGGTGCACATCTACCAACTGGGGGATGTATAAGTTATACTGCTCTATCTCGGCAGTATCAGACTTGACTCCTACGCTAATACATTTCATGATTCGGTCTCTTTGGCCGATATTCAGGAGAGATAGTTCGGTATTCCACAAATTGGTGTATTAGGAAAACAAGTCGCGCTTCTTCACTTCTCCTGCATTTCTTACGATAACCAAAGAACCACATATTGTTAAGTTTTCTGTCCCTGGCGACAGGCGACAGTAGCAACAATGGATCTTCCATAACTCGAACATCCATAAGTAAAATTTTCGAAACAAATCTTGTGGCAGTAGTGCATTGGAGGCGAATTCCCTAAAGTTATTCTTCTGTTATTTAAATTAACATAACTTAAATTTCTCTTAACTCGAGGAAAAAATTACACAAATTCCGTCCAAATTGACTCTCAGAAGTAACGGGGTTTTCAATGGGGACATAATAATTTCGTATCTCTGTCAACACACCTTCAAACATTTTTAATGATCATTCAGCATCAAAACGTTATTCGAAGACAACATTTTCATAATGGTAAAATTCACTTACGAGCAACGTTTGCAAATTATAAAAAATTACACAGTGCAACAACCAAAATGCGAAAGCATATGAAAGTTGAGAGTATCTGTAACAAAACCATCAAGGGTTTCCTTCAGTGCGAGATTTTTTTATACGCATTTGAAGTTGGTTATTTTGGAACGTTGTCTAACAAGAAAAAATCATTGAAAATTTGCGAAAATAATGCTTATACATTCTTTTTATCCTGGAAAGTTGTAGTTTTTAGGGTCGATGATTTCATTTCTGATATTAATTTTAACCTAAAACTCACACTATATGGCACTGTCATACACATGGTGGTATTTCTTGCAGATTTTTAAAGAAAAAAAACAGGCCCATTCACCGCAATTAAATAATCAATAAACTGAAAAATTAAATGGTCAGTCCATTTCTAAATACTTAGTTAATTCATACAACATCCTATTGAGCATCAAGGCAACGTTGATTTCATGACTCACCACTTCAGTACTCTGTGTGACATGTAGCCCCCCATCAAATGTCATTCTCTTGAATTTTTGGACGCAAATGCTAATTTTCAAAATTTGAAAGAATTATCATTACTTTTTTGCAGCTGATTCAAATTTAAAATGATGCATTGCCCAGCTTATAGCTAATATTAACTTACCCATTAATAAATCAAACATTCATTGTTTAGAAGTAGCGTAAGTTCACAACTATCGTCCGAAGAACTGCCTGTTTGTTCTTCTTGTTGTTGTAACAACAATATATTTTCTTAGAGTTCTTGGCTAGTTGTGATCATTTGTTGTTATTGTTATTGCTGGTACATGCACGTTTCGCCGTTGCTGTAGGACGGCTCTACGGTACAATATATGTGTGTCTCTACTAGTTTAACGATCTATATATACGAATCATTGCATTGTTTTTGCATATGCAAAGTATTATTGTCGAAGAGTGAGACACATGCGACTCACTGAAACAAATCTTACAATATTGGCAACACTGTCCGACTGAAGTTTTTCAGTAAGAGAACATTTTACATTGTTCACACACACACGTATGTTGATGACTTAAATGTTTCTATTTATAGAACAACGATGTTGTGAATGAATGAAGGCGGGATTTCCTTTTGTTATATTCTTAGAGTCTTAGGTTTGTTTTTATTATTTTTTTAAAAGATTAAATTACTCCACAAGGTAATAAGATCAAGTTTTTTTTGTTGTTTGTCAAACAGGGAAGGAAAGGTAATTCAGCGAATTTACAGCATGCACTCACCATCTGGTAGACGCACGTTTCTCCGTTGGTTGGAGACGGCTCTTCGGTACCATATATGTGGTCTACCGACATGGTTTCTACTAGTTGAACGATCTATATATACGAAGCATTGCATTAACTTTGTATATGCGAAGTATAATTGGCGAAGAGTGAGACACATGCGACTCACTGAAACAATTCCTACCATATTGACAACACTGTCCGACTGACGTTATTTCAGTACGAGAACATTATACATTCGTTCACACGCACACGTATGTTGATGATTTGAAAGTTTATTTTTATAGAACAACGATGTTATTGACACTACAATGAAGGGGGATTTCCTTTTGTTACATTCTTAGAGTTTGGGATCAGCTGAGTGGGCTTGGTCGGACAATTGAAGAGGTGCAGCGTCCAGAACGTTAGCATCAATTCGTGCCCAATACAAGTTGAGGCGGTTGTACCATCCAGATCTTAGCTGAGCCAGAGCCACGCGCGTCTGCCGAGGTAGCATGATCTCCTCGGGTAAAATCTCCGGGTGATGTTTTCCTAGCATTGCATTCACACTAAAGCTGGATACTAGTAGTTTCCATGATCTAAAGGTTATCTCTTGTACTGCTGGACCTCTCCCTTTTAGATCATGAAGACCGTACATTACCTGTCTGGGCAGCGGCATACCATACATGAGATGGTGGTTAGGATGACTATTGTAAGGACACTCAAGCTGGTATGGCGTGAACAACAAGAAATTGTGTCTGCGCACAGTAAACACATTCGTCTCCTCATGTAGGTCCCCAGAAAACATAATTAGATACCCTGTTGATGTTCTGAGGGCGGCATTATGGTAAGTCTGATTTTTTTCCACTGCGCCGTACTCACGTTTGCCGACCACACCGGCTCTGCGTAGTTCGCCACATTCGGACAATTCCATTTAGAAGAGGCCAACAAGGTTTCTTTGTCGGATCCCCAAGTACTGCCGACAAGAGCTGTAGCATGCGAAGAGAATCGAAAAAGGCTGCGCAATGTGACCCCAAGGATCTTGGGTCAGTTGGTAGTCGAGATGATGACGTCATCGACTTTCACATTGACTGACGCCGCACCTTGGGGGTCCATGCGTAAACAATGTAGCTGATGATTTAGAGGCGGATATTTTCGTATTCCTCGGAGTGAGAAAACGTGCTAAGTCAGTAATGTAACGGTTGTATTTCTCGCACACGTCACCTAATTTATGTCCTGATGCCATATTTTCATAACTCTGGTACTTCACATATATATGGCCGACTAGTGGTGCAAGAACTTTAGAGTTGTAGAGGCTAAACAGATCAGGAGATATTACTCCGCCCTGGGGAACTTCTTATTTAACTCTACGGGATTTGGACTTCCTGTTTCTAAATCCTGCATACGAGTATCACTGGCGCCCACATATACAGTTTACGACCCAACGTCTCAATCTGGGCGGAAGGGACGTTTCACTTATGTCTTCAAGCAGAGTGGCATGATTAACCATATCGAAGTATTTTGTAACGTCAAGGACCGTCGTGTATTTGGGCTTGTTCTGGTTAACGCCGCGACTTTTACATGTTAAGCAGTTGTTGTGCTGTGCTGCTTGCGGAACCCATACTAATGATCAGCACAAGGAAAGTGTTCGCTCTAACTTGAGAGGAGCAGTGCATCAAGCGTCGTTGCTACTGGTGATTAACCGTGTCGAAAGCGTTGGCACGGTCAAGAGCCATGGGGACCGTCCTGTCGTTGAGCTTATTCTAGTTAAGGCCGCGTCAAATACTTGTGACGGTGGCGAGTAAAGCAGATGGTGTGTTGCATGTGTAATCCATGCTGCTGATCCGCATATGGAAGGTGTTCGATCAGCTCGGAGGATAAAAGCTTCAAGTCTCTTTGTTACTGGCGAAATCAAGGTGATCGGCCTGTACGATTCTACCTAAGCGACTAAAGACGGATTGAAAAAATTGGCATCTTCGATGGTTTTGTGCTGTGGCTGACATTGGTAACTTCGCCAATGGTAAATTGAGTGGTGCTTCTTCGACTCAGAGAGCACGGATACGACGCAATACCTCACTTAACGCTCTCTGGGTGCTTAATAACAAGTTGGTTAAAATACCACTTTGCATCTACTGTTCTTTCAACAAAAGTGACGGCTATCCGATCATCATTCTGGAAGAAATGATGGTAAGAGATCCATTTGACAGTTGTTCACCAATTCTGGAACTTAAGTTGCACTGTTTTAGGTGGTCTAGCCATTTGTTCCGCTTCTATTCGATGACCAGCCTACTGATCTCTGAGTTGAGATCCTAATTCTAGGGTCAGCAGGGAAACGAATGTCTTGACACTCATCAGCGACTACCACTGTCTTTGCTGCTAAATTTGGTTATATCTCGGATATTCGTCCAGCAAAGCGACCGGCTGCGGCGTTGATAATGGCCCGGGACTTTTTTCGGCTACCTGAACATCTGACTGAATGGGTAGAATAATCACACCCATTCAGTCAGATTCTTACGGCGTTCAGACATTATGCAGTCGGATGGTTTGATGATGTAGAGGATTATCGCAAGGTGGTGCGATCCTAACGATCTAACATGTTTCCAGGGGAAGTCGTTATCAGGCCAGGCGATGCCATAGTTATGTCTGGCGAGCTATGGTCATCGCACATTTTCCGATTGGGGCGTCCTCATACACTGTGTAGAAAGTTGAGATAACATTTTTTTTGCTAAAGCTATGAGCTCTGTTCATTATTTGCCACAATTCGTAGTGGGCATTTAAGTCACCTAGGACTTCTAAAATCAGGTAAGTAACGCAGTGCACAGCTTTCAACTGGGGAATGTATAAGTTATACTGCTCTATCACGACAGTATCAGATTTGACTCCTACCCTTATACATTTCATGGCTCGGTCTCTTGAGCCGAGCTCAGGCGAGATAGGTCGGTATTCCACAGATTGGTATATTAAAAAAACAAGTCGCTCACCTTCACTTCTCCTGCGTTTCTTAAGTAGCATATTGAATCCATCACAACTGTGGTGTACCACGGTGAAAAAATGGACAACCAAAGAAACACATATTATTGAGTTTACTGCCCCTGGACGAAGTGTATTTGATTTATGTCAATCCGGTTCATACAGGCTCGGAAATACGGTACAGAGTAATTTGAGCAATACCAAAAAAAGGGATTCATGCCTAGACCAGCACCACTTGTTACGGCGCTCGTATCGAATGTATATTACAATTTAAATCTCCTAGTATACAGAAGTCAGTGATAGACGTTTAGTACAAAAGCTTCATACTCTGTGCTATACAATATCTTCTATCGATTCTTTGCGAATAGATTGTTTAAAGCCGTTGATGATTAGGTAAGAGTCGTTTAATATAATTACTCAATCCAACTATACCGAAGGCGACAGTAGCAACAATGGATCTTACATAACTCAAACTTTCATAAGAAATATTTTCTAAGCAAATCTTGTGGCAGTAGTGCATAGGAGGCGAATTCGCTAAAGTTATACTTTTATAATTGGAACTTACATTACTTTAATTAATCTTTAACTCGAAGAAAAAATTACACAAATTTTAATAAGTCGAAAATTTCCGAGAAACACAGGATTTAAAATAATTAAAATATTGTTTGTACGTTAGTTGTTTTTCCGTCCAAAATGATTCTCAGAAGTAAGGGGGTTTTCAATAGCGACATATTAATAATTTTCGTATCTCCATGTCAACACACCCTCAAACATTTCTAATGATATTTCAGTATCAAACCGTTATTTGAAGTCAACAGTTTCATCATAGTAAAGTTTACTTACGTGGAACGTTTGCAAATTATTAAAAATTACGCAGTGCAACAACCAAAATGCGAATGGGATGAAACCAATTGCAAATGAAAGTTGAGAGTATCTATATCAAAACATTCACGGGTTTCGTTCAGTGCGAGATTTTGTTATACGCATTTGAACTTGGTTATTTTGGAACGCTGTCTAACAAGAAAAGATCATTGAAAATTTGATAAAAAATAATGCTTATACATTCTTATTATCCTGGAAAGTTGTGGTGTCTTTCTGTTTTTGGAGTCAAAGAATTCATTTCTGATATTTATTTTAACCTAAAACTTACTCTAGATGGCGCTGTCATACAAATGGTGGTATTTCTGCTAGATTTTCATAGAAAAAACGGGCCCATTCACCGTAATTAAATAATCAATAACTGCAAAATTCCATTTCTAAATACTTACATAATTCACACAACATCATATAAAGCATCAAGGCAACTTCGATTTCATGTCTCAACGCTTTAATTCTCTGTGTGACATGTAGCCCCGCCTTTTTGAAATCAAATGTCGTCCATATCAGTCTCCTTAATTGTTGGAAGCAAAAATTATAGGTAATTTTCGAAATTTGAAAGATATATCATTATTTTTTTACTGCTGATTCAAATTTAAAATGATAAATAGCACACCCTATAGCTAATATCAACGTACCCATCAACAAATCAAACATTCATATAATCATTGCTTAGACGTAGCGTATGTTCACAATCATCGTCCTACGTCTCAACAAATGCTTGTGGATTTTCATTACTCAATTGCTACAACCAAAAGTGAGTTTCATCGCTTAACAAAATTTTCTTCTAAATATCAGGAGCGGTGGCCATTTCGTTTTGGTCCATTCACCACAATTTACAAACGTTATTACGGAGTAAGTCTATTCATTATAAAATGACATGACAAACTGAGCAAAAACACCCTTTATAAATTCTTGAGAAACGTGGATGAAAGGGGCAGAACAGTATTTTCTATTATCATATGCCTTTCTAATAACGGGTACAATATGGTGTACTTGCTTAAGTACGAAACTTAAGTGGGAAAACCAAACTGATGGTCTGGTATTATTTTATTTCTATTTGTATGAGGCATATTTTCCATTAACAGAATTTTCTAAAATATTTTTTACTGTATCGACAGGAGTATAATTTGACTTCTGTGATGTTTTTGCCGTTCTAAGGAATCATTACAATTTCTGATTTCTTTCTTGATGTTGGGAAAGAACCTAAACGCAGAATACTATTAAATATAAATAAAATGACTTTTAGTTCAGAATATGTTACACTTTTATCATTCTTGCAGTAATTATATCCCTTGCAGGAGATTTTTTTGTGTCAATTTCTTTTACAAATTCCAGGATCGTATAAAATCTTAGCCTGAGTGGACATGGGATAACATCGTCTATGCCGGGTATACAGACAGTAGATTTCAGATTATTTGGAGTGAAAACTACGGCCATGTGATTGGAAACCTCATATGCCTTTTCTTTAGCACTCTCTGTCCAACTACCGTTGAAAAGGCGCACAATAGATTCATGTGAGAGAGTGCATTGCAAACTTTTGTAGCCTTTCACAGGCTGTAGTCTCGGATAGTTGATTTACAATAGAATCTATTTTATCTAATGATTTCAATGAAGTATCTTATGGCAATTGTGAGGTAACGTACTTTTTGTATTTCATCCAATAAGTGCTTCTGTTTGGAAGGTGACGTTTATTTAAACTTGCAGATCCCACATGACAATTGTTCCGATTATGCGCGGAGGTCCGCGCAGTCGGGTTAGAATCGGATGTTTTATTTTCATTCGTCTCTTTGTTTTTTGTGTACACTTGTTTTCATGCTCTCTAATTATTTGGTTCAGTAGACAAGTTACTCTCGTGAAGCATACGTGTGTGGAGTGTTGGTCTTTGCCGACCGTGGCTGTAAACAAAACGAAAAACAGAGAACAAGAATTTCATTTCTCATAGGAACACTTGAATATGAAACACGAAAAACATCTGACTAGCTTCAGAAGTCGGATCCAAAAATGGAAGATTGGCGGATACGTAAACGGACATTTTTGCTGCCACAAACTAGGCGACGATGTGTCTTTTTTTGGTATCACTTTCGGATCCTAAAACGGATGTTTCATCCGCCAACAGTCCGTTTTTTATTCGCTTTGGACACGTTTTCGGACTTCAATGTCAAGTGGGATATATCATCAAATAGTGATATGTTTGTTGACGAGTAATTAGACGATAGCTCGAAAGAGGCGCATAACAAAATTGTATCATGCTTAATGTTTATCACGCGATCTAGACGACAAACTCACCCGTCCAAAAGGTGAAATTAGCTGCTTTTCGAAATGACCTCCTTATAGATACTGTAGTGGCGCTTGCAGATACTTTATGTTGTATCTCAAACTGTTGTTCGTTTGTTTGCTTGTATTTGTGTACGATATAAGCAGCCGTTTTGTGAGTGAGTTGATAATTTTTCTCAGTTCCTTATGATGTCCAGGATGTTGGCACAGCCATTTTTGAATTTCGAAAAAAAGTTGTGCTGAATTGTGTGTGAGGTTTGCGCCGATTTGTGCCGGAAATTTAGTTTTCGAATATTGGCCGAGAAATTTCGAAAAATGGGCCAGCACCGCCATTTTGTTTTATCGAAAAAACAAATTTGTGCTAGTCTAGTAGATGATTGTATTTTTTCGAAAATCGTTTATCTCGAACCGTTTTCAAAAAAAATCCACTTAAAAGTGAAAATTATAAATTACCGTTTTCAAGAAAATCAGTACTAGTACTACAATCTATTCTCACAAGTTTTTGTTGTAAAGGACATCATTGTTAATATCTGTGGCAATATATAATAACATCTTAAGTCGAGTTAAGTCAAAATTGAGTTAAGGTTATATTCTGGTTCGTCTTCTTACAATCCACATTTGGATCCAATCCGTTTTCAAATATTCCGTTTTTCTAAAAAGTTATTACGATTAATTTTTCAACTTACATACTTTTTGAACATATTTGCAACGAAAAAACAGCTTAAGTTAGCTTAAGTTTTTTGAAATGTTATTAAAAAATTTTTTATAAAAACTTATGTCAATGTAAGCTCAATATATACTAGACAATTTTTAAAAAAATCAATATAAAAAAACATCGTATGTTTACTTACGCGTTTATGTATAAAATAACTTTTCAGAATTCCATCACTTAAATGGACATAAGTGCTTATGATATAATTAAAATGATTAAATATGTAAATTGTGTCGTTTTTCAGAACATCTTAAGTCTACTTACAATGCTCTGCTAAATTTCCGTTTGACGATAACGGTATTTTATATCAACATAAGTTTGTTTTTGTGTTTGTTCATTTCGTCTCTTTCTCTACATAAGCTGTTCAGTTGATGAAAGACTGTTGAGTTGGTAGGAGTATTTGCTTACAAAATGGAAAGTGAAAATATTTGTAGCATATTTGAGAATAACAATGTGAGCAATGTTGATTTTTCGAGTGATGATTCGGTTATTGATCCCAATTTTAATATAAGTAATTTTGCTGAACCCAGCTCAGATTCTGAAAACCAAGATGTAAGGGTTCTCTTAATTCATTTATTTATTATCTGCCAATAATATAAATTAAAATGTAGGAAAATTCTAAACGTGTTGCAAATAAAGTGGTACTAAAGAAAACCTCACAGACGCCTCGAAAAGAATTAAGAAACCTTGGGGAAAGCTATATTTCAATATCTGGAAAACTTATTCCTGCTCGTGTTGTGTGGCCGCTTGAATCTTGCAGGAAAAGATGCGCTGATAGAATAACGTACGAAGAACAGCAATTCATACACAAGAAGTATTGGGGACAAGGCTCCTACAACTTACGTAAGGCATATGTTACTGGATTAATTGAAATTCAAGAAACGAACACTATAAAAAGAGATAAACACGAAAGAAATCCTCGAAGCAGAGTGCATTCATATTATTATTTTTTAGAGGTTGGTGGTAATAGAATTTCAGTTTGCCAAAAATGCTTCAGATTCACGTTATCTGAGACTGAGCAATTCATAAAAACGGTTGCGAAGTCAAAACTTGAAGGATGTAGCGTCATCGGAGATTTGCGGGGAAAACATACGTGTTCCAGAAAACTTTCTACGACAAAAGAAAACGAAATTTTAGATTTCATTAAAAGCTTTCCGTCATATGAGTCGCACTATACTCGTCGTGATACCACTAAGCGTTATCTACCGAGTGATTTGTCTGTGGCTGAAATGCACCGTCTCTATGTAGATAAATATGACCACTCCGTATCTCTTTCAAAATTTACTCAATTATTTGGAACACTCAATTTAATATTTAAAAAACCTAAAGTTGACACTTGCCACAAATGCGATTTGCTTCTATGTAAAATACAAGTTGCTAAATCTGAAGAACTTGAATCTCTAAAATCAGAGCAAACTGAACATCTCAACCTAGCACAACAAGCTTATGATTCAAAACAAAATGACAAGGAAAAGGCTTTGAAGGACGCTAAACTTAAAGTGTTCTGTTTTGATCTTCAGCAGTGCCTTCCTACACCTCTGTTGAGAACTTCACTGTCATTCTACAAAAGGCCCTTGTGGACCTTTAATCTTACCATGCATGACTGTTCAACAAACCAACCAATATGTTACATGTGGCATGAAGCAATAGCCAAAAGAGGAGGAAACGAAGTAGCTTCATGTGTGTTTACTCATTTGTTGCAATTAAATGCCAATGTAGATCATGTTGTTTTCTACAGTGATTGTTGTCCTGGTCAGAACAAAAATTCATTCATTGCAACTATGTTTGCGATTTTCATGCAATTAGAAAACAATGTAAGCTATATAGATCATAAATTCCTTGTCCCTGGTCACACGCACATGGAGTGCGACAGTGACCATGCTCTGATAGAGAAAAAGAAAAACAAATCTTCAATCAAGATCCATCATCCCCGTGATTGGTACCAATTCGTAAGAGCAGTCGGCATAAAGAACAAATTTTTGGTTAATGAAATGGATCAATCGAATATATTTGATTTTGCACACGCATCGAAACAATTATTTACTTGGCGAAAAGTAGATGACAACGGGGATAAATTCATTTGGCATCATATTAAATGGTTCAGATTTACCAAGGAATATGGTAACATATATTTTAAAACATCTTTAAACGAAGAAGATCCTTTCAAATGCATAAATATCACAAAGCGAGGAATCAATTGTGTTAAAATAAATGATTTAAAAATTTGCTACGACTCGCCAATAAAAATTAACAACAAAAAGAAAAATGATCTCATAGATATGTTGCCGCTAGTGGACGAAATTTATAGAGACTTCTATATGAATTTAACATCAGAAAATATCCTAGATTGTCATCCAGATTTAACGGAAACCGAGTTAAATAACGAATAATTATTTTATTGCCAAACTTAACAGAAAAACTTGAATATGATTTTTTTAAATTAATAAATACTACGTAATTTTTAATGTTTTAACACAGAAATGAGAACTGAAAATGGTATATTTTTAATTTAGCTATTTTTTGTAAATGAATACAGATACAAATAAATACAAACATCCTGGCGTTACGAACTAAGTCCCCAATGAACTAACTCCCCAAATCCGAAATGAACTAAGTCCCCAAAATTATATACAGAGAAAAACAACAACGACTTTTGGGGACTTATTTCATTTTTTGGGGATTTAATTCATATTTAAAATTGGGGATTTAGTTCATAATGAAACAACTCCCCAATTCATAGAAATGAACAAACCCCCTAAAATTATTTTTGGGGGGTTAGTTCATTATTTTGGGGGATTAGTTCATTTTCTTTAAAATTAAATAATTTGTAAAAATACCAATGTAAAAACCGTTATAATGAATGAAGCAATGTTTTCTTTCGACTCATTCATGGTCCATTCTTTAGCGACAGTAATTAGTTTGAAATAAAACGTGAAAGTGGAAAGTAGTAAAAAAATGAATTTTGAAATAATTCCTGGCAAAAGGAGAAACAGTGAGTTATTGTACGTGATCGAGCAAAAAATGATATATATGAGAAAATCGGTTTATAAAGGTGTATCGAAATACGAGTGCAGACAACAAAATTGCAAAGCTCGTGTAAACTTGCTGTCTGATGGAAAATGTGTTGTTCCAAAAAAATATGTTGAACACGATCATGACAGCGAGGAGGAAGCCTACAAAGAGTTGAAGGCTTTAAATGCAATAAAGCGAAATTGTGAAGATGCGGCGGGAGCTCTTGGTGGTACTAAGACTAATCTTAGTACTATAAGAAGCGCTTTTAGAAAGACTTGTGAAAGGTAAGTACATGTTTGGAAATCATTTTTATAATTTATATTTTAAGCAACGATTTTTATATAGCAAGCAAGACGACACAAAAAATTTAAGTTTTTTCAAAAATTCAAAGGGGATTGCAAAAAATAGTTAGCCGAAACTTGGTGACGTCTCCCAAGACTGCTCTTCAAACAGTTGAAGCTTTCAATCTGGAACACGTGTGGAATGATTTTGGTTTGTCGAAAGACAATTTGAAACCTAGGCATTTCTTCACGGCGGCAATAGAGGAAGACAATTATTCCTTCTGCTTGTTTTCTTCATTGAAAACAATTGATTTGATTAGAGAAAATATTCCAGCTTCTAAAAGGACGTATTTAATGGATGGGACCTTTAAAATAGTGCCGCATGGCTGCTTTCAGCAGTTACTTGTAATTTACATAGAATATTTTGAAGAGGTAAGTTTTGGTTAATGTTAATATGCATGATAATAAAATTGTTTTCTTAGATTTTTCCAGTATTTTTTGTTTTGATGAGCAAAAAAACAAATGAAATATACAAAAACCTCCTTCAATATATTAAGGAAAATATATTTGATTTGGACCCATCAATATTGATAACCGACTACGAACAGGGATTGAGAAGTGCTGTGCATTTTGTTTACCCTCGAGCAAAACTAGTGGGATGCTGGTAAGTATATAGTATAAAAAAACATTTCTCATATATTTAAACATTATCGGTTGTAGTGTTCTGAAATTTGTTTCTGAGTGTAATTGGGTTAAAAATAAAAAATTCGCGCGAATTTTTTATTTTTAACCCAATTACACTCAGAAACAAATTTCAGAACACTACAACCGAAGAGATTTGATATATTGCTCATATACATATCTAAAATAGATTTTTAACATACTTACAACAATGTCATAAGTACTTAAGGGTTTCAGTTTGAGATTACACTCACAAAATGTTTCCTTTCTTGTCGTTCAGGTTTCATTTTTGCCAGGCTGTAAGGCGAAATATGGCAAAACAAAAATCCTTATTGGAATACATTAGGTCTTCCAAAAGTGCATCATTGCTTTACCACAAAATCTTAGCACTTCCTTTATTGCCGCCGGAATTAATAAAAAGTTCTTTTACTGACCTAAAATCCAAAATTTTTTTGATGGATAGCAACTTTTTATTTTTTACCATTTTTGAAATATTTTGAAAACCAGTGGATTAATAAGGTAATAATAAAAATTCATCACATAATTTTTCCATAAAATAATATTGTTTCTTCTTTTCTATGTACATATGTAATGTTTCAGGTTGGATGTGAACACTTCACAATACATAACCAGGATACCCGGACAACATCTGCCGTTGAGGCTTACAACGGAATTCTTGGACGCTCTGCAGAAAGAAATGGTCATTTTTTTAAATTCGTACGAATAATTCGAGATGAAGAGTTTTTTAAAAGTCGACATTTCGAAATGCTGTGCGAAAGTGGGGGATCGCTTGCGAAAAAGAGAAGAAGGTCAAGTGTAGAAAAAAGTGAAAAAATAAAGGAAGCATCTCTTTTATTGCAACAGGGAAAAATAACAGTGGCTACATTTCTGTCCCGAATGGTGTACGAGAAGAATGGCATATGTGTAAATATGGTAGAAGAGGAAAATATTTTTAAAGAAGAATCTTCGGACGAAGATTTGTTTGAAGATATTAGTGAACCACCATCATACAACGTAGAAAATGTCTGTGTTGTCTGTCAGGACAAAAGCCCAAATATAGTTTTTATACCGTGTAAGCATTTAAAAATTTGCGACGAATGTAACCTAAAACTACAGGCTGATGCTATTTCAAAGGGCATGCCAAATTACAATTGCCCGTATTGCCGAAAAGTCGTAGAAGACTCAATGCATGTCTACACCTAATTTTTTTTTATATTGTATTTGAATGAATTTAGTTTTTTTTTGTTATTGCCTGAAAATATGTATTATTATATATGTATGTAAATATTTTCTTTTTTTTGGATAAAGAACCAAAGACGAAAAATGGGGAGTTATTTCATTTTTGAATTGGGGGGTTTTGTCGTTAAGGGAAAAAACCTCAACATTGGGGACATAGTTCATTTTTGTATTGGGGGTTTAATTCACTTTGTTAGGGACTTATTTCATTTTCTACTTTGGGGATTTATTTCATTATGAATTAAGTCCCCAAATTTGGGGACTAAGTTCATTTCGGATTTGGGGAGTTAGTTCATTGGGGACTTAGTTCGTACCGCCAAACATCCTATCTACATTTACTTACTCGTATCAATTTTAACAGAAGCTCTTATATCCACTTAAATATTTTATAAATATAGTTTTTATTTCGTCAGAACATCTAAAGTCTTCTTAAGCTTTGGAATATCGCAAAATGTTGTTTTTCAAAAGAGCTTAAATACAAAACAATCTAAACAATACATTTCAAAATAAAATATTTTTAAAATTCAACTTGTTTTGACTTAAAATGTAAAAAACCTTCCTACTTAGTAAAAAATGTTTTGCAAAAATCCAACAGAACAGATTTTACACAAAATCGTGAATATCTCGAAACACGATTTTTGCACTTAAGATGTTATGATAAAACGACACAGATATAAATTAAAATGTAGGAAAATTCTAAACGTGTTGCAAATAAAGTGGTACTAAAGAAAACCTCACAGACGCCTCGAAAAGAATTAAGAAACCTTGGGGAAAGCTATATTTCAATATCTGGAAAACTTATTCCTGCTCGTGTTGTGCGGCCGCTTGAATCTTGCAGGAAAAGATGCGCTGATAGAATAACGTACGAAGAACAGCAATTCATACACAAGAAGTATTGGGGACAAGGCTCCTACAACTTACGTAAGGCATATGTTACTGGATTAATTGAAATTTAAGAAACGAACACTATAAAAAGAGATAAACAGGAAAGAAATCCTCGAAGCAGAGTGCATTCATATTATTATTTTTTAGAGGTTGGTGATAATAGAATTTCAGTTTGCCAAAAATGCTTCAGATTCACGTTATCTGAGACTGAGCAATTCATAAAAACGGTTGCGAAGTCAAAACTTGAAGGATGTAGCGTCATCGGAGATTTGCGGGGAAAACATACGTGTTCCAGAAAACTTTCTACGACAAAAGAAAACGAAATTTTTGATTTCATTAAAAGCTTTCCGTCATATGAGTCGCATTATACTCGTCGTGATACCACTAAGCGTTATCTACCGAGTGATTTGTCTGTGGCTGAAATGCACCGTCTCTATGTAGATAAATATGACCACTCCGTATCTCTTTCAAAATTTACTCAATTATTTGGAACACTCAATTTAAAATTTAAAAAACCTAAAGTTGACACTTGCCACAAATGCGATTTGCTTCTATGTAAAATACAAGTTGCTAAATCTGAAGAACTTGAATCTCTAAAATCAGAGCAAACTGAACATCTCAACCTAGCACAACAAGCTTATGATTCAAAACAAAATGACAAGGAAAAGGCTTTGAAGGACGCTAAACTTAAAGTGTTCTGTTTTGATCTTCAGCAGTGCCTTCCTACACCTCTGTTGAGAACTTCACTGTCATTCTACAAAAGGCCCTTGTGGACCTTTAATCTTACCATGCATGACTGTTCAACAAACCAACCAATATGTTACATGTGGCATGAAGCAATAGCCAAAAGAGGAGGAAACGAAGAAGCTTCATGTGTGTTTACTCATTTGTTGCAATTAAATGCCAATGTAGATCATGTTGTTTTCTACAGTGATTGTTGTCCTGGTCAGAACAAAAATTCATTCATTGCAACTATGTTTGCGATTTTCATGCAATTAGAAAACAATGTAAGCTATATAGATCATAAATTCCTTGTCCCTGGTCACACGCACATGGAGTGCGACAGTGACCATGCTCTGATAGAGAAAAAGAAAAACAGATCTTCAATCAAGATCCATCATCCCCGTGATTGGTACCAATTCGTAAGAGCAGTCGGCATAAAGAACAAATTTTTGGTTAATGAAATGGATCAATCGAATATATTTGATTTTGCACACGCATCGAAACAATTATTTACTTGGCGAAAAGTAGATGACAACGGGGATAAATTCATTTGGCATCATATTAAATGGTTCAGATTTACCAAGGAATATGGTAACATATATTTTAAAACATCTTTAAACGAAGAAGATCCTTTCAAATGCATAAATATCACAAAGCGAGGAATCAATTGTGTTAAAATAAATGATTTAAAAATTTGCTACGACTCGCCAATAAAAATTAACAACAAAAAGAAAAATGATCTCATAGATATGTTGCCGCTAGTGGACGAAATTTATAGAGACTTCTATATGAATTTAACATCAGAAAATATCCTAGATTGTCATCCAGATTTAACGGAAACCGAGTTAAATAACGAATAATTATATTATTGCCAAACTTAACAGAAAAACTTGAATATGATTTTTTTTAATTAATAAATACTACGTAATTTTTAATGTTTTAACACAGAAATGAGAACTGAAAGTGGTATATTTTTAATTTAGCTATTTTTTGTAAATGAATACAGATACAAATAAATACAAACATCCTATCTACATTTACTTACTCGTATCAATTTTAACAGAAGCTCTTATATCCACTTAAATATTTTATAAATATAGTTTTTATTTCGTCAGAACATCTAAAGTCTTCTTAAGCTTTGGAATATCGCAAAATATTGTTTTTCAAAAGAGCTTAAATACAAAATAATCTAAACAATACATTTCAAAATAAAATATTTTTAAAATTCAACTTGTTTTGACTTAAAATGTAAAAAACTTTCCTACTTAGTAAAAAATGTTTTGCAAAAATCCAACAGAACAGATTTTACACAAAATCGTGAATATCTCGAAACACGATTTTTGCACTTAAGATGTTATGATAAAACGACACAGATATATAACACCTTTTTTAAAAAACATTGCATACTTATTATAGCCCTTTAAGACTAGGTAAGAGTCGTTTAAGATAATTACTCAATCCAACTTTACCAAAGGCGACAGTAGCAACAATCGATCTTCATAACTCGAACTTTCATAAGTTAAATTTTAAAAAAAAATCTTGTGGCAGTAGTGCATTGGAGGCGAATTCCCTAAAGTTATTCTTCTGTAATTCGAACTTAAATTACTTAAATTCATCTTTAACTCGAAGAAAAAACTACACAAATTTTAATAAGTCGAAAATTTCCGAGAAACACAGGATTTAAAATAAATAAAATATTGTTTGTACGTTAGTTGTTTTTCCGTCCAAAATGATTCTCAGAAGTAAGGGGGTTTTCAATAGCGACATAATACCAATTTTCGTATCTCCATGTCAACACACCCTCAAACATTTCTTATGATATTTCAGTATCAAACCGTTATTTGAAGTCAACACTTTCATCATGGTAAAGTTTACTTACGTGGAACGTTTGCAAATTATTAAAAATTACGCAGTGCAACAACCAAAATGCGATGGGATTTCCGAGAAACACAGGATTTAAAATAAATAAAATATTGTTTGTACGTTAGTTGTTTTTCCGTCCAAAATGATTCTCAGAAGTAAGGGGGTTTTCAATAGCGACATAATAATAATTTTCGTATCTCCATGTCAACACACCCTCAAACATTTCTTATGATATTTCAGTATCAAACCGTTATTTGAAGTCAACACTTTCATCATGGTAAAGTTTACTTACGTGGAACGTTTGCAAATTATTAAAAATTACGCAGTGCAACAACCAAAATGCGAATGGGATGAAACCAATTGCAAATGAAAGTTGAGAGTATCTAATCAAAACCTTTACGGGTTTCGTTTAGTGCGAGATTTTTTTATACGCATTTGAAGTTGGTTATTTTGGAACGCTGTCTAACAAGAAAAGATCATTGAAAATTTGATAAAAATAATGTTTATACATTCTTATTTTCCTGGAAAGTTGTGGTGTCTTTCTGTTTTTGGAGTCAAGGAATTCATTTCTGATATTTATTTTAACCTAAAACTTACGCTAGATGGCGCTGTCATACAAATGGTGGTATTCTGCTAGATTTTCATAGAAAAAACGGGCCCATTCACCGTAATTAAATAATCAATAACTGCAAAATTAAATGGTCAGTCCATTTCTAAATACTTACATAATTCACACAACATCATATTAAGCATCAAGGCAACTTCAATTTCATGTCTCAACGCTTTAATTCTCTGTGTGACATGTAGCCCCGCCTTTTTGAAATCAAATGTCGTCCATGTCATTCTCCTGAATTATTGGAAGCAAAAATTATAGGTAATTTTCGAAATTTGAAAGATATATCATTATTTTTTCACTGCTGATTCAAATTTAAAATGATAAATAGCCCACCCTATAGCTAATATCAATGTACCCAACAACAAATCAAACATTCATATAATCTTGCTTAGACGTAGCGTATGTTCACAACCATCGTCCTACGTCTCAACAAATGCTTGTGGATTTTCATTACTCATAATGCTACAATTGTGATTATTAACGTACCCATTCAACCAAAAGTGAGCTTCATCGCTTAACAAAATTTTCTTCTAAATATCAGGATCGGTGGCCATTTCGTTTTGGTCCATTCACCACAATTTACAAACGTTATTTCGGAGTAAGTCTATTCATTATAAAATGACATACTAAACTGAGCAAAAAACACCCTATATAAATTCTTGAGAAACGTGGATGAAAGGGACAGAACAGAATTTTCTATTATCATATGCCTTTCTAATAACGGGTACAATATGGTGTACTTGCTTAAGTACGAATCTTAAGTGGGAAAACCAAACTGATGGTCTGGTATTATTTTATTTCTATTTGTATGAGACATATTTTCCATTAACAGAATTTTCTAAAATATTTTTTACTGTATCGACAGGAGTATAATTTGACTTCTGTGATGTATTTGCCGTTCTAAAGAATCACTACAATTTCTGATTTCTTTCTTGATGTTGCAGAATACTATTAAATATAAATAAAATGACTTTTAGTTCAGAATATGTTACACTTTTATCATTCTTGCAGTAATTATATCCCTTACAGGAGATTTTTTTGTGTCAATTTCTTTTACAGATTCCAGGATCGTATAAAATCTTAGCCTGAGTGGACATGGGATAACATCGTCTATGCCGGGTATACAGACAGTAGATTTCAGATTATTTGGAGTGAATACTAGGGCCATGTGATTGGAAACCTCATATGCCTTTTCTTTAGCACTCTTTGTCCAACTACCGTTGAAAAGGCGCACAGGAGATTCATGTGAGAGAGTGCATTGCAAACTTTTGTAGCCTTTCACAGGCTGTAGTCTCGGATAGTTGATTTACAATAGAATCTATTTTATCTAATGATTTCAATGAAATATCTTATGGCAATTGTGAGGTAACGTACTTTTTGTATTTCATCCAATAAGTGCTTCTGTTTGGAAGGTGACGTTTATTTAAACTTGCAGATATATCATCAAATAGTGATATATTTGTTGACGAGTAATTAGACGATAGCTCGAAAGAGGCGCATAACAAAATTGTATCATGCTTAATGTTTATCACGCGATCTAGACGACAAACTCACCCGTCCAAAAGGTGAAATTGGCTGCTTTTCGAAATGACCTCCTTATAGATACTGTAGTGGCGCTTGCAGATACTTTATGTTGTATCTCAAACTGTTGTTCGTTTGTTTGCTTGTATTTGTGTACGATATAAGCAGCCGTTTTGTGAGTGAGTTGATAATTTTTCTCAGTTCCTTATGATGTCCAGGATGTTGGCACATCCATTTTTGAATTTCGAAAAAAAGTTGTGCTGAATTGTGCTAGGTTTGCGCCTTTTTGTGCCGGAAATTTAGTTTTCGAATATTGGCCGAGAAATTTCGAAAAATGGGCCAGCACCGTCATTTTGTTTTATCGAAAAAACAAATTTGTGCTAGTCTAGTAGATGATTGTATTTTTTCGAAAATCGTTTATCTCGAACCGTTTTCAAAAAAAATCCACTTAAAAGTGAAAATTATAAATTACCGTTTTCAAGAAAATCGGTAATTTATGATAGTAGTACTAGTACTACAATCTATTCTCACAAGTTTTTGTTGTAAAGGACATCATTGTTTATATATAACACCTTTTTTTAAAAAACATTGCATACTTTTCGGGAATTTTCTTGAAAAAGTGATGAAACTTTACGAAAAGTCATAATTATCAATATCTGAAAATTTGAGTAAGTTGGCCTAATGTCAATATCTGTTAGCGATTCGGAAATAATTTTTTGCTTGTTTTTACTATATCTTAGTGAAAATATAGAGCACTTAAAATCTCATCAGATGTGCTGAGTTGTCTTAGCCAAGCACAATTTTTGTTCCTTACGACGAAAATCGCTTACTTTTATCTTTTTTTTTCAAAAAAGTTGTTATAACTTGTATTGCGAAAATACGCTAAAAAAAAGTAAAAAAAAAAATTTTTTATGTTTTTAAAGTTAGCGATTTTTGTCATGTGGCGGAAAATTCTGCTAGGCTAGTACAACTTAGCAAAGGTTTCAGATTTAACAGTTTTGATTGTGGCCGCGTCAAATACTTGTGATGTTGGCATGTAAAGCGGATGCCGTGCTGCTTGTGGAACCCATGCTGATGATCCACAAACGAAAAATCAAAGTTATTGCCAAAAAATGCTACAAAAGTAAAAAAACGCGTTTTTTCGTAAGTTAGCGATTTTTGTCGTGTGGCGGAAAAATTGTGCTTGGTAGCACAGCTTAGCACAAGTTTCCGATTAAAAATTTTTGATTGTGGCCTCTTCAAATACTGGTGATGTTTGCGTGTAAAGCAGATGCTGTGTTGCTTGTGGAACCCATGCTGAAGATCCGCACATGGAAGGTGTTCGACTAGCGTTCAAACCTTCAAGATTCTTTGCTACTGGCGAAAGCAAGGTCGGCCTGTACGATTTTACCTAAGTGGCTAAAGACAGATTGAAAACGTTGGTCCCTAGGTGCTTAATGATAATATGGTTAAAATGACTCTCGCACTACTTAGCATCTGTTACTGTTCTGTCACCGAACGTGACGGCTATCCGATCATCATTCTGGAAGAAATGATGGTTAGAGACCGATTTGACCGTTGTCAACAATTTACCAGTTCTGGATCTTACGTTGCACTGCTTTAGGTGGTCTAGCCATTTGTTCAGCTTATATTCGATGAGCAACCTACTGATCTCAGAGTTGAGATCCCTAATTCTAGGGCCAGCAGGGAGACGAATGTATTTACACTCATCAGCGACCACCACTTTCTCTGCTGCAAAGCGAGCGGCTGCTGCAAAGCGAGCGGCTGATAACGGCCACAGGGGAAGTCGTTACCAGGCCAGGCGATGTCATAGTTATGTCTGGCGAGCAATGGTAATCGCACATTTTCCGAGTGGGGCGTCCTCATACACTGTGCAGAACGTATCAATTTTTTTGCTAAAGCTATGCGCTATGGTCATTATCAAGAAGAGAGTGCCACAATTCGTAGTGGGCATTAAAGTCCCCTAGGATTTCTAAAATCAGTCAAGTAACGCGGTGCACAGCTACCAACTGGGGGATGTATAAGTTATACTGCTCTATCTCGTCAGTACCAGACTTGATTCCTACCCTTATATATTTCATGAATCGGTATTTTGAGCCGATATTCAGGCGAGATAGGTCGATATTCCACAGATTGGTGTATTAGGAAAACAAGTCACTCACCTTCACTTCTCCTGCGTTTCTTACGATAACCAAAGAACCACATATTGTTAAGTTTACTGCCCCTGAGAGAAGAGTATTTGATTTATGTCAATCCGGTACATACAAACACGGAAATACGGTACAGAGTAATTTCGAGCAATACCCAAAAAAAGGATTCATTCCCAGATCAGCACCACTTTTTATGGCGCTCGTATCGAATGTATATTACAATTTAAATCTCCTAGTATACAGAGGTCGCTGATAGAAAGCTTCACAAAACTGGCGAAATATTGGACGCATTCATTCATCTGAATACTCTGTGCAATACAATATCTTCTTTCGATTCTTTGCCGACCAGAAATTATTAAAGCCCTTTAAAACTAGGTAAGAGTCGTTTAAGATAATTACTCAATCCAACTATACCAAAGGCGACAGTAGCAACAATCGATCTTCATAACTCGAACTTTCATAAGTTAAATTTTAGAAACAAATCTTGTGGCAGTAGTGCATTGGAGGCGAATAAAGTTATTCTTCTGTAATTCGAACTTACATTACTTAAATTCATCTTTAACTCGAAGAAAAAACTACACAAATTTTAATAAGTCGAAAATTTCCGAGAAACACAAGATTTAAAACAAATAAAATATTTTTTGTACGTTAGTTGTTTTTCCGTCCAAAATGACTCTCAGAAGTAACGGTATTTTTAATGGGGACAAAATAATTTCGCATCTCTATGTCAACATACCTTCAAACATTTTTAATGATCTTTCAGTATCAAAACGTCATTCGAAGACAACATTTTCATGATGGTAAAGTTCACTTACGAGCAACGTTTGCAAATTATTAAAAATTACACAGTGCAACAGCCAAAATGCGAATGGGATAAAACCAATTGCAGTTAAAAGTTGACAGTATCCAGAAAAAAACCTTTAAGAGTTCTCTTTCGTCACTGCGAGATTTTACGCATTTGAAGTTGGTTATTTTGGAACGCTGTCTAACAAGGAAAGGTCATTAAAAATTTTATAAAATAATGCTCATATATATTTCTATTATCCTGGAAAGTTGTGGTATCTTACAGTTGTCGATGAATTCATTTCTGATATTTATTTTAATTTGAAACTCACGCTTGATGGCGCTGTCATACAAATGGTGGTAGTTCTTGTAGATTTTCAAAGAAAAAACAGGCCCATTCACCACAAGTAAATAATCAATAAACCGCAATAATGAATAGGCAGTCCATTTCTAAATTCTTAGTTAATTCCCACATCCTATTGAGCATCAAGGCAAATTTGATTTCAGTTCTCTGTGTGACATGTAGCCCCGCCTTGTTGAAATTAAATGTCGTCCATGTCATTCTCTTGAGTTTTTGGAAGCAAAAACTCCTTGCTAATTATAAATGATACCGCCGGCGCAAAATCCCCAACACACAGTGACTAGTTGTGGATGCATTTGCTTATTGGCATAACCACCGAAATGAAAATGAGCTTCATCTGAAAACACGCGTTTACGGTAAAATTCTTCATCTTCTGCCAAACAATCTTTAGCCCATTGGGCGAAGCGAAAATGCATCGGATGATGTTCCATTATCAAATGACAAAGTTCAACCAGAAATTTGAAAAATTTATCATTACTTTTTTTTACAGCCGATTCAAACTTGAAATAATAAATCGCCCCCCATATAGCTAATATTAACGTACCCATTAACAAATCAAACATTCATATAATCATTGCTTAGACATAGGGTATGTTCACAACCATCGTTCGATGAAATTATTGCACTGCCTGTTTGTTCCATGTTGTTGTTGTTGCTGTGACAACAATATATTTTCTTAGGGTTTTTGGTTAGTTGTGATCATATGTTGTTATTGTTATTGCTGGTAGATTCACGTTTCGCCGTTAGTTACATATTGATATTGAGTATGTATGTACATATGTACCATTGTAACTCTTACTTATTTCTTGAGATTAATCTCTTACCATCACTCACTTACTCTAATTCTTATATTTAAGCTCTCCTTTTTATATAGTATCATATTCGATTTCAATCTCACTAACTCTCTTCCTATCTCTTTCTTATATCGGAAAACTAAATATCGTTGTTTTATTTGATCTCATAAAATAACATAATTGGCGCAGTCGGGTTTGCGAACCAAAACCAATTCATATAAAAGGCAATACTTTGAATCGTGTTATCCTAATCAACTCGAATTGAAACTTTAAATCGTTTTGAAAAAATAGAGTTATACCGAAGCAAAGTGTTGAAAAAAACTTTAAATAGTTTTATCCAGAAAACAACGAACCAATCTAAGTCATATAGAAGAAAATACTTTAAATCGTTTTGAAAAAAAGAGTTATACCGAGACATAGTGTTAGAAAAATAACTTTAAATCGTTTTAATCAGAAAACAAGAAATTACTTTGTTTAATTACACTTTGTTCAATATAAGGATTGTATATCTACATACATATATGATTTTAAGACACAGACAAACGGTTACACATATCAAAATATCAAATAATTTTTATTTGGACCCCAAAGAAAAATTCATCATTTGCAAAGACACAGCAGTTTGGCCTTGACTTCGAAAGAATTTATCAAGAAGAAGACAGAAAGTAACGTTTTTTTAATCAACAAACACAATAAAATCAATTAAAAAAAAAACGAAGAAACGTGGGCTTGAAAAATACAAAAAAAAATACAACAACAAGGAATAAAGCCGTGAAGAAGAAGCATATTAATATTGTTTTTTTCCTTGACCAATAAAGCAGTGGTCAAGGAAAAAAAACAAGGAGAGAAGAGAATATATTAAATTTGGCGATGGCAAATGTCTTCGATTTACTAGCATCTGTCCCGGAGTTTAATGGTAAGCCAGAAGAGCTCAGCCTATTTATTCAGCACATAGACGAGGTGCGGAAGTATGCAGAGGAGATACAGAAAACTCTCTTTGATTTGCGTATAAGAACAAAGATTGTTGGAAAGGCTAATACAACATTTTTTAATAACAATAATCCAACAAAATGGGAGGATATTAAGGTAGTTCTAAGAGTAAATTTTAATATTTCTGAAAGTATTGTAAATAAGATCAAGACGGCGGAGTGCAGAGAGAGTATAAGTAACTTTTATGAGTATGTATTACAACTACTAACCAAACTAAATTTAAGGAATAGTATTGATGGTAGCGAACAGTGGTATAGTTGCGAGAATAATGAGAAAATGGTTTTGAAGATTTTTACAAGTAAACTGCCTAGTGAACCAAAATTGGTACTTAATGCTAAAAATCCACAGTCTCTCTTGAAGGCGAACGAAGTTTTAATTGAGACGGAATATTTTTTAAAAAACATCGATATAATAAGATCAAATTTCCAATCTTTAGTAATGATAACCCTCGAAATTCTTTCACTGGTTACAGGGGTCAGAATTTTAATGATAATCAGACACGAGGTTTCAATAGACGATATAATGCTGGGGTAAGAAACGTTGCTGATATCAGATCAGGCAATTTCACCGGCGAGAATAGACGTCGGAACTATGTGAATGGAAATGGATCAAACCAGGTTTAGGTAAACAGAAGTACTCAATCCAGGAGGATGATAGAGCAAGATATTTTCCAATAAAGCTATTGATTGATTCAGGGGCGGGTACTTCTTTGATAAGAAAGTGATTATTTCATGGTTCTTTTCGGACGGAACTGGAACGGCCTATTATACTGAATACTCTTAGTTCAAGGAGGGTATCGACGACTAAGATAACTATACCATTTTTCAAGGAATTTAATTTATCAAATGCCAGGATTGAAATGGTTGAGACGGAGATATTTAGTGATTTTGATGGAATAATTGACTGTAATATATTGAGGCCATTAGGGGCAAAGATAGATTTTAAGAGAAGGTTATTGATAACAGATTATTCTGAATTGCCATTGGTTTTTTATGATCCACCTAGACGGTTTACTTCCGATGACGACACTTATTTTGATTCTATAATTATTGACATAAATTTTCAGAGACCTGAGATAGAGGTTCTTACCAGCCGACTTAGGCTTGATAACTTAAAAACTGAGGAGACTACGGCTTTATTAGATGTGAGTAGGAATTTTAAGAAGGTGTTCTATATTGGGGGCGATAGATTATCCGAGGTGGGCAGATACCGTCATAGGATTCCGACAGTTAGTGATGTTTCAGTATATTCTCGGGCATACCGCTTTCCTGAGGTTCATAAGACTGAGGTTGACAGAAAAGTTAAGGAAATGTTAGATTCTGGAATAGTGAAAAGGTCGTTTAGCCCGTATAATGCTCCGATTTGGGTTGTTCCTAAGAAATTAGATAATTCTGGCGAACAGAAGTGGCGGATTGTCGTAGATTATAAAAGACTGAATGACATTTCTATAGAGGATAATTTTCCAATCCCCAACATGGAGGATTTGTTTTCGAAATTGGGAAACACTCAATATTTTACCACATTGGATCTTGCAAAGGGATTTCATCAGATTCCACTTTCACCTGACGATAGTCATAAGACAACTTTTTCTACGCATACAGGGCATTATGAGTTTACGCGAATGCCATTTGGCTTGAAAAATGCGCCAGCTTCATTTCAGAGAATGATGAATGAGGTGCTTCATGATTTTATAAATAATATTTGTGTTGTATACTTGGATGATATATTGGTTTTTTTACATCACTACAGGAACATATCGTATCTTTAAGGAGAATTTTTGAAAGGTTGTCTGAATATAACCTTAAAGCTCAGATCGACAAATGCAATTTTTTTAGACGTGAGTCCGAATATTTGGGACATTTGATAACTACGGATGGAACTAGACCTAATCCTGATAAGATAAAGGTTATTCAGACGTGCCGTTGCCCAAAAGGATGAAGAAGATTCGGTCGTTTTTAGGCTTAACTGGATTTAATAGAAATCTTATTAAAGATTATAGTCGAGTTGCACTGCCAATGATTTCTAGATTGAAAAAGGATTCGGTTATCAACATTAGTGATCCGCAGTATATAGATTCCTTTAATAAACTGAAGAAACTCTTATGTACTAGCCATGTTTAGCTTACCCAAAGCAGCATTGCTCGCATCGGTAGTCAAAATAAATAATCTTATTTTGACTACCGATGCGAGCAATGCTGCTTTGGGTGCCGTATTGTCTTAGAATGGCCATCCGGTAACGTTTAGTTCAAGGACTTTGAATAGGTATGAATTAAATTACAGTACCATTGAAAAGGAACTTCTCGCGATTGTTTTGGCTACTAAATATTTTAGGCCCTATTTATATGGTAGGAAGTTCAAGATACAGACGGACCACCGCCCTCTTGTATGGCTTGATTCTTTGAAGGAGCCCAATCCTTGGAAATTACAGCTCAATGAGTATGACTTTGATATAGAGCATATAAAGGGTAAATCGAACCAGGTTGCGAACTTCCTAAGACGCGTTGAAATTAATATCTTGGAGGGTAATGAATCCGAAGTAGCTTCAGATTTGGCTACGATTCATAGTGGAATAGAGAATCTACATGATCATATAGATTTTGTACAGTCCCCAGTTAATATTTTTAGGACACAGCTTATAATTGAACTAGGGAATAAGGAGAAATATATGAAGAAAACTTTATATATATATATTTTTTTTAAATAACCAACACTCAGGGGATGCCCCCTATACATGCGGTGCATTGCGTTGGCGAGTGGAAATTAATGGATCGGGGGGGGGGGGGGGGGGGGGGTGGTTGAAAGAGGGAGTAATGTTTGTTGACGCTTGCCTTGAACTTCTGGATGTCGCAATTAGTGGGAAATACATTTGCCGGAAGTCGATTCCACATACGGACTTTACGAGCGAAAAACGAATTTGATCTGTAGTGTATAGTGCGGTCAACTGGCCAATCGATAACAAACGGGTGTGAATTCGTAGAAAGTCGCGTATCCCTGCCGAACATCCTCACGTCAGGAATAAGGCGACGGATGTCTGATGAACACACACCATGAAAGTAACGATAGAACAGCGTCACGCAACCCGCATTCCGACAATGTTCAAGGGAAACAATAGAGTTGGATACCCTACTGTCACCTATCAGCACCATCGCTCTCCTTTGAACACGGATGATTTTGGAGCACCTGCCCATATATGGGAATTGTATTCCATCTTTGGCCTGATGAAAGTTGTATAGATATTGAAAAGATCAGAAGGAGTGAAATATTTCTTGCACCGCTTTAAAAAGCCTATGCACTTGAGTGCTTCTTTCGACACTTCGAATACATGTCTCGCCCAACGAGCGCCACATTGTATTTTCACGCCCAGAACATCGAGAACTTCTGATTGTTCAATATCCGTACCATCGAGAGAAATTGAAGATATTGTTGGGTCAGCGAATCGCTTGTGAGACAACAAGCAGCACTGTGTCTTACGTGCATTAAAATCTACTCTATTCACTCGACCCCATTCGGAAATGGCCAGTAGATCCCGGCCAAGTGTCTCATCCATAATTCGCCTTTTGTCTTCAATATCTTGAAGGCTTGGCCTACGGTCGAATGAATATGAATGACAGAGGTTACTATCATCTGCGAAAGAGTAGATTGGATTCACGGTCTGACCCAATAGATCGTCAATGAAAATAAGAAATAAAGAGGGAGAAATGACAGAGCCCTGTGGTACACCTGCGGTCAGCCTATGTGTGTTGGATGAGAACCCATCTACAACAGCTCTAATAGTGTGATCTCTTAGAAACCTCGATATAAACCGAGCAAACGTATTACCGACACCAAAAGCGATCAGCTTTGATATGAGTGCACCATGCCAGACTCTATCAAAGGCCTTGGAGATATCTAGAGCCACGACCTTACTCTCACCAAACTGGTGGATAGACCGACTCCAACGCTCCGATAAGAACGCCAACAGGTCTCCCGTAGAGCGGTTTCTACGGAAGCCATACTGTCGATCACTTAGCATGTCGTTGGTCTCTAAATACCTCACAAGATGGTGGTTTACCATGCTCTCCATTACCTTGGAGAGCGTAGAGCAAATCGCAATTGGCCGATAATTCGCAGGATTATTGGCTTCACCCTTTTTAGGGATCGGCTGGACGTTCGCAACCTTCCAACACGCTTGGAAAACTCCCGCACGGTAAGCAAGGTTGAAAAGGTTGCGTAATGGACGGGCTAGCATCGACGAGCACTTACATAGGACAAGTGCAGAGATACCATCCGGGCCCGGGGATTTATTTACATCGAGGTTCGCAAGAACCATTTTAACTGCACGCGTTCGAAAAAATATCTGAGGCATGGAACTTGATACGTTTACGATCGCGGGGAGTGGTTGATTGCTTTCCGGCAAGGAAGAATTTCCTGCAAATGTTTCAGCCAAAAGGTTAGCTTTATCAACCGGGTCAGTGAATGCCTGGTCGTCTTTAACAAGAGTTGGGATAGATAAAGAACTATCCTTCACTCTTCTTACAAACGACCAAAAGCTCTTAATTCCCCTGGGAGAAGTAAGAACCTTTGTACGAAGACGTTGTTCGTGCAGAAATTTTTCACGCCTTAGCACTCTAGCGCACGAAGCTCTTGCCTGTTTTCGCAGCAGTTCAGTAATAGAGTTTTTGTTCAAACGCCAATTTCTGAACGCTTCCTCCTTTGATCTGACAGCATCCCTGCATGCCTGGTTAAACCAACTGTTTTTGGCTGGTTTAGCCGACATAATTTTATTTGGAACAAAAGTCTTTATACCAGATAAAATTATGTTTTGGATCATTTCAGCCGCAGCATTTACGTCGTTATTAAGAAAGCAAAGTTTTCAATTGAAATGCTGGAAAAAGTGGTTGAGCTCATCCCAACGTGCCTTTTCGTAGAAAAATACTATCCGCTTTGGGGCTGGTATCGAAGCGACACGAAGAGCGGAATACGGAAAGGATGCTGAAACAATGCAGTGATCGGAGTTACCAAGAGGTGCAAGTACATTAACTTCGTACTTTTCAGGGTGCGAAGTTAAGTAAAGGTCAAGAATGTTATTTTGGCGCCCTTCTACACACGGAATATGTGTCGGTTCATTCACTAGTTGCGTCAAGTCATTTTGGGCGGCGAAGATCTCGGCGTATTGAGCCTCCGGAGTTGTATGGCTCGAATGTGAAAGCCAGGCGGAATTATGGACATTGAAATCTCCAGCAACGACTATTTCGCTGTCCGGATAACTCTCCAACTTTCGATATTGAATCGAAAAGGGCGTCAAAGCCGTTAAGGGAAGCCTCCCTTTCCGAGTTTGGACTTCTATAAATAAACCCAAAATGTAGTACGTGTGTTCCAATCCTGAACTTAACCCAAAGGGAGTTAATTCTGGATCTTGTGAGTTCAAGTGTTGCTGGCTCTGAAACACTATGTCATTATGTACATATACCACAAGACCTCTGTGGGAAATAAAAAGAGATAGATTGTGGTACCCAGGAACGTGAAAATCCTGTGGATCAGAATCCTCACGGACCTGAGTCTCACTAAGAGCTAGAACATCAGGCCTATGAAAATGAATATGAGAAAACACAGCGAAAAAATTCGCACGCAACCCTCGTATGTTAGCAAAATGGATTTTAAATTTCTTCACCATTACGCCAACCAGAGAACAAAACAAGTGTCAGCGTGCAAATGCAGTTGCCGATCTTACCCCCTTTGCCGCTGTTGTCCCATCAAATGCTTAGTGTTATGCCTTAAGCATTAGACGGACAGCGACAAAGAAAGAAGAGAGCCAACTGCACTACACGAAATGGAATGGAAAAGGGAGGGGGAGAAGGAAGACGAACGCACGACGAATAATGAACATTGAGAAATTGTCTATTGTTGTTGGTTTTATATGTTTTCGTTATTTATTTTTTTCTGTTATTTGTAGTTATTGCTTTTGTTTTGGCTATGGTGTGTTATTTGTATTTGTTGGTTTGCGCGCTGTGGTTTATTTGTTTTTTTTCGCGGGTTTGTGTTTTTCTGTTTGTTTATTTTTTGTTTGTCTTTGAGAGAACTGTAACACGGACAACATTTAACGCGGAAGTCATAGAAAACGCGTGCGGACTGGACGACAGACTGAACATTACTCAGAAGACTGAACATTACTAAGAAGACTAGACATACTATTATACTGAAAGAATACAACGAGGAGAGTGTTGTAGAAATAATAAGACAGATTTTTCCAATTAAGGGAAAAGTGGGCATTTTTGCGAAAATTCTGATATTTTTAAGAATTTGCAGCGTACAATAGTCCATTACTTTTCGAATGCTACGAATATGGAATTCATTAAATGGTCTACGTTTCTAAGGGATATATTTGACATCGAACATTTAGCTAGTATAATTGATAAATATCATACGAGGAAGAACCATAGAGGAGTCGAGGAAACCTTCTTGGAATTAAAGGACATTGTTTATTACCCGAATTTAAGGACTGAGATCCATAAGTTCATAAATAATTGCATTATTTGTAATATGTGTAAATATGATCGGCATCCTACTAAAACTAAATTTTGTGTTACAGAGACTCCGAGGAAATCCAACGAAATTCTGCATATAGATATTTGGTTTTTGAATAAGAGTACCACATTTTTGACCTGTATAGATAAACTTACGAAACACGTTACGGTACACTACTTGACAGATAGAAACTTATTAACGATTTTAGATATTTTGCTGCAGCGATTCGCTACCTTAGGAAATCCGGTTAAGATAGTAGCTGATAAGGAATTTAACTCGGCGTATATTTGAAATTTTTTGGATTCTGAGGATATTGATTATCATTTTTCATCACCTAACACCCATACCGGCAATTCGGATATCGAACGATTTCATCTTACATTGAATGAACATATCAGGGTATTTAAACTTTAGGGAAAATATAAGGAATGTGACGAGATGACTCTTGTGTACAAGGCTGTCCAAATTTATAATGATACAACTCATACGACGACGGGTCACAGACCAAATGATTTGCTGCACAATAAGGTAGACAAATCTATATGGAAGGAATTAAATGATCATGTACATGGCGATAAAATAAAAAGGTCCGAGAGAATGAATGAGAATAGGGAAGATTGTCATGAATTTCGTGACAAAGAACTGGTAAAGAATTTGGGTTTCTACAATTTAAAACAGAAACCGAAATACATTATTAGGAACGTTAAAGAAAAAGGTGAAACTAATTTTATCGATGATAATGGTTGTAAACAAGACCGTCAAATTGTTAAAAGAGTCAATAAATATCAAAGTGAGATAACTGATGTTAAATTTGACAGAAAAGTCACTGGGAGGGATTATACAAGGAAAAAATAAAAAAAAATTGCTTTATGTGTACTTGGAGGAAAAAAGCATACACATAAATATGTAAAGAAATATAATTAAGTTAACTTTTATTTTATATATCACGGTGGATTTTTTTTGTCTTTATTGCATTTTACCACTGTTCATTTCATTATTACTGCTGTTCTAAATTTTGAGAAAATATTAATTTGTTTTGCGTACTTGATTCACATTCCAGGAGTAATTTAAACGGTGCGGGAGTTACATACTGATATTGAATATATCATATATATGTATGTATCATTGTAACTCTTACTTATCTCTTGAGATTAATCTCTTACTATCACTCACTTACTCTAATTCTTATAATTCTTATATAATTTCTCTCTCACTAACGCTCTTCCTATCTCTTTCTTTTATTTATACATTCCTTCTGAAACCAATCTAAGTTTATAATGAGATTTAAGCTAACTGTAATTTCAATAGAATGTAGGCAAATGATGTAAATGAAGAAGTTTGAGAAAGTAGTTCATATTTGAAGTCATTCAATAAAGACGTGTTTTTTATATCGGAAAACTAAATATCGTTGTTTTATTATAAGTCATAAAATAACATAATTCGTTGGTGTGGGACGACCTTTCGGTACAATATTAGTTAAGCGATCTATATGTACGAAGCATTGCATTGATTTGCATATGCGAAGTATTATTGTTGACGAGTGAGACACATGCGACTCACTGAAACAATTTCTACCATATCGACAACATTGTCAGACTGACGTTATTTTTGTACGAGAACATTTTATGTTCGTTCACACACTTACGCATGTTGATCATTTGAAAGTTTCTATTTATAGAACAAAGATGTTGTTGACACTAGTACAATGTCGGCGGGATTTCCTTTTGTTACATTATTAGAGTTTTTGGTTTGTTGTGATTTGTTGTTATTATTTTTATGAAAGAGTGAATTACACCACAAGCTAATAAGATCAGGTTTTTTGTTGTTGGTCATAGAGGGAAGGAAAAGTAGGTCAGCGAAGTTAAAGCAAGCACATCATCATTTGGTAGACGCTGTTTGTTTTGAAGTCATGTTCGTCATAGAGAATCTGCTTCGATATCCAGATAGAGGAAACGAGCCATTTGAACTGGGTGGGTCCTCAGAGACTTTGGGGTCAGCTGAGTGGGTTTGGCCGGACAATTGAAGAGGTGCGGCACGCCATGGGGTCTCTTATGACAGACGTGACAAACGTTAGCATCAATTCGTGCCCAATACAAGTTGAGGCGGTTGTACTATCTAGATCTCAGCTGACCCAACGTTTCAATCATAAGGGACGTTTCTACAATGTCTTCAAGCAGAGTTGCATGATTGACAGTATCGAAGTCTTTTGTAAGGTCAAGGACCGTCGTGTATTTGGGCTTGTTCTGGTTAACGCCGCGACTTATACGAGTCGTGATGACGTGTAAAGCAGATGTTGTACAGTGCTGCTGGCAGAACCCATACTGATGAAGAGCACAAGGAAGATGTTCGCTCCTACTTGGAAGGAGCAGTGTCTCAAGCGTCGTTGCTTCTGGCGAAAGCAAGGAGACCGGCCGGTACGACTCTCTTTTGCTTGCGTCTTTGGCTGTTTTCAGTAGCAATACCAGTCTGCCCATTTACCAGGCAACTAAACGAGTGGCTAACGACAGACTGAGTTCGTCTTTCATGTACTCTACTTCTGCGATATCCAAGGGCTTCATAATCGGCATAGAGATTCTGTCCGGACGCAGAACCTTTGATGACTTTGCGCTGCATACGAATTGGACAACTTCGCCAGCGGTAAATTCTTGGTGGTACCTCTTCGACAGCGTAATACTATCCTTTTCCCGTTATCACTTTCTGGGTGCTCAATAATAAGGCTGTTAAATAACTCACGAACCGCTTCGGATCTGTCATCGAACGCGTCGGTTGTCCGATCATGTTTTTTTGCAGGGTAAGAGTGTAATTTGACCATTGTTTACAACTATTCCGGAACTTAAATTACATTGCTTTAAGTGATCTAGCCATTTGTTCCGCTTATATTCTTTGACCAACCTACTGATCTCATAGTTGAGATCTCTAATTTTAGGGTCAGATCGACTAATGTCATCACGCTCGTCTGCTAGTCCCGCTGCCTCCGCTGGGAAATTCGGTCGTATTTCGGGTATTCGACCAACAGGGATATGGCTGCGGCTGCTGCGTTTATAATGGCTCGGAACTTTTTCTCAGCTACCCGTACATCCAAAGGAATTGGTAGATTTAAAGCTACGGTTGGTGATTTTGTGAAGGCATCCCAATCAATGTTTTATTTTATTGGAATACGTACGGTGTTCAGAGGTGACACAGTCGGAAACTCTGTTGATGGAGAGAATTATGGGAATGTGCGCCGATCCTAACGAACTGCAGGTTGCCAGAGAAACTCGTTGATCAGGCTAGGTTATGGGTCTCTAGAGTCAAGCTCAGCCGAAATAGACCTGTACTGCACAGAATGGTGTTAAACGAAAGCAAGTCCACCACCTCCAGTTCTATTGCGATCCTTGCGTAGCATGGTATCCGTCAGAACTGTGCAGGCTGCATCATCTCCATGATGTTTCTCCGAGCATAAATTCGATTACCACAATTAGTTTGTTGCGTAGGCCATTGCAGAGTAGAGTGATGGAGTGATAGTTTCGGGTCAGTGCGGTACATAGAACCTTCAGTCGCGGGATTGTTTATGATTGTGTATAATGGGCGTACAGTTTGCCGATAATTTCTCGGTTTAAAGACTTTAAGTTAATTCTCTTCTCTGTTGGTATGTTTAAAATAACGAAATTGCAGTCGCTATCCAGTTTACGAACATTTTCCAAATAATGATGTTGTTTGCGATTCAAGTTATATAGCGAAAATGTGAAAAATGGTGTACTTTATAAAAATATTTCCAGATGTACTAACGCAATGACATCAACAAAAAAGGTAATTCGAGCATTTTTACCAAAACTATTTCGACTTCAACTTGTATATTTTGATGCAGATATTTGTAAATTTATTGAAACCAGCGATATAAAAAAGTCTTTTCTATTTTTTACTTTCCGCTTTTTGAAATTTACTTTTTCAACCCGGATAGTACCAAAACCTAGAAAAGATAAACAACTTTAAATTGTTCTATATAATTTTTATTGAAACAAAACAGGCAAATCTAGCCAAACTGTCTTCTCAGAGCTACTGGACCTCAAATCGGGAGTGCCGTTTATGTATTTAAGTGACGTTTCGCGAAACTTGTTCGGAATTAAATTTAATCTGTGGCTTTTATAGCTGCAGGTTCTGAAATCAGAGAAATACTTGTATTTTATCAAAACATAGGCCGATATGAACCAATTTAAATTGGGTTCGTTCTTGGACCAGACCTGATAAAATAGCAGGTTTCTTCGAAAGCGATGAGTCGCGGATGTATCATGCTACATTCAATGACGTAAATGTATCAAAAAAGTACATTTGTATCAACTTTTATATCCATGATAGAAACTGTGGAAACATTCAATAAGGAAAGCAAGAATAAAGAAATTTAGGTGTGCGCCCACAATGTTCTGCGTAAATATTTTCGCCGCCTAACAGAAAACAACACGTAGGCCGCTGTGGTGTTATGGAAGTGTGAAAGACGACTGCCAGTCAAGCCAACCACGGGTAAAAACATCAAACAATATTTGGCGGCAGTGTTTCCACCTCATAGATGCTAGCGAATTTACGAGTAAGAGATTTATCTCCAAGCCCTGTAAAATTGTATCTATAAAATGCTTTAGCCGTTTGGAGCCGGCGTTAAACAGTTGGTTTCGGTCAGTGAGAGTAACAATTAAATCATGAACAGCTGACCGATATGCGATATGCGAGAAGTTTTCCCTTGATCCTAAATGGGATTTGTAGGAATAAATAAAGTAGTAAAGTAACTAGTTATGCGATTCTATGCGTCTTGTTTGTTAGGATTTAAATTAATTAATTTGTTAGAAGCCTTCATAATCATTAACCGACATGTCTGCGATATTTACTTTTAAAGTAGAGAACAATATTGTAGATTGAAGTACACTTAATTGTTGGAGTAAATTCCTCCAGATTTATAGAGTCGTTACATTTTAGGATACGATTTTAAACTAATTAAGTTGCTGGCCGAAGAAAAAGTTGTTAAAGTGACTGCTCCTAGCCGTAGAGTGATAGTTTCGGGTCAGTGCGGTACATAGAACCTTCAGTCACGGGATTGTTTATGATTGTGTATGATGGGCGTACAGTTTTCCGATAATTTCTCGGTTTAAAGACTTTAAGATTATTCTCTTTTCTGTTGGTATGTTTAAAATAACGAAATTGCAGTCGCTATCCAGTTTACGAACATTTTCCAAATAATGATGTTGTTTGCGATTTAAGTTATATAGCGAAAATGTGAAAAATGGTGTACTTTATAAAAATATTTCCAGATGTAAAAAGGGAATGACATCAACAAAAATGGTAATTCGAGCATTTTTACCATTACTATTTCGACTTCAACTTGTATATTTTGATGCAGATATTTGTAAATTTATTGAAACCAGCGATATAAAAAAGTATTTTCTATTTTTTACTTTCCGCTTTTTGAAATTTACTTTTTCAATCCGGGTAGTTCTAAAACGTAGAAAAGATAAACAACTTTAAATTTTTCTATATAATTTTTATTGAAACAAAACAGGCAAATCTAACAGTCTGCTCAGAGCTACTGGACCTCAAATCGGGAGTGCCGTTTATGTATTTAAGTGACGTTTCGCGAAACTTGTTCAGAATTAAATTTAATCTGTGGCTTTTATAGCTGCAGGTTCCGAAATCAGAGAAATACTTGTATTTTATCAAAACATAGGCCGATATGAACCAATTTAAATTGGGTTCGTTCTTGGACCAGACCTGATAAAATAGCAGGTTTCTACGAAAGCTATGCGTCGCGGATGTATCATGCTACATTCAATGACGTAAATGTATCAAAAAAGTACAATTGTATCAACTTTTGTATCCCTGATAGAAACTGTGGAAACATTCAATAAGGAAAGCAAGAAAAAAGAAATTTAGGTGTGTGCCATAATTTTCTGCGTAAATATTTTCGCCGCCTAACAGAAAACAACACGTAGGCCGCCGCGGTGTTATGGAAGTGTGAACGACGACTGCCAGTCAAGCCAACCACGGGTAAAAACATCAAACAATATTTGTTTCCACCTCATAAATGCTAGCGAATTTACGAGTAAGAGATTTATCTCCAAGCCATGTAAAATTGTATCTATAAAATGCTTTAGCCATTTGGAGCCGGCGTTAAACAGTTGGTTTCGGTCAGTGAGAGTAACAATTAAATCGTGAACAGCTGACCGATATGCGATATGCGAGAAGTTTTCCCTTGATCCTAAATGGGATGTTGTAGGAATAAATAAAGTAGTAAAGTAACTAGTTATGCGATTCTCTGCGTCATGTTTGTTAGGATTTAAATTAATTAATTTGTTAGAAGCCTTCATAATCATTTACCGATAGTCTGCGATATTTTCTTTTAAAGTAGAGAACAATATTGTAGATTGAAGTACACTTAATTGTTGGAGTAAATTCCTCCAGATTTATAGAGTCGTTACATTCTAGGATACGATTTTAAACTAATTAAGTTGCTGGCCTTTGGGTATTCACATTTTTGCGAGTTATAGTCCCAATTTGATTGAAACACCGTGAAACAAAGGCAGTCACCTATTTTGCCAGATATTTCCGCAAATATTGTGTGTTCACTGTAAAGTTTAACTTTTAAACCACGTTTGGTTTAAAACTCGTGACACCTAGTATTGTGTGTTCTCGGAAGAATCGCAGTTATAATATACAAAATTAGGCTTCCTTTCTGCAATGGGCTGCCAACCATAAAAAAACACAGATTTTTTTTAAATGAAATGGTCAAAAACATTTTTAGAAGTATAAATCATCTTAATATCGTGTGATCGACTATTTTCCCCAATTTAATCGACTTTGCAGTTCGACTTTAAGCTGTCAGCATAACTAATATTTATACCCTGTACTATTCTGAGTTACAGAGTATTATAAGTTAGTTCTATATCAAATGTTTGTATCTGCCAAAAATATTTGAGCAAGACCCGCACTAGAGTTTACCAATCGACTCAGACTCAGGAGTTGATTCAATTTATAGTTTGTAATAAAACTGCTGGTCGAAATTATTGTTCATGTTATTGAGCAGAAGTTAAATATTTGGACTAAGAACGGACCTTTTTGAAATGAAGGGAATTGCTTTAGTTTAAGATATAGACTCCATTTATATGTTCAACCGATTTGATGTCTTGAGCTCCAGTAGACACATATTACATCCAATCCTGATGAAATTTGGCGCAGTTAGAACGATCGGTTACCAGCCCAGTACAAAGGCCTATCCCTATAACTGTTATAGCATGAATACACGTATTAGGTCCAATTTTGATAAAATTTAAGTGTCCAATATTGGGAAATGATTTGTGGCCAAAAATCGTCTTGATAACCGTATACTGGGTTTTTAGATAACAGTAACATTTTCTTACGAAGCCAAACATAAATTAATTGTGCAGTTTGGCAGACGGACACTAATGCCGAAATCGGGACCATTTAAACGTGGACATATGGGTACCAAAAAATAATGAAATTTTCTCACAAATTTGAATCTGTATAAATTTTGAGCCCCTTGGGCGGTCCCAACGTCAGCTTAACATTGAGTTTTCTACACAAATAATCGTTCAGCCTGAAAACATAATCTATAATTGGTTTCGTAGCAAAATGTAGAGTATATGTCTATATAAATAACTATAGAAATTTTTGTACTTTGATAAAAAAAGAAAAACTAATCAAATCTTTATTGAAAAATATTTTGTATACGTATATGAAATTCAATAAAATATTTTTCAGTCTTCGAGAATTGTTCCCAATGTAACAAAAACCGGGATTATCATAACAGTATTGATCATGCGGTCCATTTTTTGTGTGACCACATGAGCAAAACGTCCAGCACTATGTGTTATTTGAGGAATCAAGAGCGTCGCAACGAACAGCACCCTTTTTAAACATTGTTCGTTCAGAAAAATTATGATTTGTAAAGCAAACACAAAAAAATGTAATTTTTTGTGGTTCTATAAGCCCATTAAGGGAAATTTGTTTTACTGCATCGATCTTGCCCATTTTCAATCTTATATATACAATAGCTTTTGACCATGCAAAAATTTCAGAAATGGGCGAGGATCGTGCTTTAAGCAGACACACGGACGGACGTACGAACATTTAAATCGACGATCATTAAGCATTTGTTTAACTGCATTGATTTTGCCCATTTTCAATCTCAAATAGCTTTTGACCATTAACAATCATCATGTAAAAATTTCGGAATCCTAGTATCATTAGTTTGACCAGGATCGTGCTTTTAACAGACATACGGATGGATGAACGAACATTGCTAAATCGCCATTAAATTTTACGATGATCATTAATTTAATACTTTTTAGGGTTTACAATCAACATTATGTGGTATGAAAACAGAATGAAATATTTAGCATACAATAAACTCTTCAGTGAATTGACTGGGTGGGCCAAAGGTTACCATCTGGTTAAAAACTTTAATAACTTTTTCGTTTTTTTAGCTTCGCAATGATGGGCTCATTTTAGAACATTTTCCATAACTACTTAACAAAATTATGCCTGTAGCGTTTGAATTTCTGCAACAATGTTGGCCTTGAGTTGAAGGGGTGCTGACAAATCTGGCGATCGCGCTGGCCAAATAATTTCCGAATTTCTGGAAATTATTTGCTCTCCAAAAATTTAACTTAAAAGTGCCCATGTGTCTCGGGCAGTGGCTCGCATTTAGTGACCCCTATTAAACCACAAGTTGAATTTGAGTTTCCCCCCACAAGTGGTAAGGAACTTAACGAAATTCTTTAGAGGAAATAAACACGCAACACAGTACTTTAAATCCAGCAACTTATGAACAGGATCACATTAAAATTTTGCTTCGTATTGGCAAAATCAAACCAACCAACAGGACGTCGTTCTCCTAGTCCCCCTAGTAGGAAAAACTCACAACCAACAGGACATCAGTCTCCTAGTAGGAAAAACTCACAACCAACAGGACATCAGTCCATACTTATACATTAATCACCCGGTATGACACAAAAAGGTTCAACTATGAACGAATTGGCTCAATGCCAACGCCAAACAGGAGAGGCCAATGAGTCAATAATCAGGAATTTTGAAAAGGATTCCGGCTTCATAAAAACTGTTGACTACTATAAAGAACGTGTTAGAAGGCTGAATGTGGCTTACTCTGTATTTGAAATAACCGACAACAAAATAGACAGTCTGGAGGAGACGGCATTAGGCCACGAATATTTCACCAGCAACTATTACGACAGTCACAGAAAAGTATAGAAATATACTTGATTCATCGATGATGCAAGCATCTACTGATGCGCCACAAGCACCAAGTCAATACCAGTAGGTCGAAAAACCAACGTTGGAAAAATGTAATACGGTCGCCAACAGTACGACACTATCTTCCGGTGCAGCGGCAACAAACTCGGCGATTAGAAGACAACATGTTATGATAGCATCTCTTATACTGGCCACGGATCCCACAGCATCAAAAATGGAACTAAAGGAGAAACTATGGGAATAAATCCAGGAACTACCATTATGGGAAAACAGTTGCGATCCACAGCAAGAAGGATATGACATGGATTCCTATACCTCTCTGGAAAGAAAGGTCGTAGAAAATTTCAAAACTACGTCACCGTCTGCTGCAGGACAAGGGTTAGAATTTGAGCAAACCAATGTTCTACCACTGCCCAAAATCACGATACAAAAATTCAATGGAGATTACCTTAAATAGCCGGCATTTTTTGATCTTTTCTCACAATTAGTGAACAACCAGCGAATTCCCACGGTACAAAAAATGTGGTACCTCAAGGCCAATGTCGCAGGTGAAGCTGAAAAACCTCATAAGTCACCTCTTAGCCACAGCCAAAAATTACGATGCTGCATTGAAATTATTGCGAGATCGATACAACAACAAGCGGGTGCTGGTTACATCTCAGGTCCAGCAACTGATTGATCAACCCCCAACTGGATCATCAGCTACGTCTATTAAACAGCTGCACGATGTCACGCAAGAGTGCTTACATGCGCTCAATAACGTAGGAATCGATATGTCCTCCTGGGGTTCAATACTACTTCGTATACATCTCAAGAAACTAGATCGAGGCATTCATGGTCAATATGAAAGATTTATTGCCAATCCAAAAGAATTGCAGCAATTACATCAGTTCCTAGATCTTTTGGTAACTAAATTTCAATCAATGGAGGCAATGGGTCAGAAGGAAAGCACTTCCAGCAAATCATGCGCTTCAGCGACATTAGCCAACCAAGGAACTACCGTATGTATACTATGCAAAAATGGCGCGCAACTAAACGCCAACTAAACGCCTAAATTAAACTTAAAAATAGAGGTTATGTATAATCTGTTTAAGGTCGGGTCATTCAGTGAAACAGTGTTCAGTACGATGCTGCATGAAATGAAACAAAAAATACAACATACTGTTGCATTTGGAACAAAAGCAAGGTACTACAAGCAAAATAGATAGTCGAACAACTTCATCAGCTGCAATAACATAATCTCTAGGGAAGGCAGTCCACTCAGCCGCCCAACAATTAGAACGCCACCTCGCTAGCCGCTGCAAATAAACAAAAACTAAGCTCTTATATTCTACTCAGCACCGCCGTAGTGAAAATGAAAACAGATGACAAAGAAGTGGAATGTCGCTCTTTTCTTGACTCAGGAGCCAGGTCAATTTTATCACTGAGCGCCTAGTGAAATAACTTGGCATTTCTATGCGGAATTCGACTATTACCATTAACGGAATTGGAGAAACCAACACTAGAACGCAATATCGAGTGAATGTTGCTGTTAGGTCTCGAATCAACAAATTTTCAACCCGACTTGAAGCATTTGTCCTGCCACGCATTCTTTCACCACAGCCATCACAATTCATCAACATCGATAACTGGACACTTCCAAAAAATCTGACGCTAGCTGAACCAGCCCTCAACCGTCCTGGCAAAATTGACATACTACTAGGTGCTGAACACTATCATCAGCTGCTATCAATTGGACAAATAAAATTATCCAAGCAACTTCCAACTATGCAGAACACTGTTTTTGGATGGGACATCTCGGGAAAAATTCAAGAGGAACACCCCGAAAAATTGACATGTGGAATCTACACAACGGATGAATCTCTTGATACCTCGCTCTGGGATTTGGATGAAATTAAAACAACGAGCAAACCATTTTCAATAGAGGAAAAATAGTGTAAAGATCACTTTGCACAACACACTGTTAAGGACCACCACAATCGATTCATAGTCCGAATACCCACATGGAATTGCTATAAATCGATTTTTTTCGCTCGAACGTAGGCTGCAAAAGTTTCCCGAGTTGAAAACTCAGTACGTCAAGTTCATGGAGGAATATGAGGCACTGTGACACACGACGAGAATACCAGCAGAGGCTATCCAATCACCAAACTATTTCAGACCACATCATTGTGTACAACGGCCAGAAAGCTCAACCACAAAGCTCTGGGTAGTGTTTGATGCATCAGCTAAATCCTCGTCAGGACACTCACTGAATGATCTTATGTATACAGGACCAACTGTACAAAGCGATTTATTCTCTTTATTATTGAGGTTCAGATTACCAAGATATGTCTTTACCACTGACATAGAGAAAATGTACAAAGAGGTCATAGTCTCTCCTGATGATCGCAAATTGCATCTTATAATTTGGAGAAAGGATGCCACACAGTCCATAACCTACTACCAACTCAACACAGTTACGTATGGTACAAAAGCCGCAACGTATATACCAACAAAGTTTGTGCAAACAATAGCCAATTACTCTGTCTGCTACCCGCACGCCTCACAATTCCTCCAAGAGAGTTTTTATGTAGATGATGGCCTGGGCGGAGCCGACAAACATCAAACTCAACAAACATAAAACAAATACTTCATATGTCAATGTTCATTATTTGTCGTTTCCTTCCCCCTCCCATTTCTCTTCCATTTCGTGTAGTGCAGTTGGCAATCTTCTTTCTTTCTCGCAGTCCATCCAAAGCTTAAGGCATAACACTAAGCATTGGATGGGATCAACAGCGGTAAAGTGGGTAAGATCGGCAAATGCATTCGCACACAGACACATGTTTTTGTTCTCTGGTTGGCGTAATGGTGAAGAAATTTAAAATCCATTTTGCGTGCGCATTTTTTCGCTGTGTTTTCTCATATTCATAGGCCTTATGTTCTAGCTCTAAGTAAGACTCAGGTCCGTGAGGATTCTGATCCACAGGATTTTCACGTTCCTTGGTACCACACCCTATCTCTTTTATTTCCCACAGAGGTCTTGTGGTATATGTACGAAATGGCATAGCGTTTCAGAGCAAGCAACACTTGAACTCACAAGATCCAGAATTTAACTCCCTTTGGGATAAGTTCGGGATTGGAACACGTACTACATTTTGGGTTTATTTATAGAAGTCCACCCTCGGAAAGGGAGGCTTCCCTTAACGGCTTCGACGCCTTTTCCAAATCAATATCGAAAGTTTTTGAGAGTTATCCAGACAGTGAAATTGTCGTTGCTGAAGATTTCAATGTCCATAATTCCGCCTGGCTTTCACATTCGAGCCATACAACTCCGCAGGGCCAATATGCCGAGCTCTTCGCCACGCAAAATGACTTGACGCAAATAGTAAATGAACCGACACATATTCCGTGTGTAGAAGGGCATCAACACAACATTCTTGACCTTTACTTAACTTCGCACCCTGAAAATTACGAAGGTAATGTACTTGCACCTCTTGGTAACTGCGATCACTGCATTGTTTCAGCATCCTTTTCGTATTCCGCTTTTCGTGTCGCTTCGACACCAGCCCCAACGCGGACAGTTTTTTTCTATGAAATGGCACGTTGGGATGAACTTTTTCCAGCATTTCAATTGGTAACTTTGCTTTCTTGATAACGACGTAAATGCTGCGGCTGAAATGATCCAAAACATAATTTTATCTGGAATATAGACTTTTGTTCCAAATAAAATTATGTCGGCTAAACCAGCCAAAAACAGTTGGTTTAACCAGGCATGCAGGGATGCTGTCAGGAGGAAGCGTTCAGAAATTGGCGTTTGAACAAAAACTTTATTACTGAACTGCTGCGAAAACAGGCAAGAGCTTCGTGTGCTAGAGTGCTAAGGCGTGAAAAACTTCTGCACGAACAACGTCTTCGTACAAAGGTTTTTACTTCTCCAAGGGGAAGTAAGAGCTTTTGGTCGTTTGTAAGAAGAATAAAGGATAGTTCTTCATCTATCGCAACTCTTGTTAAAGACGACCAGGCATTCACTGACCCGGCTGATAAAGCTAACATTTTGGCTGAAATATATGCAGGATATTCATCCTTGCCGGAAAGCAATCAACCACTCCCCGTGATCGAAAACGTATCAAGTTCCATATCTCAGATATTTTTTCGAACGCGCGAACGAGTTAATAGGGTTCTTGCGAACATCGATGTAAATAAATCCCCGGGCCAGGATGGTATCGCTGCATTTTTCCTATGTAAGTACTCGTCAACGCTAGCCCGTCCATTACGCAACTTTTTCAACCTTGCTTAACGTGCGGGAGTTTTCCCAGCGTGTTGGAAGGTTGCGAACGTCCAGCCGATCCAGAAGGTCTATAATCCTGCGAATTATAGGCCAATTGCGATTTGCTCTGCGCTCTCCATGGTAATGGAGAGCATGGTAAACCACCATCTTGTGAGGTATTTAGAAACCAACGACTCGCTAAGTTAGCGACAGTATGGCTTCCGTAGAAATCGCTCTACCGGAAACCTGTTGGCGTTCTTGTTGGAGTCGGTCTATCCACAAGTTTGGTGAGAGTAAGGTCGTGGCTCTAGATGTCTCCAAGGCCTTTGATAGAGTCTGGCACGGTGCACTCATATCAAAGCTGATCGCTTTTGGTGTCGGTAATACGTTTGCTCGATTTAGGTCGAGCTTTCTTAAAGATCGCACTATTAGAGTTGTTGTAGATGGGTTCTCATCCAACACACATAGACTGACCGCAGGTGTACCACAGGACTCTGTCCTTCTCCCTCTTTATTTCTTATTTTTATCGACGATCTTTTGGGTCAGACTGTGTTTTCATTCGACCGTAGTCAGAGACTTCAAGATATTGAAGACAAAAGGCTAGTTACGGATGAGACACTTGGCCGGGATCTACTGGCTATTTCCGAATGGGGTCGAGTGAATAGAGTAAATATTAATGCACGTAAGACACTGTGCTGCTTGTAGTCTCACAAGAGATTTGCTGACCTAACAAAATCGATGGTACGGATGTTGAACAATCAGAAGCTCTCGATGTTCTGGGCATTAAAATACAATCTGACGCTCGTTGGGCGAGACATGTATTCGAAGTGTCGAAAGAAGCACTCAAGTGCATAGGCTTTTTTAAGCGGTGCAAGAAATATTTCACTCCTTCTGATCTTTTCAATATCTATACAACTTACATCAGGCCGAAGATGGAATACAACTCCCATATATGGGCAGGTGCTCCAAAATTATCCTTGACCGTGTTCAAAGAAGAGCCATAGTGCTGATAGGTGACAGTAGGGTATCCAACTCTATTGTTTCCCTTGAGCATCGTCGGAATGTGGGTTGCGTGACGCTGTTCTATCGTTACTTTCATGATGTGTGTTCATCAGACGTCTGTCGGCTTAGTCCTGACGTGAGGATGTTCGGCAGGGATACTCGACTTTCTAGGAATTCAGTCCCGTTTGTTATCGATTGGCCAGTTGACCGCACTATACACTACAGATCAAATTCCATTCCGTATGTGGAATCGACTTCCGGCAAATGTATTTCCCACTAATTGCGACAACCAGAAGTTCAAGGCAAGCGTCAACAAACATTACTCCCTCTTTCCCCCTCCGATCCTTTCCACTCACCAACGCAATGCACCGCATGTAAAGGTGGCATCCCCTGAGTGTTGGTTATTTAAAAAAAAAAAACAATACCACGACTGGAGCTCAGCGCTGCAGCACTTGTAGCTCAACTAGCCTCAAGAATCAAGGCTGATCTTCAAATGACGTGTCCAACCTGGTTTTAGACTGACTTCGAAATCGTCCCGACCTGTGTAACTCAACGTCTGCAGCATTCAACACCTTTGTGGTCAATTGAGTTGCAAGCATACATGAAACAACCTAGGTAGAGCAATGACGTCATGTTAGTTCAAAATGCAATCCGGCTCGAGGGATGTCACCAACGGCTCTTAAATATTGTACTCTTAGGTTTTGAGGACCCCTGTTTTTACATGGAAAAAAAACGGTGTGGCCACCCAAATTCAATCGACATTTTGCAACTTCGACCAATCTGGAGAGAAAACGGAAAGCACTCGTCACCTCAGCATTCTGTAAAAAATTAAGCATAATAACTCGTTTACCCGTCTGCAACGAATTATGGCATACGTGTTACGATTCATCGCCAGACCAGATGAAAAAGTGTTGGAATAAAAATCTGGCCATACTTTTATCATCCTCTTTCCTTTTCAGTGATTGCACTTCTTGCAACTCTGTTTTTTGACATTCTTACTTATCATCTTTCTTTACTTCCTGTTTCAATACTATTCTTAAATAAATACTTTTCCAGTACGCTTTATATGAAATACAATCGTCTTTTTAATTATCGCATCTCAACAGTTTATGGGCCCAGCGTTAGCTTAATGAATTAGCTAAATCGTGCTGAGAGTGCAAGAAGTATTTCTGTTTATTTTAAAATGTCGATTGCTGCAAATTTTAATGTTGAAAAATTGTCGGTAGAGAGAACTACACATCGTGGTCATTTGCAGAAAAAAATCTACTAAATCATGAAGAATTATGGGATACTGTCGAAGGAAAATATCCCACTGCAGGAATGGATGCCAAAGCTGATATTAAAGCAAAACCAACATAATTTTGCTGGTCGACAAAATTAATTATGTCCACATCGAGGATGCCGTGCCTTCAAAGCAAGTATGGGACAAATTAAAAGCCGCCTTTCAACATTCCGGACTTACACGTAGTGTTGGATTGCTGCGTCAGCCTACAACCACAAATTTTTCATCATCCGAAAATATTGAGGAGTATGTAAGCCAGATTGTGTCAACCGCTCACAAATTAAAAGAAGTTGACATGCCAGTAAGCGATGATTGGATCGGCACATTCCTATTAGCAGGCTTATCGGAGTAATACGCCCGATGATTATGGGAATATAAAGTTCTGGAGTGAAAATTTCGTGCGACTCCACAAAAACAAAGCTTCTTCAAAATGTTAAAAAACCAAATATCAATAATAGTGCAGCTTTTTTCACCGGAAAGAAGAAGATGAATTGTGCGAAAAATAAAAGTCTTCGTTGCTTTAATTGCAATCGCATTGGGCATATTGCAGCTGACTGCCGTGACAAAAAGAAAACAGATAACAACAAGGAAAATGGTTTTTGTACTGTTTTAGTAGCTGGTGCTATTAATGGCAATGATTGGTACGTGGACTCGGGTGCGAGTTTTCATTTGCTAATGAGAAGAGATTGGTTTGCCGATATAAGAGAATCGCAGATAAAGTAAATTTTTGTAGCTAACAAGGAGAGATTAACAGTGCAAGGCGTGGGCGACATCAAGATGCAGCATAAAATAAATGGCGAATTGTTGAATATAACAACTTATGATGTGCTTTATGTGCCAGACTTGACTGTGATTTATTTGACTATTATCTGATAGTCAAATTGTCAAGAAAGGCTACACCGTCGAATTTCTGAATAAAAATGCGTCATTATAAAAAATGGTAGTACAGTGGCGACAGCTAGCCAGAAAAACAGCATGTTCAAGCTTGATGGTAATACAAATCATATGTGTATGAAGGCAACAAGTCAGGATATTGGTATATGGCATGCTCGTATGGCTCATTTGAGCTACGCAGTTATGTTGAAGACGTAGAAGCTTGTATATGGTATGAGCTTTCAAACGACATCAAAAGAGAATTGTGTTTCATTTCATTCAAAACATCAGAGCCTCGCGCAAAAAATTTACTTGAGCTCATGCTTTCGGACCTTTGTGGGCCGATGGAGGAGTCTTCAATAAGTGGAGCTAAGTATTTTTGACTTTCATAGATGATTTTTCGCGTAAAGTCTTTGTATATTTTTTGCAGGCAAAAATGGAAGTACCTGGCCAACTTAAATCCCGGGTCGAGAATGAGACCGACAGAAAAATAAAATGCTTGCGTACAGACAACGCACGGAACATTGCAATAGACAGCTTTCATCAATACTCATCAACAGTGGAATTCAGCATCAGACTACCGTGCCATACAGTCCACAGCAAAACTGAGCCGCTGAGCGTAAGAACCGCACAATTGTTGAGAAGGCGAGCTGAAGAGAGCGAATGCCGTATATGTCAAAAATCGTTCCGTTTCTGCCGCTATTGCAAAAAATATTCCACAAGAAATGTGGACAGGCGAAAAGATTGATTTGTCTCATCTCCGTATTTTTTCTCGTTCTATTGCCTATGTACCCAAAGAGAAAAGAAAGAAGTGGGATGCGAAATCGAAAGAATTTATATTCGCTGGCTATTGTGAGGATACAAAAGGCTATCGTCTACTTGAGCCGGATTTTTTGCGATTGGTGAAAAGTCGAGACCTAGAGTTTTTCGAGAATTAATTTCAACGAAAACAACAAATGTGTCCTGCAGCTAAATATAAATTTCTTGATGTTGTCACAGATGGTAGTGAGGGAACAAATGTGGGTGATAGTTCTGAAATAAGCACTGAGTCGTCAACTGATAGCGAAAGTAATGCTTCATTTTATGACCCTCTTGAACAAAGTGAAGTTGATACTGAGCCGGGGAAAAATAAAAAATCCATGTTCGACGTTCAACGCGCACTCCAAAGCCAGTTCAAATGAGCGATTATTATCGGTATTTAGTGGAGACCTATGGTGTTGGTGATCCGTTAACAGTAAATGAGGCTCTTAATAGTAGTGATGGCAAACAGTAGAGGCAAGCTATGCATAACGAATACAAGTCTTTAATGCATATCAATACATGGACTTTGGTCAGCTTGCCCCCAGATGCCAAACATATCAAGTGCAAATTGGTGTTTAAAGAGAAGCGTGATGAAAATGTTTTGGTTCAGCGGTATAAGGATCGACTAGTGATCAAGGGATGTTCACAGAAACCCGGTATTGATTTTCAAGATACTTATTCGCCTGAGGTGCGTTATATATCAGTGCGTTATCTTTTGTCAGTGGCAGCCAAATACGATCTCGATATTGAGCAGATAGACGCAGTAACAGCTTTTTTGCAAGGTGATTTGGATGAGCAAATATTTATTGAACCACCAGAGGGTGTGTGCAGCAAAAGGAATGGAAAAGCGTGCAAACTTAATAAGGCCATCTACAGCTTAAAGCAAGCAAGCCGTCAGTGGAATAAGAAATTGGATGGTGCTTTAAAAGGTTTGAAATTAAAGCGGTACCAAAATATTTATTATCTCCGTTTACGTTGATGATTTGTTGATTTTTACGAACAACACTGCATTTAAAATAAAAGTGAAGGCAGAACTTAACAAATTTTTCTCAATGAAAGATTTGGCAGAGGCGAAGAGTTGTGTTAGCTTGCTCATTACTAGAGATCGTAGGAAAGGCAACATATATATGGACCAGTCAATGTATGCCGAGGATTTTTTGAAACGTTTTAAAATGAGCGACTGCAACCCAGTTTCTACGCCATTTCATTTAAATGTAAAATTGGAAAAACCTCAACCCACCTCCAAAGGTTTTTATAACATTTCATATCAGGAAGCTATCGGTCGTCTGCTGTATTTGGTTCAAGGAACACGACCGGACATTGCATATGCTGTGAATACCTTTAGTAAGTTTAACGATAACTTTAATAATTCTCATTGGACAGCTGTGAAGCGTGTGTTTAGGTACCTTAAAGGTACAATAAACACTGAAGTTACTTACAAGAAAGATGCGGGTGTGAAAATGTTTGGCTATTGTGATGCCGAATACGCAGTGGCGTGTCAGATAGGCGATCGTGTACAGGGTACCCGTTTTTTCATCAAGGTGCTATTAGCTGGAATAACAAACGGCAAGCAACAGTAGCTCTTTTAACAGTAGAAGACGAGTATATGGGTATGGCTGCAGCCGTGCAAGAAGCAGAATGGATTCGACAATTTCAATAGAACTGTTTGCAGATCTTCATGATGACAACATCCTGCTTTACTGTGACAACAAGAATGCTTTAAACCAAGACACAACAAATGCATATCACGCTCGTTCACATAGATGTTCGTCATAATTTTGTTCGGGATGAAGTAAATGATGATTACATAGAACTTCAATATGAAACATCAGAGAATATGGCAGCTGATTTTCTCTCGAAACAAGTCACAAAAGAGAAGCATTTGAAGTGCGCTAGGTTGTTGGGACTTTCATTCGTATAGCCAGGTTTAAGTGGAGGTGTTGGTATAAAAATCTCGCCATACTATTGTCATCCTCTATCCTTTTCATTGAATGCACTTCTTGCAACTCTGTTTTTTTGACATTCTTATTTATCATCTTTCTTTACTTCCTGTTTAAATACTATTCTTAAATAAATACTTTCTCAGTATGATTTATATGAAATTCAATCGTCTTTTTAACTATCGCATCTCAACAAAAAGGGCCAATTGACAGTCCTGTGGGTGCCTTACAAATTCAAGCTTTGAGGTCTATAATCAGGCACATACAAGAGTATGACTTCCGGGAAAAAATTCAGCTACTAAAGGAGCACCAAGAATTAGGAGGAACAAGTAACCTAAGTAATATTTCACCATTTCTGGATGATTTCGGTTTAATTTGCATTGGAGGTCGCCTGGAAGCCTCATCATTGCCATACGATTAAAAACATCAACTCCTTATACCCTACAATGATCCCATTTCCAAATTAATATTTGAAATGACTCATAAGGAAAATAAACATTGTGGCGCGCAAGCATCGCTGGGAGTCGTGCTACAATGGTTTTGGTCATTGAAAGGAAAAATTATGGCTCGAGCTACAGTTTATCGCTGTAAAATATGTAGCAGAGCGAAGCCAGTTTTCTTTAGTCAAATAATGAGAAACTTGCCTTCCACACGTGTAACACCAGCCAGGCCATTTATTCATACTGGGGTAGACTACTGTGGACCAGTAACAGTACATTACAAACTGCGCGACAAAAGACCACACATGGCCTACATTGCAGTGTTTTGTTATTTCGCGACAAAGGCGGTACACTTGGTATTAGTGAGTGACCTCACTACTGAAGCATTCATAGGTTCCCTCAACAGATTCATCGACCGACGAGGACACTGCCAAAGCTATATTGCGACAACGCAACGAACTTTGTAGGAGCAAAAAATAAGTTACCTGAATTATAAACTATCATACACTCACCAAATGCCCAATAAACAATTACAAATACTTGCAATAAAAAGGGCATCCAGTTCAATTTCATTTCGCCAAGAGCACCACACTTTGGTGGTCTCTGGGAAGCAGCTGTCAAGTCAGCAAAACATCTCCTTGTGGGATGCGTGGCAAATGCTTCCTTAACATACGTAGAACTCGAAACATTGGTCATTGAAATTGAAGCAATACTAAATTCAAGGCCCATTTCTCCGCTATCAAATGATCCCAATGGTATATGTGCACTCACTCCAGGACATTTTCTAATTGGAGAACCACTCACGGCACAAGTGGATTCACATGCGAATCGATCAACCTTAAGTCTAGCAACAAGGTGGAAGCTAGTCTAACGTCTTAAACACGAATTTTGGGGCAGATGGTCACGTAATAATGGAAAGAGCAATCTAAAAATCTCAAGCCGGTTCATACTGTCATTATAAAAGAATATAACGTTCCTGTCATGAAGTGACCTTTAGGACGTGTTACCAAGACATAGATGTGTAACGACAATGCAGTAAGAGTTGCAGATGTGAAAACTGCTGCCGGTGATTTGAAACGAGCCATTCACTGCTTGGTACCACTGCTAAGACTCGAAGAAGGCAACACATGCGAAGACCAAATAAGAAAACAATTGTCTTCAAATCCGATCGATATAGATAAGCAAGAAACAAAACAATCTATTGCACCAACAGACGAGCGTCCAAGCCAAAAGATACGAAGGATATCAACCTTCAGTGTCATGATAACAATGATTTTCGCACTATTTTCACTTCCTTTAATTTGTGCAGGTAAAATAGAAATCTGAACCCAACACTGGCATTCACTTTGAAGGAGTTGGCATCACAAGTATTTCAAGATCTGAATGGAAAATTATAACGTACTACGAACTCCAACCATACTGGCAAGAGATGAATGCATTCACAAAGGGAACATCTGCACTACAGCACTTATGCAACCTCATCCCACAAAAGACACCATGTCTAAATGTTCTGCATACTCTTGAACTCGGCATCACAAACCTCAAAAACGGAAATCTTTTATTAAAAGGTAAAAGAAACAAGCGCGGTGCTGTAAATATTGTAGGGAATATTGCCAATTCACTTTTTGGAGTTCTTGACTCAAATTACGCAGAACGAATGTCGAACACCATCAACTTAACCCTTTCACTACCATTGGGATCATGCGTCCCAAGAGAAATTAAAAAAATCGTTAAAAATACAATACTCGTTCTATTTAAATAGGAAAATGTCCCATTGGTGAGCTTTAAGTGTTTTCTGGTCATAATCAACTGTTTTGAGTGTGTTCAGTGAGTATATTGTTTTTTATTACAATCATTAGGCGGCAATCTCTGTTAGATGCGCATGTGTTCTCCAATTTTTCGGTGTAAATAAGAGTTTTTCCACTTTGTGTTATATTGTGAGAATAATATAAGTGTTTTATAATTATCATCAAGTAAGTAAACATCAATAGGCTGTAAATACTTTATTTTATGTGGGTTTTTTCCATTTGGGATAATAGATCCCACTGGTTTCGTTTGATCCACATAAATGGGATATATTGTCCCATTGGTTTTGTTTGATCCACATAAATGGGATATATTTTTGATATTTTTGTTTGATATATTATCCCATTGGTATACATTACTAAGATAATTTGTATGTTTGCAGAATGAATAAAAACAAATCTGGTGGTAGATTAAAGGAAGACGAAATCTGCGCGATAATGAATTCCAGTGACTCTGATCTTGGAGACTTTAGTGCTTCTGAATCAGAATATAATCCTGCTTCCGACGAAGAAACAGATGAATCTTTGGACGAGCCTGATGAACTTTTAGACAACGATAATAACGCAACAGTGCCCGATGTACATTCGAATCTTCAAGTAGTATGGGGACAACCATCAGACTTATTTTGTCCCCGATTTTCTATCACTGAAGATATTGAGGCCGTTATACTAGCAGCAATTTCAAGAAATTCTACTGAGTTCCAAGTTTTCAAAAATTTGTTTCCAGAATCTTTGTTTATTTTTATTGCGCAGTGCACCAATGAACGATTGAGTCTTCTGGAAGAAAAAGGAGGTCGAAAAATACCACGGACTGATGCATCCGAAATTAAAATTTTTTTAGGTATTTCTCTTATAATGGGCTATAACAAACTTCCAGAGATTTCTGATTACTGGTCCCAAAATGAGTCCATGGGAAACGAATTTATAAAAAAGGCTATAGTGCGAAATCGTTATCAAACTTTGATGTCAAAATTGTATTTTAATTTTCCTGAAAAACCGGAAGCAGCCTCTAAGCTTTATTATATGGAAGAAGTTACCAATTGCTTGAAATATACTTTTGTAAAATCACGCAGCGATAGTTTGCGTCAGAGCATTGACGAATCCATGGCCAAATTTAAAGGCAGGTCTTCTCTAAAGCAGTATCTTCCGCTAAAGCCGATTAAACGGGCCATTAAAATTTGGCAAAGGTGCGATTCCAAAACTGGATATACATACAAGAGCCCCTATGTTTCGAGTGTTTTGGTAAATTCCATAAATAAACAACAAAATATTTGTTGAAAATTGAATTAAATAAAAATTTAATAAAAATTTAACAAAAGCTGTATTTTATTATTCTCATACAAAAACTACCGATGGGATATTTAGTCCCAATTTATGAGGTTTAAAAAACACATTGGGACATAAAATCCCAGGACATATCTCCCTTCAGAAGGATACTAGATTTTTTTTAACAACATTTTTGAGCTTTCTAGTATCACGTCACTACGAAAAAAAAACTTAGAATTGTCAAAAATCACTCCTTATAGTACGGTAGTGAAAGGGTTAACCACAAATGATGAAAACCACATTAAGCAGCTCTTAAGAAACCAAACATCAATCATTGACTCAACCCTCAATATCTTCAAACAAGATGAGCTACAGTAAAACAAAAATTTGACAACCTCGATGATCAAGTGAACAAAATAACTTCCAGGATACGCGAACACGAAGAAGAAAGTTACCAACTCCAGTGTATTGTATTATTATCTGCACAGTTGTCGTTATACTCAGCAAGGTTGCATCGAATACAAACAGCAATAGTTACAGCATTGTCCGATTCGTATCATGGAAAAATCAGCCCAATGTTGCTATCACCACCACAACTTCAGGCAGAGCTCAAACAAATCAGAAATAACCTGCCACCAGCACTACAGCTGCCTATCAATCAAGGCAATCTTCTTCAACTATACAAAATTATGAATGAGAAAGGGGGAATCACGGATAATCATGTTATTTTTGACGAAAAAAATTCCCTTGTGTAGCCACGAGACCTTAGAAATTTTTCAGTTCCACCCAATACCAGCAATTGTCAACAGCCGCAATTGTAACCACAATTTAACACGGAATACAACGTTTTAGAATGGAACCAAGAAAACAACCTCCATGCACAACAGTTCGTCCACATACCTAGCCATCGTCAACATGTTGAGTCATCAGAATTCGCAGTTACAGTTGCATAAGAATGATAAATAACATAAAACAAAAAAATGTATAATATTATAAAGCCAATAATTGTGTTGTTGTCTAAAACACTAACACCTTGTACTGTCAACGAACAACAGCAATTAACATCTGTGGTGTCATCATTTCAGTTGGGCATGGCTCAACGGCGGGAAGCATGTTCATACATTCATTTTCTTTTGTTTGTACATTCACATTCTTTTTTATGTTTTAAATCGATTCAATCTTCATGCACATAATGCTGAATTCACAATACAAGTCAAAATGCACTTTATGTACTTCTTACCACACAAGCTTTGTAACCCAAATACAATATGCAATGTTTCAATATTATACTCTCAGGATAGACCATTCCAATATAAAAAAGTCAATAAGCAAAAATGCAATTTAGCAATAATTTAGTATTTAGAATGAACTTTTCAATAAAAAATCAGGATTTCAAAAACCATTTTTGTGTCAACTTCTTCCGCTAATCAGTCTAACCAAGTTCAAGTGCTTGAGTTAAAAAATTTTTATATGGGTGATACTGCCACTGATAACCCCAAACACAAACCTATTGGAAGACAAAATAGTCTTGCAATAAACATTTGTGGTTCAGTTGTGAGTCTCTTCATTATTTATTCTTCAAGTGTTATTTATATATCATAAAAAATAACAAAATTATAGCAACAAAAAAGCTATTAACTTTTTAAACACCACGGTAACTTTTGGGCCACCCTGTATAAAAAGTAACGAAAATATCGTTGAAATAAAAGACGATTAATCGACTTTTTGCCATAAAAAATTGACGGAAGACGACTTTTAAAATATTTTTTGTTTAAAAAAGTCAATAGTCGACTTTTTGCATCGACGTTGAAACCCTAAGTGTAACAACTAACATTTTTTTTAATAACAGTCGTACATAAATACGTAAATATGGGTTATTAATACATAACTATAAATAATAATGTACATTTCCACCCTTAGGCAAATATATAATATTAATAATTAAGTAAAGAAAAAATAGTATTTACATTTAAAAATAGTTGCTAACCCAAGTCTAATACATATTTAGTGTGGGCCATTTTAAATTGGAATCGACTGTAAGAAAAGTACATATAGGTTTACAAAATTCCTGGTTTTATTGGAAAAATTAAACTTTGTCATTCAATAATGGAACACAATCCGCTGCGTTTACGCTTCGCCCAATGAGCTCAAGAGTGTTTGGCAGGAGATGAAGAATTTTACCGATGATTGCGATATACTAGCTGGTGTCCCATAGGGCAGTGTCCTTGGGCCTACTCGGTATCTTTTGTTTACGGAAGATATACCTACAAGCCAAAACGTACTTACGTCCACTCTAGCCGATGATACTGCCATAATGAACTTACACAAAAGCCCGATATAGCATCCACAAATCTAGGTACCACGAGTAGAATCATGACTACCTGACTGGAGGATAAAGGTCAACGAGGCAAAATTCACACAGGTAACTTTTACACTAAACTTAAGCACATATATGACATTGTAATTAAACAATATCCTTTTTCTATTTAAGCACGCCACAACTCTGAAGAAATCAACGCCAGGTATTCTAATCTATACCTGCGAGTCTCTCGTGACAGCTTACCGCGAACAATCGCGAAACAAGGCTTAAATGCTCTGACAATGTCTGGCTATGTCTCAACCTCTATTTCACGAGGTTTAAACTAAATCAGTTATATATATATATATATATATATATATATATATATATAACTTAAGCACATATATGACATTGTAATTAAACAATATCCTTTTTCTATTTAAGCACGCCACAACTCTGAAGAAATCAACGCCAGGTATTCTAATCTATACCTGCGAGTCTCTCGTCACAGCTTACCGCGAACAATCGATGGCAAATGGCTGTGTAGAATCCTTATTTCTACTTCACGAGGTTTAAACCAAACAAGGTTTAAATGCTCTGACAATGTCTGGCTATGTCTCAACCTCTATTTCACGAGGTTTAAACTAAATCAGGTTATATATATATATATATATATATATATATATATATATATATATATATATATATATATATATATATATATATATATATATATATATATATATATATATATATATATATATATATATATATATATATATATATATATATATATATATATATATATATATATATATATATATATATATATATATATATATATATATATATATATATATATATATATATATATATATATATATATATATATATGTATGTATGTATATAAGTTTAGTGTAAAAGTTACCTGTGTGAATTTTGTCTCGTTGACCTTTATCCTCCAGTCAGGTAGTCATGATTCTACTCGTGGTAGATGAACACCTAGATTTGTGGATGCTATATCGGGCTTTTGTGTAAGTTCAATATGGCAGTATCATCGGCTAAAGTGGACGTAAGTACGTTTTGGCTTGTAGGTATATCTTCCGTAAACAAAAGATACCGAGTAGGCCCAAGGACACTGCCCTATGGGACACCAGCTAGTATATCGCAATCATCGGTAAAATTCTTCATCTCCTGCCAAACACTCTTGAGCCCATTGGGCGAAGCGAAAACGCAGCGGATTGTGTTCCATTATTGAATGACAAAGTTTAATTTTTGCAATAAAACCAGGAATTTCGTAAACCTATATGTACTTTTCTTACAGTCGATTCCAATTTAAAATGGCCCAAACTAAGTATGTATTAGACTTGGGTTAGCAACTATTTTTAAATGTAAATACTATTTTTTCTTTACTTAATTATTAATATTATATATTTGCCTAAGGGTGGAAATGTACATTATTATTTATAGTAATGTATTAATAACCCATATTTACGTATTTATGTACGACTGTTATTAAAAAAATGTTAGTTGTTACACTTAGGGTTTCAACGTCGATGCAAAAAGTCGACTATTGACTTTTTTAAACAAAAAATATTTTAAAAGTCGTCTTCCGTCAATTTTTTATGGCAAAAAGTCGATTAATCGTCTTTTATTTCAACGATATTTTCGTTACTTTTTATACAGGGTGGCCCAAAAGTTACCGTGGTGTTTAAAAAGTTAATAGCCTCTTTTTTTGCTATAAATTTGTTATTTTTTTATGATATATAAATAACACTTGAAGAATAAATAATGAAGAGATTCACAACTGAACCACAAATGTTTATTGCAAGACTATTTTGTCTTCCAATAGATTTGTGTTTGGGGTTATCAGTGGCAGTATCACCAATATAAATATTGTTTAACTCAAGCACTTGAACTTGGTTAGACTGATTAGCGAAAGAACTTGACACAAAAATGGTTTGTGAAATCCTGATTTTTTATTGAAATGTTCATTCTAAATACTAAATTATTGCTAAATTGCATTTTTGCTTATTGACTTTCTTATATTGGAATGGTCTATCCTGAGAGTAAAAATTGAAACATTGCATATTGTATTTGGGTTACAAAGCTTGTGTGGTAAGAAGTACATAAAGTGCATTTTGACTTGTTTTGTGAATTCAGCATTATGTGCATGAAGATTGAATCGATTTAAAACATACAAATGAATGTGAATGTACAAACAAAAGAAAGTGAATGTATGAACATGCTTCCCGCCGTTGAGCCATGCCCAACTGAAATGATGCCACCACAGATGTTAATTGCTGTTGTTCGTTGACAGTACAAGGTGTTAGTGTTTTAGACAACAGCACAATTATTGGCTTTATAATATTATACATTTTTTGTTTTATGTTATTTATCATGACTCAACATGTTGACGATGGCTAGGTATGTGGACGAACTGTTGTGCATGGACGAACTGTTGTGCAATAAACGCTTTGCAATTTTTTTGTAACACATATTCTTGAAACGGTTCATGAGAAAATAATTAACGGTTTGTTTTAATTTTATTAGTTTAGCTCGAACAATTAACAGATACGTACGTCACTCATGAAGGAACAAAGCTAACTGACGGTTTTGTAAGATAAACAAGCATTTGTCTCAATCAGATGTGTATGCTATTGAAAAAATCGGATATGATTTGGATATAGCATTCTCTCATATGGTCAAACGTTTTTATTTCTTTAGCTCTAAAAGCCACATAAAACATCCAATCTTGATAAATTTTGCCACAATTTTACCATCAAAAAGTTAATAGGCCATACAAATTGATGATATCGGCCAATGTTTTGAAATAGCCCCTTACTAAGGTCCCTCCCGATTTTGCATACAAGCGCTCTCGAACACCTATTTCAATTCTTATTTCGATAAAAATTGTTTAGTATACTACGATAAAAAGCAACCAATTTGAACCAGAAAGGGTCGATTTCAAGATATAGTTACCATACAAATTGTTTAGAATAAAACGGCCTCTATTGTACATAGACATAGAGGTACCAAAGAACTATATTTTCTTACATCTCCAATTTGGGTGACGTACCCTAGGGCCAAAAATTCGGTCTATTTTAACATAGACATATGGGGACAATTTTGAGGAGTACTATTCTTTTTCATAGCAACGAACTTTGTACTTGTTATAACATTGATTTGCCAGGCCTAAACTAATCGTTTTGATTAATTTTTGACCGTTGCCATTTGTTCCGTTATTCATTAGCCACTCTACTGATCCCAGAGTGCAGATTCATAATTCTGGGGTCAGTAGGGTTGGACCAATGAATGTCATCATGCTGGAGCGAAGAATGTCATCATGCTCATATGAGAGTCGCGCTGTCTCTGCTGGAAAATTTGCTGGAACCAGCTGGAATATGGCGCCCGGGTGCTGCGTTGATGATGGATCTGAACTTCTTGTTGGCTACCCGAACATCCGGGGGAATGTGTAGATTAATAAAGCTGCAATTGGTGGCTACTGTGAAGGCATTGTCAAATCGCCTTCTGTTCCGTTATTCGTATACTACCCTAAAGATCTCAGAGTTGAGATCTCTAATTCAGCAAGGTTGCCTCTGCAGGAAAATTTGGTCCGGACATCCGGGGAATGGGAAAATTTCTAAAGCTGCGGTAGGTAGCTTTTGTGAGTGCATCGTAATCGGCATTTTCTGACTAAGATTCGTACGGCGTTCTGAGATTATGAAGTCGGATATGAGATCCTCCATCAACAGGATCCCATAATTCTGTTTGAAGAAAGGATTATGTGAGGGTGGTTTGATCCTCACTAGATGACTGGTTGCCACATAACGTCGTTGATCAGACCAGGCGACGCAATACTCGTAGTAATGTCTGGCGAGCTACGTCAAACAAAAAACACATAATATTGAGGTGTCTGCCCATGGCCGATGTGTGTGTGTGTTTTTGGTCAATCCGGTACATAGAACCGGCAGACGTTTGATTTGTGGTAGAGCCTCTCAAAAAATATTTCGTTGTTCGCATCAATGTTATCTACGAGTATGGGAGGGTAGTTAAACACGTGATTTCAAGCAGACGGGAAAAAGGTGGATCAATTTACTATGTCACTACTGCAAGTACGTAAGGCGAGATTCGCGGGGAGATACGAGAAAGAATTGTTGACGTTATCAAAGGTAAAAGATTGTCGGACAACTAATTGGAGCAAAAAAAGTATATGTGAACGATGAGGTGGTAGGCATGTGAAGAGGGGATATGCCCTGCAAGGAGAAGATGCAACAAATTTAGTAAGATTTTACTCTTTGCAAGAGCATCCAGAGGCAAGAAAAGCATGTAAATGGTATTGGAACTAGAACGCACGATATACATTGTAAATAAAACAAAAAGTTTTCAGATATAAATTTTAATTGCGATAGAAGGATCTTTGGCAATCATGTAAGAAACATAATATCGACTAAATGATCGCCACGACCTTGGTGGCATACCCCTATCTGATGATGACCATTTTCGTAACAGGCTTTAACAACCTTAAAGCGCTGCGCATTTGTGTACCTTTCCATGGTTAAATTTGCAAACACGAAATCAAGTAAATGTCAAACTAAGTTTGGCAAAAAACTTTACGTTAAGGTGTGACTCATAAATAAAATAGTGCATTATGGTTCGACCGCCGTTTACAATGTAGAAATGGAAGAGGAATGTGAAATTGAAACCTTATATTTGTTCATGATAGAGGCAATGAAGTACAACGACTGAAACATGTTTGAAACATATTTACGACCTTAAATGTTTACGAACACATACCAGTTGCAATACAAGCATCGCGCAGAGTGCAAACACCTTTAATAAACAGATATGGATAATTTAGGGGATATTCAAGGAGTGGATGTCCCAACTAATTTTTGTGCCCCGCTGGTGATTGTTTAATGGTGATATTCGACCTTGTGATAAATAAATCCATCCCATTCCTAATGCAGAGCATACAAAAATGGATACTTCTGTTGGTTTTTGGCAAATTCGGATTTGGAAACGATCGCAGTATCTCTCGACATTCATAACACCCTTTGGATGGTTCTGTTTTTTGAAGTGTTTTAATGACAAATTCAGTGCTTTTTGCAAGATCAGCAAGGTGTCGCTAGTCAAACTGATGACATACGAGGATTGGTATTCGACAAGACAATCGAAGAACATGATATTTCTTTGAGAGTAGTGCTGATAATATTGCTGATAACATCGATTTTTACAAAGAAATATCTCAACGATATTATCAAAAGCGTGTGCCAAGAAAACCCATTCAGCTAAGGGAGGAAAAAGAAAAGCAAAACAACTATCATGGAGAAGAATGATTCCTATGTAAGGGTAAGAGATTTACTACAGTGGGCAGAGTTGATTCGAAGGCAGATACTGCGAGAACTAACTGGGTAAAGATTGACAATGGTCGATACAGGCAAAATATCTTGCATTTGAATAGAAATACAATTCGGTGGACTTCACTAAGGCCAACATCATTCGAAGAAGGAAATTAAGTAACTGATTTTCCGATGAATAAACATAACATTCCAGCCGAGATGAACCCGAAGAATCTTATGACGGATTAACTGATAATGTCAGATCTAGTCTTCCCGGCGGATTAGACCACCAGCAAGACTTGATTTAACTGGTTGAAATTTAAAATGTTAAACATTTTAAATTTCAAACGGCCGTAAAAAAAGTACTTATAATTTTTTCAAATTTCTGGTTTTGTTGGAAATGTTGAATTTTGTAATTTAATAGTGGAATGACTACCACAACTGGCTCGGCAGTACTGATCCTATAAACCCAATTTTCAGTACATTTTCGATTGTTTCGGGTAGAATCTCTTCAATAGAAACATGAATTTGATGTGTTAACGTTAATGTTAATCGTCTCTGGATGCTTTGGGTAACATTTATCCTTAATGGCTCATCACAGAAAATAATCCAAAGGGCTCAAATCGCAGCCTCGAGGCGGCCAATTGACATCACAATTTATTATTTATTTATTAATGCTTTATTTGGTAATATTGGATCAGCTTCAGAGGAGCCTAACAATAATTATACGAATCTTAAAGTAAAATTCAATAGAGAATCCTGACATCGATTTTTGAGCTATGTGGTTCTCTGCGTCTTTTTTGGCAGGATTTGCATTAATTTATTAACAGTGGTATTTCAACTGTATTAGTTGGACATTTTTGGTTGTATAGTAAAGAACTATAGGCCTGTAGAGTTGAGAACTCTAGTTCTATAAAACTCTTGATTGGTAGAGAAGAATTCATTCTTATGCGCGGTATTGTACGTACTGTAGGTCTTTGAGCGTCGTTAGAGCGTTCACATAACTGAGAATTTGAAACCTGAAATTGGTACACAAAGGAGACGGCATCAGGAAGAATGATTAATTACAACTCTACACAACCAAAAACAATGAAGATAAATTGTGCAATAAACTTTATAAAAAAAAGTTGTACTACTTAGCGACGACATATACAACATATACAAAATAATGCAGACGCTAAAGCTAAACAACTGACCAAATTCCATTATAAACAACCTAAGAGCAAACACATTAAATCCGAGCAAGAAAAGAAATTCGAAGGAAAAACCAAAAACTTTTTACAGTGTATCCTTTATACCAAATCTGACTGATGGTAAGAAGCTACAAAATACACTACATGATGAGAACACAACAATAGCGTACAAATCCAACCAAACACTTCGCAACATATTCACAACAAAAACAACAACAACTCACAAACTCAACACAGACAACGTTGTATATGAGATCACTTGCAGTGGCAATGCCAACGAAGACTGCCAAAGAGTGTACGTTGGAACAATAAAGAGAACATTAGGCATTAGAATCTCAGAACACGAAAAAGACATTCGAAAAGACAAGGAGACAACTGCAATTGCACAACATCCAAAAGAGAGCGGACATAAAGTAAACTTTAAAAACGTCAAAATACTCGACAGAGAGAGAAACGAAAACAAAAGATATACACTGGAGAGCCTAAGAATCCAACAGAGAATAAACAAAGCATTAAACACCAAAGAAGATAAAGACAACACTAAGCTGCAGTATTCCGTTGCGTTATTTTGAAGCATACAGTTCTGTAATATAAGTATTTAAGTTTTCTCCTTCTGTGATTTTTACATTGTATAATTATTTATTTTTATATTTATTACTTGTGTCGTGAAGTCCAGTTTTTTAATAATATAAGTAATTATTCGTGATGTAAACTAAATCGTAAGTTGGGTAAACTATTTACTAATAGTATAGCAAAAAGAAAAACTAATGTAATGTAACTTAATTTATTTTCGTCTACAGCATATTTAATAAAAATTCTCCTGATGAAGTTGGAAACAAACCAACGAAACGTTGAGAAAAAGATGAAATAATTTAGTTTTATTTACATCAAAACATATAACTTGACCATCATATATATATATATATATATATATATATATATATATATATATATATATATATATATATATATATATATATATATATATATATATATATATATATATATATATATATATATATATATATATATATATATATATATATATATATATATATATATATATATATATATATATATATATATATATATATATATATATATATATATATATATATATATATATATATATATATATATATATATATATATATATATATATATATGGGCTGTGACAACATTGTGAGTTGTTGTTGTTTTTGTTGTGAATAGGTTGCGAAGTGTTTGGTTGGATTTGTACGCTATTGTTGTGTTCTCATCATGTAGTGTATTTTGTAGCTTCTTACCATCAGTCAGATTTGGTATAAAGGGTACACTGTAAAAAGTTTTTGGTTTGTCCTTCGAATTTCTTTTCTTGCTCGGATTTAATGTGTTTGCTCTTAGGTTGTGTATAATGGAATTTGGTCAGTTGTTTAGCTTTAGCGTCTGCATTATTTTGTATATGTTGTATATGTCGTCGCTAAGTAGTACAACTTTTTTTTATAAAGTTTATTGCACAATTTATCTTCATTGTTTTTGGTTGTGTAGAGTTGTAATTAATCATTCTTCCTGATGCCGTCTCCTTTGTGTACCAATTTCAGGTTTCAAATTCTCAGTTATGTAAACGCTCTAAGGACGCTCAAAGGCCTACAGTACGTACAATACCGCGCATAAGAATGAATTATTCTCTACCAATCAAGAGTTTTATAGAACTAGAGTTCTCAACTCTACAGGCCTATAGTTCTTTACTCTACAACTAAAAATGTCCAACTAATACAGTTGAAATACCACTGTTAATAAATTAATGCAAATCCTGCCAAAAAGACGCAGAGAACCACATAGCTCAAAAATCGATGTCAGGATTCTCTATTGAATTTTACTTTAAGATTCGTATAATTATTGTTAGGCTCCTCTGAAGCTGATCCAATAATACCAAATAAAGCATTAATAAATAAATAATAAATTGTGATGTCAATTGGCCGCCTCGAGGCTGCGATTTGAGCCCTTTGGATTATTTTCTGTGATGAGCCATTAAGGATAAATGTTACCCAAAGCATCCAGAGACGATTAACATTAACGTTAAAACATCAAATTCATGTTTCTATTGAAGAGATTCTACCCGAAACAATCGAAAATGTACTGAAAATTGGGTTGATAGGATCAGTACTGCCGAGCCAGTTGTGGTAGTCATTCCACTATTAAATTACAAAATTCAACATTTCCAACAAAACCAGAAATTTGAAAAAATTATAAGTACTTTTTTACGGCCGTTTGAAATTTAAAATGTTAAATCGCCAACGAGTTAAATCAAGTCTTGCTGGTGGTCTAATCCGCCGGGGAGACTAGATCTGACATTATCAGTTAATCCGTCATAAGATTCTTCGGGTTCATCTCGGCTGGAATGTTATGTGTATTCATCGGAAAATCAGTTACTTAATTTCCTTCTTCGAATGATGTTGGCCTTAGTGAAGTCCACCGAATTGTATTTTTGGGATAGACATTGCTTATTCTATTCAAATGCAAGATATTTTGCCTGTATCGACCATTGTCAATCTTTACCCAGTTAGTTCTCGCAGTATCTGCCTTCGAATCAACTCTGCCCCACTGTAGTAAATCTCTTACTCTTACATAGGAATCATTCTTCTTCATGATAGTTGTTTTGCTTTTCTTTTTCCTCCCTTAGCTGAATGGGTTTTCTTGGCACACGCTTTTGATAATATCGTTGAGATATTTCTTTGTAAAAATCGATGTCAGCGGTTTATAGTCAATATTATCAGCACTACTCTCAAAGAAATATCATGTTCTTCGATTGTCTTGTCGAATACCAATACTCGTATGTCATCAGTTTGACAAGCGACACCTTGTTGATCTTGCAAAAAGCACTGAATTTGTCATTAAAACACTTCAAAAAACAGAACCATCCAAAGGGTGTTATGAATGTCGAGAGATACTGCGATCGTTTCCAAATCCGAATTTGCCAAAAACCAACTGAAGTATCTATTTTTGTATGCTCTGCATTAGGAATGGGATGGATTTATTTATCACAAGGTCGAATATCACCATTAAACAATCACCAGCGGGGCACAAAAATTAGTTGGGACATCCACTCCTTGAATAGCCCCTAAATTATCCATATCTGTTTATTAAAGGTGTTGGCACTCTGCGCGATGCTTGTATTGCAACTGGTCTGTGTTCGTAAACATTTAAGGTCGTAAATATGTTTCAAACATGTTTCAGTCGTTGTACTTCATTGCCTCTATCATGAACAAATATAAGGTTTCAATTTCACATTCCTCTTCCATTTCTACATTGTAAACGGCGGTCGAACCATAATGCACTATTTTATTTATGAGTCACACCTTAACGTAAAGTTTTTTGCCAAACTTAATTTGACATTTACTTGATTTCGTGTTTGCAAATTTAACCATAGAAAGGTACACAAATTCGCAGCGCTTTAAGGTTGTTAAAGCCTGTTACGAAAATGGTCATCATCAGATAGGGGTATGCCACCAAGGTCGTGGCGATCATTTAGTCGATATTATGTTTCTTACATGATTGCCAAAGATCCTTCTATCGCAATTAAAATTAATATCTGAAAACTTTTGTTTTATTTACAATTTATATCGTGCGTTCTAGTTACAATACCATTTACATGCTTTTCTTGCCTCTGGATGCTCTTTCAAAGAGTAAAATCTTACTAACTTTGTTACATCTTCTTCCCCTTGCAGGGCATATCCCCTCTTCACATGCCAACCACCTCATCGTTCACATATACTTTTTTTGCTCCAATTAGTTGTCCGACAATCTTTTACCTTTGATAACGTCAACAATTCTTTCTCGTATCTCCCCGCGAATCTCGCCTTACGTACTTGCAGTAGTGACATAGTAAATTGATCCACCTTTTTCCCGTCTGCTTGAAATCACGTGTTTAACTACCCTCCCATACTCGTAGATAACATTGATGCGAACAACGAAATATTTTTTGAGAGGCTCTACCACAAATCAAACGTCTGCCGGTTCTATGTACCGGATTGACCAAAAACACACACACACATCGGCCATGGGCAGACACCTCAATATTATGTGTTTTTTGTTTGACGTAGCTCGCCAGACATTACTACGAGTATTGCGTCGCCTGGTCTGATCAACGACGTTATGTGGCAACCAGTCATCTAGTGAGGATCAAACCACCCTCACATAATCCTTTCTACAAACAGAATTATGGGATCCTGTTGATGGAGGATCTCATATCCGACTTCATAATCTCAGAACGCCGTACGAATCTTAGTCAGAAAATGCCGATTACGATGCACTCACAAAAGCTACCTACCGCAGCTTTAGAAATTTTCCCATTCCCCCGGATGTCCGGACCAAATTTTCCTGCAGAGGCAACCTTGCTGAATTAGAGATCTCAACTCTGAGATCTTTAGGGTAGTATACGAATAACGGAACAGAAGGCGATTTGACAATGCCTTCACAGTAGCCACCAATTGCAGCCTTATTAATCTACACATTCCCCCGGATGTTCGGGTAGCCAACAAGAAGTTCAGATCCATCATCAACGCAGCACCCGGGCGCCATATTCCAGCTGGTTCCAGCAAATTTTCCAGCAGAGACAGCGCGACTCTCATATGAGCATGATGACATTCTTCGCTCCAGCATGATGACATTCATTGGTCCAACCCTACTGACCCCAGAATTATGAATCTGCACTCTGGAATCAGTAGGGTGGCTAATGAATAACGAAACAAATGGCAATTTGGCAACGGTCAAAAATTAATCAAAACGATTAGTTTAGGCCTGGCAAATCAATGGTATAACAAGTACAAAGTTCGTTGCTATGAAAAAGAATACTACTCCTCAAAATTGTCCCCATATGTCTATGTTAAAATAGACCGAATTTTTGGCCCTAGGGTACGTCACCCAAATTGGAGATGTAAGAAAATATAGTTCTATGTCCATGTACAATAGAAGCCGTTTTATTCTAAACAATTTGTATGGTAACTATATCTTGAAATGGACCCTTTCTGGTCCAAATTGGTTGCTTTTTATCGTAGTATACTAAACAATTTTTATCGAAATAAGAATTGAAATAGGTGTTCGAGAGCGCTTGTGTGCAAAATCGGGAGGGACCTTAGTAAGGGGCTATTTCAAAACATTGGCCGATATCATCAATTTGTATGGCCTATTAACTTTTTGATGGTAAAATTGTGGCAAAATTTATCAAGATTGGATGTTTTATGTGGCTTTTAGAGCTAAAGAAATAAAAAAGTTTGACCATATGAGAGAATGCTATATCCAAATCATATCCGATTTTTTCAATAGCATGCACATCTGATTGAGACAAATGCCAAAAAAGTGTACGCTTGTTTATCTTACAAAACCGTCAGTTAGCTTTCTTCCTTCATGAGTGACGTACGTATCTGTTAATTGTTCGAGCTAAACTAATAAAATTAAAACAAACCGTTAATTATTTTCTCATGAACCGTTTCAAGAATATGTGTTACAAAAAAATTGCAAAGCGTTTATTGGTTTTACAATTTGTAGACGAAATATCTACATCAAAGCATAGAAAGACTTATTCACGAAATGGAGGATCTCCCTCTTTAGACAGTTGATGGCAGCAATCGCAATGAAGATAATATGGAGGAATCTGGTATAGTAATTATAAGTAACTATGCTGAGAAAAAAAAATTATTGCCACCCATTGAAGTGTTGGGCCAGACATTTACTTAAATCCAAGAGCTTTTCGGTTTTCGGAGTTAGTGACAAAAGTGAAATCTTTAATCAGAGCAGTAAAAACAGTACACTGTTTGTAACCAATTCTTATTTCTAACATAACGTGTTTTAACCAAATTCATAATTGTTAAAAAGTTCGGTTGAAAAAACTTTTAGCCGCAAGAAGGAGTTCTGGGAAAAATTTTGCTATAAGTTAGTGTCTGCATAACATTCGACAAAAAAATCTTAAAATTAGAGCAATGCCACATTGGAGTTGTTTTACATTTTACTTTTAAAATGGTGGAAATGACAATAATTCGTCAACGAATAATGTTTTAAACGATAAAAAACAAATTGTTCAGAATCCGTAAAAAAGTTTTTTTTTTTGTTTTTTACGGCTTACACTAGCATACACTTTCGTCGTCTTCATCATCTAACTATGAGACCACCCCGCAGTCCAACTATGAGACTTTTTCGCAATAGCATCAACATATACAGCTTCTTACACCACACATTGCTGCTGCCACCCCTGACAGTGCATCAATTTTGCAAATTCATTTGCATTGGCCTACGAAACAAAATCAGTAAGTTAGGTAATAGAAGTTGAAATCCGTGAACCAAGAAACTAAGCTGAATGTCACCTAAAGTCCGCATAGTTGTGACCATAGGATCGCACGAGAAGTCGTAGTGGATAAATTAATTTCCAGTTACACCATTCTGTGCAGTGCAGACCAATCTCGCCTGAGCTTGACTCTAGAGACCTATACATCGGGGAAACAGTCAAGTCTGGGACTACCGAGACAGAGCTGACCGCTTGGTCCTAGAAGACTTTAGTGTCCACCACGAACTGTGTATTCTCTCCCAGACAACGACCAAAGGTGCTCAGCCTTGACAGAGCAAATTGATAACGCAATGTTCTGCACAGGAATGAGGACGCCCCACTCAGATTATGGGCGATTACCATAGCTCGCCTGATCCAGAACGTCACCTCGTTAGGATCAGACCATCTTCCCATAATTTCCTCCATCAATCCGCAACTTTATAATCTACACATTCCCTCAGACGTTCGGGTAGCCAAGAAGATTTTCATCAACACAGCCGCCGTTCGCCTGGTCGAATACGACCAAAATTCCGGAATTAGTTAATTGTGAACAGAATTAGTTAATTTCCGGAACTAGTTAATTTTGGACAGCGGTTAAATCGCTCTCTAACCCTGGAAGAAAGGATGATTGGATAGCCGGTACGCGAGCTATGTAAACCGGCTTTTTATTGAGCACACAGATAGCAATGGGGCGAAAAGGAGAGTATTGCGTCGTATCCGCCGTCTCCAAGTCGAAGAGGCACCACCACAATGTACCGTTGGCGAAGATGCTCATGTCAGCAAAATCATCAAGAGCGTTGGGTCCGGAAGTAATCTCAATGCTGATGTTGCAGCACTTCAATACCCCGTGAGTAGAGTACATAAACAAAGAGCTCAATCTGCCGTAAGCCACTAATTTAGTTCCGGATGCCTAAAAATGGCTAGAGTGGTACGCTACTGAAGCTGGGCAAAGACACAGATAAAGGAGAATCGTACAGGCCGATCTCCTTGCTTTCGCCAGTGAAAAAGACGCTGGAGGCACTTCTCCTCCCCAACCTGATCGAACATCTATCATGTGCTTATCATCAGAATGAGTTCCAAAAGCAGCACAACGACTGCTTAACACGCCACCAGCACTCGTACAATTTGCGGACTAAGCCAGCATTATCTGAACGATACGACGTACAACTCTACTTGAGGACATTGTAGAAACGTCCCTTCCCCCTTCTTTAAAACGTTGGGTCGTAAACTATACGTGTGAGCGCCAGTCATATGTAGAATTTAGAGACAGGAAGTCGAAGCCCCGTAGAGTTAAACAGGGAGTTCCCTAGGGAGGGGTGATATCTCCGACACCGTTCAACATCTACATCTTTAAACTTCCTGCATCACCAGACGGCGTTGAAATTGTGTCGTACATTGATGATTGCACTATTCTGGCGTTAGTACCTAAAGTGGATGACATATGCGAGAAAATCAACTGTTACCTCACTGACTTAGCGTGAATGTACTGCTAGGGGAACATCCCCCAGAGATAAAGACGCTTCTGCGGCTGACGCGCGTGTTTCAGGCTCTGCTGAGATAAATGTTGCAGCCGCCTCAATTCGTATTAGGCGCTAATTGACGCTAACGTTCCGGACGTTCATCCCGCCTGCCATCATGGACCACATGACGTGCTGCACCTATTCAATTGTCCGGCCAAGCCCACTCAGATAACCCCCAGGTCTCTATGGACGCATCCAGTTTAAATAGCGCGTTGTCTTCACCTCGATACTAAAGCATAATCCCCATAGGCAAGGTATTTATAAATCTTTCAAACAACAACACTAAAAAAAAACTAAAAACCGAGTTATAAGAAAACAACAATGCAATGTAAATGTAAATGGGAGCTCTAAAATAAAAAACATGTCGGGCAGAGGTCAGAAAGAAAAGTACAAAGCAAACCGGGTAAAAATATACCCAACAATTGATTATCATGAAAGCTTCAGAAAAGATGGTGAAGAATCGAAGAAATATTAACTAATAACTCCTCCAGCAGAATATGTAGTATGTGTACATACTAATTGGAATAGAGTACTAATTAAAAAGGTTATAGTGGGTATTAAGATTATAACGCATTATAAAATTGCTAGAAAAAACTTGTCAAATCTGGCTATGCGTTTTCACACATGGAAGCAGATACACCAAGTTCGTCGTATTAGTTATATTTAGTTTCCTCAAACAGATCCATGTCAGAGCTATAATTAGAAACGTTAGAAAACATTAACGATGTATATACGATGGCATATCAATAATTCCGTGACTTTTTCAACTTTCCGCGTTGTTATGTGACATGCAACACTGCTCGTACCATCCAAGTACCATCTGTTAATAAAATACTGCCAAATTTTGAGAGAGTTTTGCCATTTAGTTTGTGTTTAAGAGCTGCTCAAAACGTACAACCTCGTGGATTTTGTTAAATATGTAAAAAAAAGTGAATTTCGAGTGCTTATTCAAAATTATTTATTTCAAAAGACGCTTAACGTTCTGGACGGCGAATTGAGGTCAATACACCCGAATGTCGAAAAAAATTCCCGATATGCGAATGAGTTTTTGCGGCGTTTTGTAACTGTGGATGAAACATGGATCCACTACAAAATTTTGAAGACTAAGCAGCAGGCTTAACAATTGGTTTCCCCGGGTGAACCGGCTCCGAAAAGGCCAAGGTTACTTTGTCGGCCAATAAGGTGATGGAAACTGTGTTTTGGGATGCACGCGGGATAATCCACATCGATTACCTTCAAAAGGGGAAAAATAAACGGCGAAATTTATGCCAACATATTGGACAGATTTAACGAGAAATTAAAAAAACGACCCCTAAAGACAAAAGTTATTTTTTAACAAATTAATGCATGGGTGCACTCGTGTTCAGTCTCAATTGCAAAATTGCATGAAACTGCTAACGAATCCTCATCCGCCATATTCTCCGGATTTAGCGCCTGGTGACTATTTCCTATTTCCAAACCTAAAGAAATGGCTCGGTGGAAAGACATTCAGCTCCAATGATTAAATTATTAATCAAACAAATGTCTATTTTTTGGACCTCGAAAAATACTATTTTTGGAAGGGATACAGAAATTGAAGAATCGTTGGACTAAGTGTATTGAGCTGAAAGGACATTATGTTGGAAAATATTTTTTTTTTTGCAAAAAAAACTGTATTTTATTCGAAAAGTCACGGAATTATTGATATACCCTCGTAGTTAATAAATTAGAACTGCTCGATCATCCGTATATGACGCACTGCGCATGCTAGAATTTGACCGATCTAAGAACTTGAAAACTACAATTCTAAAAACCAGGCGACTGTAGTGTCGAGGTCTACTGGAGAAAGCCCCAAAAAAAGCTGTGTACCAAATATGCAGTGTATGGACGCGGGGCTAAAAAAAACTCCTACCGCAAACATATTAGCATTGCTGAACATTTCCAGATGGTCCAGCAGTCTACAAATGTTTTAATTGTATAATCAAAATCAAGAAAATAAGAGCTGCGGATCCTACTTTTCCTAGTCGGGATGAGCTTTATAGCATAGATGAACATTTTAGTGTACTAAATGAAGCAATTGCAGATCTTCAAAGAGGTACGACAAAAATAGAGCAGATCCATGTCATTATGACGATCCATTCTATAGCCTATATGTATTGAACTGGAACTGTCAAGGCATTACTTATTTCTCCGAATCAGTACAACTTTATCTATCTAAGAGCATTTCATTGATTTTGCTGTTAAATAAAACTTTTCTTAAACATAAATTAAGAATTCCCCAATAAAACAAATACACAAATGAGAGGACATCTCATGAAGCTAGTGTGGCATTTGCCGTTCGATCAAACGCCAACTTAAGAAGACGCTTCCAACTGCAGCATCCATAAGAAAAAAATTAATGCTTAAAATTAAATTAATTATAAAAATACAAACATATGTTTTTTGCTTATGACCTCAAGCCTAACAATAAATGAAAAATAAACAACAAAAGGTCAACTATACAAATACATATAAGAAAAATGTTCAACCAGTAACATATATAACAATTTTAAAAGACAAAAAAAGAAAGAAAGACTGGTGATTATGGGATTTGAAACCGGGCGCTTCGGCTATGGAGATCCGTTCAGACCACTCGGCCATTCTTATGAAAGAATTTTGCGGGCGAAATTTGCACCAGGATTTTGTACCAATACAGCTTCAACTCAGCAATAATTTTTTTGTAATGCAGTTAAGTTAACATGTGTGGAATTAGCTGTGGACAAGTGTCACTGCTTTTATGCAGTTGTTAAAATGTGTGTAAAGGTCTTTATCGGTATGCAAATTTTACAGATTATTCGAAAATTTCGGGTCGGAATTTTTTCAATTTTCCTAAAGAGAGATGAATTTTTATTCAAATTCTAAAAAAAATTCAAATGCCCTAAGGACAACAACTGACTTTGAAAGATTTCTCCAGAGGCTCGTTGATTTGATTTCCTACAATCGATTGCCAGATTAAATCAAATATACTGGGAGTTTGGTGGTTTCTTATTTTTGTCATTCGTACATCTGGAAAATGGTAACATTAATACATTACATTTTCCCTATTTCATGGCAGATAAACACATCTATAGTGGAATTTTTCTTAAGTATACGAAAAACCCGCATTCATTTTCTTTCGCCTTTTAACTTTTGGTGAAATCATTGCAATTAGAAAAAGCGAGCAGCGAAAAAGCCAGCAATGTTTTTGCAAAGCCTAGGGGCAAAATTGATAAAACATACTGACAGAAAAATGTTAAAGAAAATGTAGTGACTTTTTTGATTTTCAAGAAATTGAATAAATGTAAACTTTAAAGTTTAAATAGTTAAAGAATTTTTTTTAAAGTCGTTGTGCAGGAAGAAATTAAAATTGCTAAATAGGCAAAATGAAAAAAATGGGAAAAATATATACACGAAATGAACTTATATCGATAAGAAACAAGAAAAAATTTATGCCAACATATTGCCGACATCACCATATAGTCAGAAACCAGAAGCGGATACCAGCGTGGAAAGTTCTTTTTTTTAGGGAGCACTCTCGTAACGTAAGTCCGACTAATTTGTCCTATAAAGTTTCAAGTGGAGAGAAAATAGTTTGCAAAAGAGTCAGTTTGAGTGGCCAGTTGATTCTCGATTAAAATGTGTCTATTGGCTCAGTTGGTAGAACCCGTACATAATGGTTGACGAGAGTTTTTTTTCTCTTTTTGCAATTTGCTTTAAAACATTTTTTTTTATTTTTATAGTTGTTTAAATCCATTTCGGTCTTAAACCGTGCAGGGAAAATAAACACTACATACAATTAAGCAAACAGTTATATAAACAAAAGAAACCAATGAAAGTTTGCGAAAATTTCTTTTTACAGGAGAAAATTTAGAAAGTTTATAAACTTGCCGCGAAATAGACTTGCCAATGTTAAGAACACTACCGATAATAATTGCAGCACGTGTATGCGATTCCTTTTTATAAAAAGTTTACATATGATATCCGAATTGGAAGTATCATTTTCAGCATGGTCTATTTCTACTTAAGAACTCTGCACTGAAGCTGAAATAGTTAACTTATAAATTGTTCTTTTAATGAAGTTAAATTCCAAGGCTATACATTCCAAAAGATTTCAAGAAAGCCACACCAGTTGTAAACACACCACTTGATACTAAACTACCAACTAATTATCGACCAATCATTTTATTGAGTTTACTTGATAAAGTATTTGACAAATTATTTCTCTTTCAACTTCTGCTGATGAACATGTTCTTATATACAACAGTCAGAACGAATTTCATTCTCAGCACTCGGCAACGCATCAAGTCAAGAAAGTTGTGAATAGTATAAACAGAATAAGTTTAAGAGATCATTGAGAAGACTTTTGACACATAACAGGCTAGTATGTAAGCTCTATAATATTCAAATCCCATTATTTTTAACTACTAGTTTAAAGATTTCTCACCATCAGATAGAGGCTATAGGATATCAGTCATCTACAAGGAGTATTCCAGACGGAGTTGCCCACGGGTCAGTTTTATCACCATAGCTTTATACACCAACTCCACGACTGCCAGTTCTTTGTAACGGATTGATCCGAAACAATCACTCAATCAAAAATAAGTGTTTTCTGTTTGTTAGACACTCACATAGTCTTTAATGCCAGAAAATAGGCAGAGAGAACCACTTCTGTAGCCAGGCAGGAGAATCGTACAGGCAGATATCCTTTCTTCCGCCAATAGCAAATACGCTTAAAGAATGTACTGATCATCAGCATGAGTTCAGGAAGCAGCAAAACAAATGCTTTACACGCCATCGCCAAACTATAGTAATAAGTCGCCGCGTTAACCAGAAAAAGCCCAACGACAGGTTGGCCCTCGTGGCTCTTGACTTTACCAAGACTTTCGACATGGTCAACCATGCCACTGTGTTCGAAGACATCGAAGAAACGTCTCTTCTGCCTAGTTTGAATCGTTGGGTCATAAACTATATGTGTGGGCGCTAGTATATGTAGAATTAAGAGACAGGAAGTCGACACCCCTTAAGGTTAAACAAGAGTTTCCAAGGGTGGAGTAATATCTCCTGATATGTTTAGGCTCTACCTCTCTAAAGTTTCTGCACCAATAGACGGCGTTAAATTCGTGTCGTGCGCTAGTGAATATAAAAATCTGGCGACAGGACATAAAGTTGATGACATGTATGAGAAACTCAACCGTTACCTCACTGAATTAGCATGCTTTCTCACTGCGAGGAATACAAAAATATACGCCCCAAATCATCAGCCACACTGTTTACCGCATGGACCGCAGAGGTGCGGTTGTCACTTAATGTGAATGTCGATAACGTCAACATCCAGAATACCAACCACCCTAAAATCTTCGGGATCACATCCCGTTCAAATGACACATTTTCTTCACCTGTATACAGAAGCATAGCCCTCATAGACGAACAGGACTTGCAATACAAAATATGTTGGTGTTTCTACGGTCTCCAATGCAATAGCATGCAAAATGCATCTTGTTTAGCGGCCGAATATTTGTTAAAAGTAAAAAATTAAGGTTACATGTCGGTACATATAAATATTTGTATCTTGTACCTACTATAAGCTAGTTTCATGGCAAATATTTACCACCTTTGTGTACTGATTGACTCAAAATCAGTCCGTCCGTCTGCTGTCTATCTAAAGCATATTATCTAATAACTGATTCGATTTAACGATGTCTTACTTTTTGACTGTCCGTCCGTTGTCGATCTAAAACTTGTAATCTAACTACAGGTCGCAATCGTTGTTCATGAAATTTGGCAGAAGTTATTTTTTTAACCGTGGACAGTCGCTTTTCAATTTGAAGAGATTCGGTTCCGATTTAGATATAGCTTCCACGCATATGACAGCCGGTTCTACGTTTCTAGCTCTAGAAGCTACACACTACTTCCAAACTTGATCAAATTTGGTACAAGTTACTTTTTGGACCAAGGATTTATTAAAACTGAAGGAAATCTGTTCAGATTTAACTTCTACACGTTCAACGATTTCATGCCTTTAGCTCTAGAAGTCAAAAAATAAAATCTTGATGAACAGTTCATACCGATAGATTAGTTACCTTCGCAGAAAAAAATGGGATATATCGGTCCAAATTTTGATATAGCCCCAGTACAAAGGTCCCTCTCGATTTTACATATAACCGCTCTAGAACAACATTTTTAATTGGACCAGTTCGAAACTAAACCATATTACCCATTTTTTAGGCAGTTAGGACTCCAAACCATACAAATAGTTTTGACGCTCGAAAAACATCATCCACATGAACATATGGCATTGTGAGTATCAAATGAGAATGACACTTTCGCAAGAGGTCAAAAAGACTTACTTTTTTTAAATTCGGCTTAATTTGGTGTCGGAGTATTCGGTCCACTTATTTTGCAAAATGCGTACAAAAATGCAAATATGCTAAATAATAATGAAAATTTCTCACAAATCGAACTGTGGCACTGTTTTTAAAATAATAGATCCATAGATCTGTTTCATTTTGCTTTTCTGCACATTTAGAATTTGCAAGCGCTAATTGCAAATGTAGCTTTTTTCAGTTATAATTCTACATGATTTTCGTTATACATTCCACGGAAGCTGGGTAGTATCGTACATTTGTCAATCTGTTTTCAATACTACGGAATATTAATCTGGGACCCTATGAAGTATATAAAGGGCTTTTTTAGACTTGTGGTTTTCCATCTGGCCACACTTTTTACGGAGTTGCTTAGTTTGGTTTGCCAATTTATAATGAATAGACTTACTTCGGAATAACGTTTGCAAATCGTGGTGAATGGGCCCAAAACGAGATGCCTATCGGTTCTGATTTTTACAAGAAAATTTTGTCAGCGATGAAGCTCACTTTTGGGTGATTTTGGTAATGAAAATCCACAAGCCTTTGTTGAGATGCCGTTTCATCCTCATTCGGCTCTATAGGCAGAGGGAATCATTGGTCCATATTTCTTCAAAATGAAACAGTCAATGAGGAATGATATAGTGCCATGATTAATGACTTTGTCGTGCCTGAATTGGAGGATGTTGATGTGGACGACCTTTGGTTCCAACAAGACGGCGCTACATGCTACATACACCGCTGGACTATTTTTTGTGGGGTTATGTGAAGTCGCTTATCCACGCAGATAAGCCGGACACGATTGATGCTTACATACGGCCCCAAATGTCGCAAAAGGTGGTCAAAAATTGGGCATCTTGGCTGGAATTTATTCGACCCAGCTGCGGCGGCCACTTGCCGGGTCATTTTCAAAAAATAATGCAAACCCTTATCTTTATAATTAAGCTAAATTCTTGACCATAACATTAAATGATATGCGTTTTATTTCTTTTAAGAAACCATAAATCTGAAAAAACTGCCTTTATATTCCTGATCTTCGTAATATTCTTAGACCATCTAGCCATGTCCGCGTGTTTGTTTAAAGCACGATAACGGTGAATCGAATCAACCAAGGATCCTGAAATATTTGGCTTATGGTCATTATATGTTTGGGATTGTAAAAAGGCAAAATCGGCTGCAAAAAGTTACATTTTATAATAATGGGTGATCCAAGTAGAGATACTTTTTTCAATATCCTTTTTTGACAGATCACGTGTGAGTCGTGTCATGATATTTTTGTTAAGTATTGTTTGGCATTTCATCATGGAAAGACTTACCCCTGAACAACGTTTACAAATCGTTCAACTTTATTACGAAAATTCACGTTCTGTGAGGAATGTTTTACGTGAACTTCGTTCAACTTATGGTCAACATAATCGGCCTACTGAGGTACTATTCGCAACACCATCATCCATCTTGGGACCCAGCATTTATTATTGGATAATATTTGACCGAATAAACCATGTCCAGCACGCCGTGAAGAAGTCGATTCGGCAAGCAACTCGGACTGACGTATGGAACGACTTAGCGCATTTTACGTCGAGATCTTAAATTTAAAGCGTACAAAATACAGCTTGTGCAAGAACTGAAGCCGCTTGAAGTTCCCAAGCGACATCGCTTCGCTGTATGGGCTCTTGAAAAGTTCTAAGAAGATCCGCGATGAGGCCCATTCCTGGCTCAATAGGTATGTAAACAAACAAATTTGCCACAGTTGGGACGAAGAGCCACCAGAAGAGGTTCAAGAGCTGCCACTTCATTATCGTGCCATGATAACCGACTATTTGATGCCTAAAATTGAAGCTCGTGATCTCGGCGACATTTGGTTTCAACAAGTCGGCGCCATTTCGCACACGTCGGATCAATCAACGGATTTATTGAGAGAACACTTAGGTGAGCAGATAATTTCACGTTTTGGGCCGGTCGATTGGCCACCGTTAGACTTTTTCCTGTGGGGATATGTAAAGTCTAAAGTTTATGCGGACAAACCCGATTCGATTCAGGCCTTGGGGCAAAATATCATTCGCCAGTTACCAGTCTAAATGCTCGAACGAGTCATCGAAAGTTGGACTCAACGGATAGACCATCTGAGACGTAGCCGCGGCCAACGTTTGATAGACATAATGTTCAAAAAATAAATGCCAAAGAATGTTCTTTCAAATAATAATACACATTCCCCATTCAATTTGAATTTTCTGTGTTTTTTTCTTTTAAAACGTAGGGAATCTCGAAATGAATCGCGCTTTATTTGCTTAGTAAATAACAATTCTTTGTGGATAGTTAAAATGGGTAGTTAGTTGCGACGCACTTAATACCCCAAAAATGGCAAAGTTGCTGGACTTTTTGGTTGATGTGGCTATGATAGCTACGAGTGCAAATATAGAGAAGTGTAAAAGTTCAGGCTGAGATTTGGGACGGACTTAAATTTTGTGTGCCTGAGTTGCGAATTGACGCTGGGTGGTATACAAGGTTCCGTCTGCCCGAATTTAAGGCCTGTTGTTTCTTATTTTAGTATACGTATGAATGAATTGTTTACGTATTTATATGATGTATACATATATTTGTTTATTTGAGAAATTTAAACAAGACAAGTAAAAGCGTTGGTTAGATTTTGATTATCACAGTGTGTTGTGTACGTAGAAAATTATTGATTTGACTAATCAAAACACTCCTTTAGTAAACATCTAAAACGTTTTAAATATATCAACAAAATAAATAAAAAGAAATTTGACGATATGTATACAACCAATCTCTAGGGTACTTTTTCCTTTCCCCCTTCATTAGTCTCTGTCCCAACGATTGACTTCCGAGTCTGCTTCGCTGTGCATTCTTCCACTAAACTCCTTATGTGTTAGTTTGCGCTAATCCTACAGCAATGCCTTGTTATATTCTAAATCAAGGAAGGAAACTTACCTGGTTTTGTGAATTTTGTTCCGCCATTGCTTTTTCTTTAGCTTGTCTTTTACACTTATATCTGTGATTTTGAAACCAAATTTTAACCTACAATTGGAAGATAAACAAAATATAAATGGTTATAATGTAGTGCTGATTCAAGGTTCACAAACAATTTCATAAATGGAATAATGAGTTTAAGCATTTTTAATACAATTATATAATAATTGCGTTTTTGGTAAACACTTCATAATAATTTGCATGGAAATTTAACTAATCTTTTTGAAATCCGATACAACCACTTTTTTGTATGAGGCACCATACAATAAATAAAAGAGGAAAAACATTATTTTTCTATTCATATAAAGGGAAAAATCAAATGAACTCCAGTACGTAGCATTTTGGAGAAATTTCCGCGGAACTTGCGCATATTACTAAACCTGGTACCACTATGTGAAACCAATTGTTATCAGTTAATTTTATGGCAAATGTTTGTAACTACCCACAATATTTAAGCATTAACTACCTTTAGGTGTACCATTCGACTAAAAATCACTAGTCTATCTAATACATGTAATTCAGCAGAATTAAGTTTTTTGGATCCATGAAGGACGCTAATAAGTTTGGAAAATATATTTATACTTTATATGTATTTTCGACACATATGTCTAACTGATATATGCACGGTCTATAATTCTAAAAGTCATATCCAATCATGACGATATTGGAACACCTTAATAAAGCAACCTGTCACCACCTCAACTGAAAATGGGTCATTTAGCAAAGGTCTCGCTCTAGAGGGTTCAAAAAAATACCAAATATAATATGCGAGTAGTATATTATGATAGACCAAAAACTTATCGTGTTGTATATAGTCCCATACAACTGGCCCGTGAGCCAAAAGCCGTCTTACAATATACATAGACAAATGGACATAAGGCTATTAAAAAAAATATTTAAAATGTGAAGGATCTTTTCTAGTTTTACTTCTAGTTCTCCAGACCTCTTGCATCTTTATTTAAATAGAAGTCATGTTTTTAACAAAATGGCAAAGTGACATTGATTTTCGTGGCTGCACACTGCTATAATCATGATATCGGAAAGCTTCGCAGCAATTGTTGAAAGTAAAACCGAACTCTATTAGGCCAGGATCTCGCCAAACGAATGACAACTACTGTAGTAAACCTTACTTTTCAAGTTTTCTTCACGCAATTGCCTACGAAAATGCAACTCACATTTGTCATCACTGCAGAGACTCTACATTGAGAGCCATCAATAGATTTCTTTTACAACGTGTGTGTGTTGCAAAAAGAGTTTAGTTGAATGTGTTAATTTGTGTGCCGTGCATGTAATTAGTAAGGACATAAATAATGCTACACACGTTTTATGCTGTAAAATAAAAAGTACTGAATGTGTATGGACCAAATATTTTTTTATATATTTATTGATATATATTGTATCCGAAAAGGATCTACTTATTCGAAATGTTCGCCTTTACACACGCCTTAAGTCGCACTAGCCAATCGTCAATATCTGCACGAATCTCGTTCATTGGAAAATTGACCACAGCTCGAACCAAAGCAGTCTTAAGAGATACAATGTTAGGGTATCTTTTGTGACAACCCTTGTCCTCTAAAACCGTCCACAATTTGGGGTTCAATGGGTTCAAATCCTGAGGTCCATTCTTCAGAGGAAATAAACGCCAGGCCTGGGAAGTTTTAGCCTTATGGGCCGGTGCAGAATCCTGCTGGAAAATCCATGGCTAGTTTTGGAACAGGGAATTGTTAAGAGGCTTCACAACAGCTTCCAAAACGGTTTCTTGGTAAACTTTGGCCGATGTTTTGAATCCTTGTTCGTAGAAATTCAGGTCAGTGACCCCATCGTAAAAGACACCCCACCAAACCATGACTGAAGCTGAGTGATGACCCTTTTCCACCCTTGGGGTCAGTTCAGACACTTCCTTAGATGATCGCGCATAAACTCTATCATTTTTCTTGTTAAATTTTTCCTAAACGGTAAAAAATTTTTCATCGGTGAACAAAATTTTTCTTTGCAAGTACTTCGTTTGAAAGCTCCAAGCCCCAAGTCTTTTTTAATGATTTGACTCATGGACTTTTGCGTGATATTCATATCACGGTCCATGATTTTCTGTTTTCGGAGCGGATTTCTGTGAATTCTTGATTTAACGGCTTTGATGACATGCGGTGCTCGAACAGAGCGTAGGCGGTCCGACCGGTGGCGGTCTTTTACATCTCCAGTCTCCTCAAACAGTTTTATGTATCGGTAGACGAACATGCAGCTAATCCCTAGTGGCCGGAGCGATTTGAAAATATCGCTTTTTTCATTTCACACTTGAAAAGCGCTATTACAGCGATACGATTCTCATTATCTGACCACTCCATGATGAAAGTTGAAACAATTTTAAAATCCCGTTACAGACTAACGCTATTGAGGTTAGCTTTCAAAACCCATATAACATTAACGGGGTATGTTCAGTTCTTTTATTGAAATGGGTGTGTTCAATGTTGTAACAGTATTTATGATGATAAATTTTATGAAACTTCACCTTTCTTTAAACAACAAGGCACGTAAGGATTATAAGGATCAACCAAAGAACGTTTTTAAGCCCAGACATTCGCAGGTGATGAGCTGAATCGACTGATTCAATTCAACTTTTTATTGACTAACACTCAGGGGATTTCCCCTATTTACAGTTCATTGGGTTGTTGAGTGGATAGTAAGGGATTAGAGGGGGAAAGAGGGAATAATGTTTATTGACATTTGTCTTAAATTTCTGGATGTCGCAATTGGTAGGAAATACAGTTGCCGGAAGTCGATTTCACATACGGACAGTACTGGCAAAAGACGAATTCGATCCGTAGTGTACAGTTCGGTCAACTGGCCATTCGATAACAAACGGGTGTGAATTTCTGCAAATTCGCCTATTCCGGGCGAACATCCTAACGTCAGGAATAAGTCGAAGGATGTCAGCGGAGCACATACCATGGAAGTACCGATAGAACAGCGATATACATCCCACATTCCGACGATGCTCGAGGGAGACAATTGAGTTGAACACGATCAAGTAGCTCCAAGGATGATTTTAGAGCACCTGTCCATATATTGGAGTTGCATTCCATCATAGGCCTGATATAGGTCGTATAGATGTTGGTAAGATCAGATGGAGTGAAATATTTCTTACACCGCTTTAGAAAGCCTATACACTTGAGTGTTTCTTTCGAAACTTCAAATACATGTCTCGCCCAACGAGCGTCACATTGCATTTTCATGCCCAGAACATCAAGAGCATCTGATTGTTCAACATCCATACCATCGATAGAAATTGAAGACATTGTTGGGTCAGCGAATCGCTTGTGAGACAACAAGCAGCGCTGTAAATCCCGGCCAAGTTTCATATACATAAATCGTCTTCTGTCTTCAATATCATGGAGACTTGGCCTATGGTTGAATGAATAAGAATGACAGAGGTACCTTTCATCCACAAAGGAGTACATTGCATTTACGGTCTGACCCAAGAGATCATCAATGAAAATAAGAAATAAAGAGGGAGAAAGGAAAGAGCCTTGTGGTACACCTGCGGTAAACCTATGTTTATTGGGTGAGAACCCATCTACAACAACTCTTATAGTGCGATCTCTAAGAAAGCTCGATATAAAACGAGCGATAGTATTACCGACATCAAAAGCGATCAGCTTTGATAAGATTGCACCGTGCCAGACTCTATCAAAGACCTTGGAGATAATCAGAGCCACTACCTTACTCTCACCAAACTGGTGGATAGACCGACTCTAGCGCCCCGACAAAAAAGCCAGTAGGTCGTTGGACTCTAGATACCTCACAAGATGGTGGTTAACCATGCTCTCCATTATCTTATAGAGTGCAGAGCAAATAGCGATTGGCCGATAATTTGCGGGATTGTTGGCTTCAGCCTTTTTAGGGAGTGGTTGGACATTCGCAACCTTCCAACACGATAAGCAAAGTTAAAAAGGTTGCGTAATGGAAGGGCTAGCGTCGAGGAGCACTTACATAGAACAAGTGCCGAAATACCATAAAACTCACGTGTTTTTACGTTTTCGATCACGGCGAATCGTTGATTGCTTTTCGGAAAGTAAGAATTTCCTGCAAACATTTCAACCAATAGGTTAGCTTTATCAACCGGGTCAGTAAATGCCTGACCATCTTTAACAAGAGTTGATTTAGATGATGAACTATCCTTTACTCTTTTTACAAACGAGCAAAAGCTCTTACATCCCCTGGGGGAGCATGAACCTTTGTACGTAGACGTTGTTCGTGTAGAAATATTTCACGCCTTAGTACTCTGGCGCACGAAGTTCTTGCCTGTTTACGCAGCACTTCAGTATTGGCGTTTTTGTCAAGCGCCAATTTCTGAACGCCTCCTCTTTAGATCTGACAGCATCCCTGCATGTCTGGTTAAACTAATTGTTTTAAGCTGGTTTAGCAGACATAACTTTATTTGGAATAAATGTCTTCGTTCCAAATAAAATTATATTTTTGATCATTTTAGCCGCAGCATTTTTGTCGTTGTCAAGAAAGCAAAGTTTCCAATTAAAATGCCGAAAAAAGTGTTTAAGCTCAGCCCAACGTGCATTTTCGTAGATAAAAACTGTCCGCTTTGGGGCTGGTATCGAAGCGACACGAAGAGCGGAATACGAAAAGATGCTGAAACAATGCAGTGATTAGAGTTACAAAGAGATCCAACAATGCAGAGATTAGAGTTACAAAGAGATCCAAGGATATTAACTTCGTACTTTTCAGGGTGCGAAGTCAAGTATAGGTCAAGAATGTTATTTTGGTGCCCTTCTACACACGGAATATGTGTCGGTTCATTCACTAGTTCCGTCAATTCATTTTGCGCGGGGAAGAGCACGGCGTATTAACCCTCCGAAGTTGTATGGCTCGAATGTGAAAGCCAGGTGGAATTATGGACATTGAAATCTCCAGCAACGACAATTTCACTGTCCGGATAACTCTCCAAAACTTTCGATATTGAATCGGAGAGGGCGTCGAGGCCATTAAGGGAAGCCCCCCTTTCCGAGTTTTGATTTCTATAAATAAACCTCAAATGTTGTATGTGTTCAAATCCTAAACTTAACCCAAAGAGTAAAATTCTTTATCTTGTGAGCATATGTGTTGTCCGCGCTGAAAAACTATGTCATTACGTAATATACCACAAGACCTCTGTGGTAAATAAAAAGAGATATGGTGTGGTACGCAGCAACATGAAAATCCTGTGGACCAAAATCCTCACGGACCTGAGTCTCACTTAGAGCAAGAACATAAGGCCTATGAAAATGAATATGAGAAAACACAGCGAAAATATTCTTACGCAGACCACGTATCTTGGCGAAATGAATGTTTAATTTCTTCACCATCATGCCAACCAGAAAACAATAGTCAGTATGTAAGTACAGTAAACAATCTCCCCTCTTTGCCGCTGCTGATCCCACCAATGATTAGTGTTACGCCATAAGCATTGGACGGACAATGGCAAAAGAGCAAAAGTTTCAACTAAACTTACACAAATTGGAAACGATATGGAGCGGTAAGGGGAGGAAGGCAATGAGCCATGGAGAAATAGACAAGTTCTCTCAGTGTTATCGTTGGTTTTTTTTGTGTTTTTACTTTTTTTAGTTTATTGGTTGTTATTTTCGTATAGTGGTTGGTTTTGAAGTTATTATGATGATGCTGATTTATTCTATTTTTATGGTTTGGTTACTGATGTTTTTTTATGTATTATTTTATTTTGAGCTGTTTTAGTTTTGTAGGACGGACGAAAGACATATTTAACGCGGACAACACAAACCGCGAGCGGACTGGACGACGGAAAGAACATTACAAAATGTACATTCAAAACTGGTTTATGTGTACGCTTGCAGCACTAGCTCCATTAAACGACACCTTTAGTAGATAGGCGGTCTGATTTTAATTTTGTTAGCGTTATGTCCTTTATCTATAAACTTCTTGATGATACATTTTTATATTGTGGTTTTATTCTAAAAACTTCAAGTCTTTTCTCTAAATTCTCAGCAGTTCTTTTGCTAAATGGGGAAAACTTTTCCTTGTGGAAGTATAACCTGGAGCTTATACTTTAAAAGAAGAAATTGCGGCAATGTTTGACCTTTTCCTGGCCGAGCAGCCTTCAAATGAATCGATGGAAAAGAATATGATGCTATAACAATAATTGAATCATTCGTTGATGGTTCCCAACTATTTCTCATCAAGAAAGCTGCATCGGCATAAGAAAGCTGGTAAATACTAAGAAGCCACCATGAAAAGGAGACATTGGGTTTCAGTGTTCGGTTGATACGTAAGATATGTTTTTCAACGAATCGCGATATTTTCGAGCACATCATGGAAACGAAAGTCATGTTCGAGAAGCTGAACGTATTAGGTGAACGGTTTACGGAGAGATGGTTGGTAGCTACGCTATTGAGCAGTTTACCAGCTTCTTTCGACACATGAGTTGCCGCTTTCTAGGTGCGTAAGGTGAACGGACTGACTGTGAAAGTAGTCGAGCAGACTCCGAGTCGAGTCTGCTACACGGTTCCCAAATCAAAGTAAGTCAATATCTGAATCGAATATACGGATTTTAAAATCTAGGTAGCAAACTCGAAATAAATAAGGTCCACAAAGAAAGAGGAAGAAAAAGAGATAGCTGCTAACGACGGAAGTGTAGCTAAAGATTTAATTCGCTACACAGGTCCAAAGCCCACCCTCCATGCTAACTAGAATAAGTTGTTTGTTAGCCCCATAACAGCAAATCAATCATACCAAAAAAAAAACCAAAACCTAAATCTCCATGTTTAAAATTGTCATTATAATTTAAAAAGAAAAATTATTTGATTTAATTAATCCATAATATAAATTATCTGAATGCAAGCTGAACTAACCAATATTATGAATAAGGGTAAAATCGGTCCCAAAAACCTTTTTTTTAAAGAATTAAACTAATTCAAATGAAAAAACTTATGAAATATGTAAAATTGATTGTGATGAAAATGATAATTCGTAAATGTTGTGTGAACCAAAAGTTAAAGCATGTAGGGTGATTATTGAAAATGCAATATGAGTAACATAATTATTTTATATGGTAATACCGGGAAAACAATTTAAATGCCGCTTTACAAAAAACTGGAAAAACGATTTGTTAACTCCTGATACTCATATTACATTTTCACATCAAAGAGAGTGTGAGCATGAAGAAGATAAAAAAAATCAAACGCAACTTACATTTAAATTGTCCCAGGAAATCAGCAGGCGCCGGATGACCGTAGAAAGCTGCGCATGATGCTCATATACTCCACAAACATATTGAATGTAGGGGTAATGAGAGTATGCGTAATGGAGTGTAATATAGTGGGAGATAGTGTCTTACGTATAGTGTGGATTTTGTTAGCTGCAGAGAACCTATCTCATTTTGAAACCGAAATCCACTCAAATTAATAAGGGGTGATTTTGGAATGTATGTGGGTATATGTTTGCATTATTTTCTGAGGCAAAATAGTTCTTAGATTTCTCTTTCTAAGGGATTATGTTACGTATCCGTATGAGAGAGCGTAGAACATTTAGTATAAGTGTTAAGTATGCATGGGCTCAAATTTTTAAATGTATAAATTTAATTTTAAACTAACAATCTGATTTTAACGCAGACGTTATTTCATAAAAAAATTACGTTAAGTAAGCAAAATTTATGGTATTTACAGAAAATAAAACAAGAATTAAGTGGAAATAAAATATAACAAAAAAAAGAAATCTTAACACGGACGATAGAGAATGAATAACGGCAACTAGATAGAGTTTACGCTGGTCAAAACTTCGTATTAACACGAATTTAATCGATGATAGTGATTTTCACTGATTCCGACTAGCGGCTCCATTAGGAAGTATTACAGTTGGTTCCTCCTATAACCACAATGATAGACGATGTTCCTCAAAGAGCGGGATATCACTTTGTAGCTAGTAACTCAGATAAAGTCTCGCTGGAATAATGTTTATTATTCCCACCAGACTTTTTTATCCACTCAATTTCTGGTTGCAATGTCTAGATAATAACTTAATCGAAAATCCTTATAGGGCGACTATCCTTTATAAGCACCAACAAAATGCCCTAAACCACTACAATGTTGACATTAACCCTTACCCATCGTATAATTAGAGAAGAAAAAAAAACGTACCAGTTGTCTGATACAGACAAATGTCCCTTTCACTGTTCCTCGAGAAAACCAAATTATGGATTATACTCCTAATGCGTTCAATAGTCGCACGAACATTTTCTTTTTAAGCGAACTTCGAATTAATACAACCGTATTCAACAAGAAAATTTTTCGTTTGAAAGCTATATTATTTTCCTTTCGCAGACCACACAAAAAAATAAAAACCAAGGCTAACTATACAAAACTAAAAAATTCTGGAAGAAAATTCAAAATTTCAGCTCAGTAGAAATAGAAAAAAGCAAAAAATATAATTTTGAAATATTCGACAATCACATAATAACGCAGTAACCAGATCACTGTCTTATAAAAAAAAAATACACTAAAAAAAATATAATTTAAATTTTTACACCAAGCAAAATACAATTTACAAAATTAATAAATATAAATCTAGAGCTACAATCGTCACCATCACAAAGCTGATGAAGAGCTAAATCTAGAGCTACAATCGTCACCATCACAAAGCTGATGAAGAGCAAAGATCGCTGCAGAACTTAATCTGAAGCAGCGATCACATGACAACGACCAAAAAATTAAAACAATCATGTCCAAATATCCTTAACATGGATCACCACCACGATCACCACTGACATCTTCTAGCTAATAGTTAACGTTACCAATTCTTTTCTTACCACCGCCGCTATCTCGGAAGGTGCAAGTTTAGCATTAAACTTATCTACTAATGAATACTGAGCGAAGTTACGACGTACTACAACTTGTCCAATACTAAATTCTCAACTTCGAGACCTTAAATTATAAGATCTAGCATTTCGCTTTTATGCCTCCCTCATTCTTGTCCGTATAGAGTCTCGGAGAACCGTAAAACTGTCCTGTCTTTCTATTAATGTGTAATTTTTCTGATAAAAGCTGTAAATTCCGTAACACTTTATTTGTCTGTTCAAATACCAGCTCGTAGGTAGTTTGACCAGTCGTCTGATGTACACAGCTGCATATTGCGCAATTTATGCTTGCCAAAAATGTGTCCCACTGGCAATGATCATTTTGAACGTACCACCGGAGAGCCTCATTTATGGATCGATTAACCCTCTTACTCGCATTCGATTGTGGACTGTGTACTGCTGCAAACTGATAATCCACATCCAAAGAGTCTTTTATTCCTTTGACTGAAATTGGCTTCCATTATCGGAAACTATAACCTCCGAAACTCTATAAAAAGGGAATATGTCATTCCTTAAATATTCTACCATAGACAAAGCCACAAGTTTTTTTAAAGACCTCAAAACGTATTAAAATTGTCAAATATAATAATAATCCCGATATTTCCGCTGCTGGTTCATGGAAACGGTCCAATGAGGTTCATATATAACATTTGAAACTGCCTTTCGCTCTTTACTATTTCACACATCGGTATTAATAAGTAGGTGTATTAGATGTTCTGCATGAGTCACAATTTTGCACGTAATCTCTCACCTCTGTAACAAGCTTAGGCTAAAGAAAATCTGCGAACACGCTGTACGGTTTTAGCAATGCCCCCATGAGCCGCGTTAGGCACATCATGTGCTGCATATATGACATCCTTACGAACTTCCATAGGTACTAGCAGCTTCTATAAATCGGACTCATTAATGTTCTCTGACGAAAATTCAGTTCGTTTATAAATAAACTTCCCAAAAACTCGATAATCTACTAGCCCTGACTTAGAAAATCGGATGTATTCTAAACTGTGGAAGGCTGCAGAATTAAGGTCAACGGAAGGTTAAACTTCAGCTACACTCGTTTCATCCTTAAAAGTCCGAGACAATGCATCCCGTACAACATTGACCCGAGACTGACAGCAAGACTCTCTAGTTTGGTAATAGAATAATTCCTCTGGGCCTTGTTCAATTTCTGTGACATAAGTGCAATCGGTCGCTCGTTTTCTTCATCGTCAATTTGAGCTAAAACTGCACCTTCCCCTGCTGTACTCACGTCGCACTTAAAGATGAACGGTTTGTTGAAGTTCGCATGTACCAAAACGGGAGCGTAAGTCATCTTTTGCTGGATGGTCTCAAAAGAAATCTGAGCATCTTCCATTCACGAAAAAGTATTCCTTTTTGATAATAGCTCTGTCATTAAAATTATAATGGTGGCATAGTTGTCTATAATAGTTCGGTACCGAGAAACTGTCAGTACCGAGAGACTGTCGGAGCTGTCTCACTGATTTCGGAGCTGGAAATTGAATTTACTATCTGAGGATCCACCTTTAGAGTACTTTCTCCCACTATATACCCCTGGTACTGAACTTGCCGAATTGCAAAGCTGATTTTATAAACGGTAATGGTTAAATTTCCCATTCTACTCTGTGCTGCTACCTTCTGCACATGCTCCTCCCAGTTCTTAAAAATAATAAGAAAATCGCCCAGGTAAACAAAAACATTAATATTTAAATGATGCAGAATGACTTGGACCATCAGTCTGCACATTGTCTGTGGTACATTGCACAATCCAAACGGCGTTCTCGTAAATTGATATAAAGGTCGATTAGGGAGTGTGAACGCGGTCTCTGGTCTTTGGGTATTGTTCAATTTAATTTGCCAAAATGGATATGTTAGATCCACCAAAGAAGTATAGTTAACTGGAGGAAGCCTTGATATTAGTCCGTCTATGTTTGTTTTTGGTTATGTGTATTTAGTCGTCACGGAGTTCACCTTCCTACTGTCAAGACAGAACTGTATATTTCCTGGTTTCACAATTAACACCCCAGGAGATGGCCACGGAGATGTTGGGCCCTCTTCTATGATCCCTAACTTTAATATGGGTCGATCTCGTCATATAAAAACTTTTCCTCTCCGGAGATATGGGATAATATCTCTGTTTTATTGGGACCGCATTTTCCGTGTCGTTGTTATGCTCTACAAAAGTTGTGGTACCCAAACTATCCCGTTCTTAATGCAGAAAGTAGTCAATTAGTCTTTGTAGCTGTTGCTCCCGTAACACACTATTTTTTTTTTAAATAACCAACACTCAGGGGATACATGCGGTGCATTGCGTTGGCGAGTGGAAAGTAAAGGATCGGAGGGGGGAAAGAGGGAATAATGTTTATTGACACTTGTCTTAAACTTCTGGATGTCGCAATTAGTGGGAAATACATTTGCCGGAAGTCGATTCCACATACGGACTGTACGAGCGAAAAACGAATTTGATCTGTAGTGTATAGTGCGGTCAACTGGCCAATCGATAACAAACGGGTGTGAATTCCTAGAAAGTCGCGTATCCCTGCCGAACATCCTCACGTCAGGAATAAGGCGACGGATGTCTGATGAACACACACCATGAAAGTAACGATAGAACAGCGTCACGCAACCCACATTCCGACGATGATCAAGAGAAACAATAGAGTTGGATACCCTACTGTCACCTATCAGCACCATCGCTCTCCTTTGAACACGGTCAAGTAGCTCCAAGGATGATTTTGGAGCACCTGGCCATATATGGGAGTTGTATTCCATCTTCGGCCTGATGTAAGTTGTATAGATATTGAAAAGATCAGAAGGAGTGAATTATTTCTTGCACCGCTTTAAGAAGCCTATGCACTTGAGTGCTTCTTTCGACACTTCCAATACATGTCTCGCCCAACGAGCGTCACATTGTATTTTCATGCCCAGAACATCAAGACCTTCTGATTGTTCAATATCCGTACCATCAATAGAAATTGACGATATTGTTGGGTCAGCGAATCGCTTGTGAGACAACAAGCAGCACTGTGTCTTACGCGCATTAAAATCTACTCTATTCACTCGACCCCATTCGGAAATGGCCAGTAGATCCCGGCCAAGTGTCTCATCCATAATTCACCATTTGCCTTCAATATCTTGAAGACTCTGCCTACGGTCGAATGAATATGAATGACATAGGTTACTGTCATCCGCAAAGGAGTAGATTGGATTCACGGTCTGACCCAACAGATCATCAATGAAAATTAAAAATAAAGAGGGAGAAAGGACAGAGCCCTGTGGTACTACTGCATTAAGCCTATGTTTGTTGGATGAGAACCCATATAAAACATCTCTTATAGTGCGATCTCTAAGAAAGCTCGATATAAAACGAGCGAAAGTATCACCGACGCCAAAAGCCATCAGCTTTGACAAGAGTGCTTCGTGCCAGACTCTATCAAAGGCCTTGGAGATATCCAGAGCCACAACCTTACTCTGACCGAACTGGTGGATAGACCGACTCCAGCGCTCCGTCAAGAAAGCCATCAGGTCTCTCGTAGAGCGATTTCTACGGAAGCCATACTGTCGATCACTAAGCAAGCAGTTGGACTCTAGATACCTAACAAGATGGTGGTTAACCATGCTCTCCATTACCTTAGAGAGCGCGGAGCAAATCGCGATTGGCCGATAATTTTCAGGATTGTTGGCTTCACCCTTTTTAGGGATTGCTTGGACGTTCGCAACCTTCCAACACGCTGGGAAGACTCCCGCACGATAAGCAAGGTTGAAGAGGTTGCATAACGGACGGGCTAGCGTCGAGGAGCACTTAGACAGGACAAGTGCCGAAATAGCATCCGGGCCCGGGGACTTATTTACGTCGAGATTCGCAAGAACCCTTTTAACCCCACGCGTTCGAAAAAATATCTGAGGCATGGAACAAGATACGTTTCCGATCACGGGGAGTGGTTGATTGCTTTCCGGCAAGGAAGAATTTCCTGCGAACATTTCAGCCAATAGGTTAGCTTTATCAACCGGGTCAGTGAATGCCTGATCGTCTTTAACAAGAGTTGGGATAGATGATGAACTATCCTTTACTCTTCTTACAAACGACCAAAAGCTCTTACTTCCCCTGGGGGAAGCAAGAACCTTTGTGCGTAGACGTTGTTCGTGTAGAAATTTTTCACGCCTAAGCACTCTGGCACACGAAGTTCTTGCCTGTTTCCGCAGCAGTTCAGTATTGGCGTTTTTGTTCAGGCGCCAATTTCTGAACGCCTCCTCTTTAGATCTGACAGCATCCCTGCATGCCTGGTTAGACCAACCGTTTTTGGCTGGTTTAGCCGACATAACTTTATTTGGAATAAATGTCTTCATTCCAATTAAAATTTATTTTGGATCATTTCAGCAGCAGCATTTACGTCGTTGTCGATATGGAATCCTATTATTAATATTCCTCTATAATTAATATCCTACTGTGTTTTTGCAGCAAAAATTTGTATTCCGAATCTCCCCAAAAGTCCATACCACAAATAACAACCTGAGTATCGTACTGTATTAAAACTCTTGTGACTTCAATCTCTAATTGAACTGTTCCTGTTGTTGTTGTTGTAACAACAATATATTTATTTTGAAGTCTTGTTCGTCTATGGGGGATCTGCTTCGATATCCAGGTGGAGGAAACGCGCCATTTGAACTGGATGCGTCCACAGAGACCTGGTGGTCAGCTGAGTGGGCTTGGCCGGACAATTGAAGAGGTGCAGTACATCATGTAGTCCCTAATGGCAGGCGGGACAGATGTCCGGAACGTTAGCATCAATTCGTGCCCAGTAAGAATTGAGGCGGCTGCACCATCCAGATATCAGCTGCGCCAGAATCACGCGCGTCTGCCGAGGTAGTACCTTCTCCTCAGGTGAAATCTCCGGGATATGTTCCCCTAGCACTACATTCACACGGTGGCTGGATACTGCTGCTGCGACATCATCGGCGTGAATCTTGTTCAAACCTGCCTGATAGTTTCGATGATCTAAAGGTTCTCTCTTATACCGCTGGACCTCTCTCTCTCTCTTTAGATCATGAAGATCGTACCTGATCTGCCTGGGTGGAGGCATCCTGTTCAAGAGATGGTGGTTAGGATGACTGATGCGAAAACACCCTAGCAGGTATTGCTTAGACAACAGGAAATTGTGTCTGCGCACGGTAAGGACCTTCGTCTCCTCATGTAGATTGTCCTTAGAAGACACCCCGTTGATGTTCTAAGGGCGGCATTCTGGCAAATCTGAATTTTCTTCCACTGCGTCGTACTCACGTTCGCCGACCATACAGGTGCTGCGTAGTTTGCTACAGACCGACGTATCGCTTAGTAAGAGGTCAACAAGGTTTCTTTGTCGGCTCCCCAAGTACTGCCGGCAAGTGACTTGAGGACCTTGTTCCTACTTTTGAGTTTATCGCAGATAGCTGTAGCATGTGCAGAGGATCTAAAAAGGCTGTCCAATGTGACCCCAAAGATTTATGGGGTAGTTGGTGGTCGGATGTTGACGTCATCGACTTTCACATTGAGTGACAACCGCACCTCTGCGGTCCATGCAGTAAACAGTGTGGCTGATGATTTGGAGGCGAATATTTTTCATATTCCTCGCAGTGAAGGCAACGTGCTAAGTCAGTGAGGTAATTTTGAAACCGAAATCCACTCAATTATTAAGGGGTGATTTTGGAATGTATGTGGGTATATGTTTGCATTATTTTCTGAGGCAAAATAGTTCTTAGATTTCTCTTTCATAAGGGATTATGTTACTTATCCGTATGAGAGAGCGTAGAACATTTAGTATAAGTGTTAAGTATGCATGGGCTCAAATTTTTAAATGTATAAATTTAATTTTAAACTAACAATCTGATTTTAACGCAGACGTTATTTCATAAAAAAATTACGTTAAGTCAAGCCAAAATTTATGGTATTTACAGAAAATAAAACAAGATTAAGTGGAAATAAAATATAACAAAAAAAAGAAATCTTAACACGGACGATAGAGAATGAATAACGGCAACTAGATAGAGTTTACACTGGTCAAAACTTCGTATTAACACGAATTTAATCGATGATAGTGATTTTCACTGATTCCGACTAGCGGCTCCATTAGGAAGTATTACAGTTGGTTCCTCCTATAACCACAATGATAGACGATGTTCCTCAAAGAGCGGGATATCACTTTGTAGCTAGTAACTCAGATAAAGTCTCGCTGGAATAATGTTTATTATTCCCACCAGACTTTTTATCCACTCAATTTCTGGTTGCAATGTCTAGATAATAACTTAATCGAAAATCCTTATAGGGCGACTATCCTTTATAAGCACCAACAAAATGCCCTAAACCACTACAATGTTGACATTAACCCTTACCCATCGTATAATTAGAGAAGAAAAAAAAAACGTACCAGTTGTCTGATACAGACAAATGTCCTTTCACTGTTCCTCGAGAAAACCAAATTATGGGATTATACTCCTAATGCGTTCAATAGTCGCACGACATTTCTTTTTAGCGAACATCGAATTAATACAACCGTATTCACAAGAAAATTTTTCGTTTGAAAGCTATATTATTTTCTTTCGCAGACCACACAAAAAAAATAAAAACCAATGCTAACTATACAAAACTAAAAAATTCTGGAAGAAAATTCAAAATTTCAGCTCAGTAGAAATAGAAAAAAGCAAAAATATAATTTTGAAATATTCGACAATCACATAATAACGCAGTAACCAGATCACTGTCTTATAAAAAAAAATACACTAAAAAAAATATAATTTAAATTTTTACACCAAGCAAAATACAATTTACAAAATTAATAAATATAAATCTAGAGCTACAATCGTCACCATCACAAAGCTGATGAAGAGCTAAATCTAGAGCTACAATCGTCACCATCACAAAGCTGATGAAGAGCAAAGATCGCTGCAGAACTTAATCTGAAGCAGCGATCACATGACAACGACCAAAAAATTAAACAATCATGTCCAAATATCCTTAACATGGATCACCACCACGATCACCACTGACATCTTCTAGCTAATAGTTAACGTTACCAATTCTTTTCTTACCACCGCCGCTATCTCGGAAGGTGCAAGTTTAGCATTAAACTTATCTACTAATGAATACTGAGCGAAGTTACGACGTACTACAACTTGTCCAATACTAAATTCTCAACTTCGAGACCTTAAATTATAAGATCTAGCATTTCGCTTTTATGCCTCCCTCATTCTTGTCCGTATAGAGTCTCGGAGAACCGTAAAACTGTCCTGTCTTTCTATTAATGTGAAATTTTTCTGATAAAAGCTGTAAATTCCGTAACACTTATTTGTCTGTTCAAATACCAGCTCGTAGGTAGTTTGACCAGTCGTCTGATGTACACAGCTGCATATTGCGCAATTTATGCTTGCCAAAAATGTGTCCCACTGGCAATGATCATTTTGAACGTACCACCGGAAGAGCCTCATTTATGGATCGATTAACCCTCTTACTCGCATTCGATTGTGGACTGTGTACTGCTGCAAACTGATAATCCACATCCAAAGAGTCTTTTATTCCTTGACTGAAATTGGCTTCCATTATCGGAAACTATAACCTCCGAAACTCTATAAAAAGGGAATATGTCATTCCTTAAATATTCTACCATAGACAAGCCACCAAGTTTTTTTAAAGACCTCAAACGTATTAAAATTGTCAAATATAATAATATCCCGATATTTCCGCTGCTGGTTCGTGAACGGTCAATGAGGTTCATATATAACATTTGAAACTGCCTTTCGCTCTTTACTATTTCACACATCGGTATTAATAAGTAGGTGTATTAGATGTTCTGCATGAGTCTACAATTTTGCACGTAATCTCTCACCTCTGTAACAAGCTTAGGCTAAAGAAAATCTGCGAACACGCTGTACGGTTTTAGCAATGCCCCCATGAGCCGCGTTAGGCACATCATGTGCTGCATATATGACATCCTTACGAACTTCCATAGGTACTAGCAGCTTCTATAAATCGGACTCATTAATGTTCTCTGACGAAAATTCAGTTCGTTTATAAATAAACTTCCCAAAACTCGATAATCTACTAGCCCTGACTTAGGAAAATCGGATGTATTCTAAACTGTGGATGGCTGCAGAATTAAGGTCAACGGAAGGTTAAACTTCAGCTACACTCGTTCATCCTTAAAAGTCCGAGGACAATGCATCCCGTACAACATTGACCGAGACTGACAGCAAGACTCTCTAGTTTGGTAATAGAATAATTCCTCTGGGCCTTGTTCAATTTCTGTGACATAAGTGCAATCGGTCGCTCGTTTTCTTCATCGTCAATTTGAGCTAAAACTGCACCTTCCCTGCTGTACTCACGTCGCACTTAAAGATGAACGGTTTGTTGAAGTTCGCATGTACCAAAACGGAGCGTAAGTCATCTTTGCTGGATGGTCTCAAAAGAAATCTGAGCATCTTCCATTCACGAAAAGTATTCCTTTTTGATAATAGCTCTGTCATTAAAATTATAATGGTGGCATAGTTGTCTATAAAAGTTCGGTACCGAGAAACTGTCAGTACCGAGAGACTGTCGGAGCTGTCTCACTGATTTCGGAGCTGGAAATTGAATTTACTATCTGAGGATCCACCTTAGAGTACTTTCTCCCACTATATACCCCTGTACTGAACTTGCCGAATTGCAAGCTGATTTTATAAACGGTAATGGTTAAATTTCCCATTCTACCTCTGTGCTGCTACCTTCTGCACATGCTCCTCCCAGTTCTTAAAAATAATAAGAAAATCGTCCAGGTAAACAAAAACATTAATATTTAAATGATGCAGAATGACTTGGACCATCAGTCTGCACATTGTCTGTGGTACATTGCACAATCCAACGGCGTTCTCGTAAATTGATATAAAGGTCGATTAGGGAGTGTGAACGCGGTCTCTGGTCTTTGGGTATTGTTCAATTTAATTTGCCAAAATGGATATGTTAGATCCACCAAAGAAGTATAGTTAACTGGAGGAAGCCTTGATATTAGTCCGTCTATGTTTGTTTTTGGTTAATGTGTATTTAGTCGTCACGGAGTTCACCTTCCTACTGTCAAGACAGAACTGTATATTTCCTGGTTTCACAATTAACACCCCAGGAGATGGCCACGGAGATGTTGGGCCCTCTTCTATGATCCCTAACTTTAATATGGGTCGATCTCGTCATATAAAAACTTTTCCTCTCCGGAGATATGGGATATTATCTCTGTTTTATTGGACCGCATTTTCCGTGTCGTTGTTATGCTCTACAAAAGTTGTGGTACCCAAACTATCCCGTTCTTAATGCAGAAAGTAGTCAATTAGTCTTTGTAGCTGTTGCTCCCGTAACACACTATTTTTTTTTTTAAATAACCAACACTCAGGGGATACATGCGGTGCATTGCGTTGGCGAGTGGAAAGTAAAGGATCGGAGGGGGAAAGAGGGAATAATGTTTATTGACACTTGTCTTAAACTTCTGGATGTCGCAATTAGTGGGAAATACATTTGCCGGAAGTCGATTCCACATACGGACTGTACGAGCGAAAAACGAATTTGATCTGTAGTGTATAGTGCGGTCAACTGGCCAATCGATAACAAAGACGGGTGTGAATTCCTAGAAAGTCGCGTATCCCTGCCGTACATCCTCACGTCAGGAATAAGGCGACGGATGTCTGATGAACACACACCATGAAGTAACGATAGAACAGCGTACAGCAACCCACATTCCGACGATGATCAAGAGAAACAATAGAGTTGGATACCCTACTGTCACCTATCAGCACCATCGCTCTCCTTTGAACACGGTCAAGTAGCTCCAAGGATGATTTTGGAGCACCTGGCCATATATGGGAGTTGTATTCCATCTTCGGCTGATGTAAGTTGTATAGATATTGAAAAGATCAGAAGGTAGGTGAATTATTTCTTGCACCGCTTTAAGAAGCCTATGCACTTGAGTGCTTCTTTCGACACTTCCAATACATGTCTCGCCCAACGAGCGTCACATTGTATTTTCATGCCCAGAACATCAAGACCTTCTGATTGTTCAATATCCGTACCATCAATAGAAATTGACGATATTGTTGGGTCAGCGAATCGCTTGTGAGACAACAAGCAGCACTGTGTCTTACGCGCATTAAAATCTACTCTATTCACTCGACCCCATTCGGAATGGCCAGTAGATCCCGGCCAGTGTCTCATCCATAATTCACCATTTGCCTTCAATATCTTGAAGACTCTGCCTACGGTCGAATGAATATGAATGACATAGGTTACTGTCATCCGCAAAGGAGTAGATTGGATTCACGGTCTGACCCAACAGATCATCAATGAAAATTAAAATAAAGAGGGAGAAAGGACAGAGGCCCTGTGGTACTACTGCATAAGCCTATGTTTGTTGGATGAGAACCCATATAAACATCTCTTATAGTGCGATCTCTAAGAAAGCTCGATATAAAACGAGCGAAAGTATCACCGACGCCAAAGCCATCAGCTTTGACAAGAGTGCTTCGTGCCAGACTCTATCAAAGGCCTTGGAGATATCCAGAGCCACAACCTTACTCTGACCGAACTGGTGGATAGACCGACTCCAGCGCTCCGTCAAGAAAGCCATCAGGTCTCTCGTAGAGCGATTTCTACGGAAGCCATACTGTCGATCACTAAGCAAGCAGTTGGACTCTAGATACCTAACAAGATGGTGGTTAACCATGCTCTCCATTACCTTAGAGAGCGCGGAGCAAATCGCGATTGGCCGATAATTTTCAGGATTTGATG